>VXBB01025226.1:263099-350437 GCA_013399915.1 Illadopsis cleaveri | reverse complement strand
TTTCCCTTTCAGTTTCTTCTGCTTTCAGGCAGCTCTTCCAGGTTTAGTTCCAGGTGTTGTTCTCAGTGGGCTGAACAGGGTAGATGTGGTGGCGGCACTCAAGATGGAGCACTCAAGATGTTCTTCCAGCTCAGGAGGAATCCAGCATTGGAAGGAGCCTGATCTGGGCTTGGACTTGCCTAAGCACAAATCTGTAATGAATTAGTCATCAGGCAGAGAATTCACTTCCCTGGGGACATGGAGAGGGAGGCTGGTACAGCCCAGCTGTCAGTCAGGGATTGCTGATGCAGGAACTCTTCACCAGCTGAGAAGGTTCNACAGCATTGTTTGCTGTTCTGTACATAATTAGCCCAACATCTATTTGAGATTTTCACTTAGGTGCACCATTTCTGTCTTTAGAGTGGTTAAAAAAGGCTCCTGTCATTATTGTTTTCCTGCCTTCTGAACTTCCCCAGCATAACTCCCAGCTATGCTGATCCTTTGGGGAGTTGCCGTTATGGCTCTTGGCCAAACTCTCAATTTTTCTGTTACCTTTGCTGGACAAGCACCATATGCAGTAGCAGATAAATGAGTGATTCCCTCCTGTAGCAAGAGGAAGTGGTACAAGGGCTTGAAGATAATGGTTGTTACTGTGGGCTTTCAATTTATTTATTTTTTAAAATAGCGAGTAGTGCCTTCCAAATTTTAGCTTCAAGTTTGCCTTAACTTTCTGGTACCCAAAGGGCTTTATTTTTGTTAAGTCCTATACTGAACTGTGTTGGAAGTGCAAAATTAAAACATTGCAGGGGGATTTATTCCATGCACTGCTGGAAGATGAGATTTCTGTGAAACTTTTTACTTGCACTCTTTTCACTGAATATTTTGCAGTTACTTCAGCCAAGATCACGTTGGAGTTTGAAAACAGTTTTCTTGTGAGAGTATAGTATAGAGAATGAAGTGTTCAGTTTCTGTTGCTGTAATGTTGCTGTATCGTCACTTTATACTAATTGCAGGAGATCCACTTGAAATAATCTAAATGAAAAAAAAGGGAAGAAGTTTAGACGTAGTGCTAAATTCACAACTTCCTTGAGTTCTTTTGCAAATGTCTATCAGACCTTGCAGTCCTCATGTGATTCTGCTGTTGTGTGGTTTTTAAATGGAGGAAGTAAAACCAAACCTCTCAGAATAATATTTGAGGTCAGTACAGGGTTTTGTCTTTTAGGAGTTCCTTGTAACTGTAACCCAAAGAGGTGGTATTATTTTAATTAAAATTTTTTTTTGTCAGATGAAAATAGTCAGCCGTAACAGAACGGTGAAAGTTGCCACTGTGGGTTCTCTTCCCATTCTTATCTTTTCTTTTTCCAGTCCACAGGCTAGGCTAAGACAATACATCTTGGACTGCTTAGTAACTGGTGTTTTGTCATTCTCCTTTTTTCAGTTTTAAGTTTATTTACAGAAATCAGCAAAAATAAGGAAGTGCTTCAAGTGCAATGCTTAATTGTGAGTGTTACGTATGGTCAGAGTTGACAACTTCTCTTTTTAAGGGGCTGGATACAGATTTGGGTTGAGTCATCATTCAGGTTTTATTCTTTCAAGACTGACATTGTTGATATTTTTTAATACTGAGTCCTACTTCTGGATTTTTAGTTTGACTCCAGTTCTGCTGTGTTGGAAGCGAGCACAGCTGCTTCACACTTGGATTGTGCAGCACTAATTCTTTGTGCTTTGCATGACGTTGCCATCAGCTTCCTTGGAAAGTTGATTTATCTAGATCTTCAGTTTCCCCTGTTGGAGGGTGACAAGAGGTTATTTGAACTGAAAACAAAGGCTCAAATAGCTGTTTGAAATCTAAACAGAGCGGGGGGCGTGTGCCATCTGAGAGCCACTTCTCTCTGTTTTATCCGGTGCTGCTCTTGCACACCACACTTGTGGGAATTTTTTGTTGGTGGGGAGGAAAGTTCCCAGCTGGGTTGCAAAGCCTGTGGCTGTTTCTGAGGAGAGGAAAAGAGGAGGCAGAGCCCACCCACCTCTGCCCAACGACCTTAAATTCATCTCCTGGGCTTTCCTTCTGTGTGTGGGAGGAAAACTATCTGCGGGGATCCTAACGAGAAATGGCCTGTTTAATAAGCATTCTGTACATCTATTTATTTATTTACAGATATTCTTGGTGTGTAATTAAGGAAGGCAGCTCTGTTCCGTGCTGCCTGGCGCTCACTTCCAGGCTGGGAGCTGCTCGGGATGAGTGACTGCAGGCAGTGAGGGCTCCGCGCCTCCGTCTGTTCCAAACAAGCAGCTCCGCAGCTGATCAAAGCAGGAGGATTAGGCTGCTCCTGTGGAATTAAACTGCTGAGGAGGGGATAAATAGCAGCTCTGAAGCAGGCCTACCTGGACTGACAGGCTTTGTTGTCAACATGATGATGGGAATAATTTGGTTTGGGATTTTTTCTTTCTTTTTTTTTTGGTCTTGTTTTGTTTTTGACAGAGGTGGTGTTCTTTCTAGTGGAATATTTGCTCTTCGGAGCCCAGACAACTGGGTTACTCCTGATGGAAAGCTGCATTGCACACAGTTCTGTATGCAGTGCAAAGTTTATTTTCACCAAGCTGCAAGAAATGCAGGGCATCCTTTGTGGGTGTGGGTTTTCCAAACACTTTTCTTATAAAGAGGGTTTTGGTTCGTACACATGTATTAATAGTCTGAATTAAAACCTGCACGGGTACTCTTATGTCTGTCTTACAAACCAGCATATTTATCTCAGACATGGAGAAGAATAGGAAACTAGCAATATGTCATGGATTACACTTGCCTTTTGGGCTCTAGATGAGAAGTCAGGTTGTCTTTTCCACCCACACATTTCTGCTTTTTTAATTCACCGGATATTCTCACCTAAATGACATTTATTTAGAAAGTCCTATTCAAAGGCAGTCCTTTTGTTTTCTCTTTAATACTGCTTTTTATTCATCCAAAGTGCACCTCTGTGCATAGTAAGTACTTGATACGAGCCCATATAATCATCTCAATGTAAAAAGAAATAGCTTTCAGAACAAATAAATTTTTTTCACGTTCTACACTTAAGCATTTAAAATTATTTCCGAACACCTAGTTCTCGTGGGTTGAATTGAAGTTTATGCAAGTCTTACAGTTTTGGTGACCCATTCAGTAATAAAATAAATAAATGAACAGCAGAAACTTTGATCTAGTGTTTTTCGAATTCTGTCTGTGGAAATGCCACTGTACCTGTCCAGAAAGAGCCAGTGGAAGAACTAAACCAGCTGCTATGAGCTGTGGCCTCCTCTTCATGCACAGTGAGGTTCTTGTCTCTTCTCTTTCATTGTTGTTTTATTTCAGGTTAGAAACCAGTAAAAAGTCAGAGTTCCCTGTTAAATCAAGAGTAGAAATACGTCAACGTGTCTACTACAATCTGTTTCCACTTACTGCTCCTGTCAAATTGGTTACATTCACAAAGTACAAGTAGCATTTGTGATACAGGATCATTTTTAAAGGCAGATTTTGTGTGATAGCTTTTTCCTTGTCATTTAATTTTTATTACAGCTTTCTTCTTACTGCATAGTGAGGAATTTTACGTCTGGAATAGGATTTGGTGTCTGATTCTTTGACAAGCTCATTTTGAGTCTGGCTGTGTCTTATTTTTATCGATTACAGTATTTCTTTTATTATTTTTGGGACCCTAATTTAGTAGCTGAAGACAATTGTGTATTCTGTAAAATTTCAGTGCGAGCGTTGAACTTGATTTATGTGCTACAGCTGAGGAGTGGAGGAGGAAGAGGAAGAAGGAGGAAGCTGTGGTTTGCTTTCTGGGCAAGGAGTGAATTCCTGCAGAAGGCATGGTGCTGGGCAAGGGGGAAAACCAAGAGTGATGGTTCTGAGCTCTTTCACTCCTTGTGTTCCTTACATCTTGTAAAACTTGCTGGGACTGTGACTCACTGTCTTACGGAGGAGAGTAAGGTAACGTGAGTAAGCTCAGAGGCTTTACTGCTCTCCACTACATTGTTGATACAGGACATTTTTTCCTTGTTATTGTTAAAACGGGCCTGCCAGACTACCTTAAATGTATCTCGACTTGCTTATCTCCTATGGAAAACCCTCAGTTCTGGGGGTAAGGTCTGTCCTGCCTTGCCTCTGAAGTTAAATTAGCTGGTTTGGTGTATGGGCTGTTTCTTGTAACATTTTTTGTGGAATTTTATGGAAGTGTTGTTGAAAATGTGGGTGTGACTCTGTAGAATGATCAAGGAAGGCTTTGATGTGAGCCTTGTTAGACATCATCATCCTTATCCCACTGCCTGTAAATGAAGGACACTGGAAGAGTGCATGAACATTCTCCCAGGGACCATGAACAGTGCAGACCAAGGCTGCAGGAAATGGCTTGTGGTGTTTATCACAATTGAGAAGCACAAAGAGATTTGGTGGTGGGTCCTGAGGAACTTGGAGCTTGTTCTTGAATTATTTTTGCTTCAAAATCACCTCCTGTGGCATTTGTTCAGTTAAGCCACTGGGTGTTTTCTGTTTTCTATGAGCTGCACTCTCCTGAGCTTTCCCCTTTGTGTCTTTTCCCGTGAAATTATCCTTTCAGTGTAGTGATTGGACTAATATGGTTTTGTGGGCATTTTCTGCCAATCATTCCTGTTCCAGCTGTGAACAGCACCTCTTCAATAACAGCCAGGTTGCACCTCATCCCATGATCCACTGCTGTGGCTGGTTCTGGTGTCAAAATTTACTCACAATGAACTTCATTTTAATTTTCCCTAGCAGCTGGTGCTGGCAGAGAGCAAGGATCTGATGTTCTGATTAGAGAGAGCAGGAGGGAGTTTGTCCTCTGCTGCTTTATGCCCCTCACCAGAGGTGTGAGACCTGTAGGTTTTGCATCTCCTGCTCTGCCATGGGCCTGATGGAATTTCAGACCTTGTGCTGTGCATTAGCATTTTAATTTTTTATATTTAACTTGTTTAACATTCCACTTTACATCTTTCAAGCATTTCCTGTTGGGGGAGAAGTGGTGCTTGTTTGGTTTGGAATCAGTGTTTAGCTTTAATCAGCAGTGTGGCATTAAGAACTTCATCAGAGTAGAAGCCTGAGGATTTTAAAAAAATAATCTGTGACTTCTCTGTGTTCTTGCTGTTTGTGTATGGAAGTGTGTTGGAACGTTCCCTGGTGATGCTGGTACTTCATTTGAATAACTTGGAAGTGTGGTTTCTTATAATGAGTAAATTTATCCTGTGGAAGGAACTTTAATCATCTGGATTTTTTTTTTTTTGCATTACTTCCTCACACCTAGTTGGAAATTCGTGAAACCTGGTTGAGTTTCCAGGACCCTTAAGGACTTGCAGTGTTAAAATCATTCATTAACTGTTCTAATTATGTGAATTGTAAGGCATGCCTGTGTGCTTCAGGGCAAGTGGATATAATGACAAACACACGATACCTGCCCTAAATTGCAGAAACACGGAGTCATTAAAGTTGGAAAAGACCTCTGGGATCCCTGAGTCCAACTGTGAATCATGTTCACAACTCAACCATGTCCCCAGGTGCCACATCCACAAATTTTTGAACACTTCCAGTGACGGTGATTCCAGCACTGCCTTGGGCAGCCTGTTCCAAAGCCTGACCAACCTTTCAGTGAAGAAGTTTATTGTAATATCCAATCTCAACCTCCTCTGGCTGAACCTTTTTCTCCTGTCCTGTCACTTGTTACGTGGGAGAAGAGATTGACTGAGAACAGAAATGAAGGCTTCTCCTTAAATGCATCTGGACAGGTGATGTGACTGTTAAAAATGTTAGGAAAAAAAATAAAAGAAGAACAAAATATAGTGATAGGTCAGATGGCGATACATAGACAGCGTACATGGACAGGATATTTTTATTTGTCAGATACTTACTTGAAGGGCTAAAAGACTTGCCACAGGATTTTCTCCCAAGTGTCAGTGGGGGATTTGGCTTGTTGGTGTTCTGTTGTCAAAATCAATAGAGACAGTTTTTAAGAAATATTTTTTTTACACCTACAAAGGCAAAAATCTTTTCCCAGTCAAGCAAAGAGATCTATATTTTCCTGTGATTGATGTAGGCTGATATGGGTGGCATTTGAAATTCAAACTGTAGGCAGCTTCTGACATCTCTGTTGCAGGTGGCTTCTCTGAGGTGGATGTGCAGATAAGGCTGCTGTGTAGGCCTCTTTCAACATTTAATGTCAGAAAGGTGAGCTAAAATGAGTTAATTTTATTAACAGAGGTAAGTTTGAGCAATGATAAAAGGAGGTGGTAATTTGTTAAAGTGTTTTTTAAAGAGCAGTCAACCTGAGTCTTTGCATTCAGGAGGGGTTAAACATCAGTAGCTGGAAACAAGAATAAAAAAGTTGAAGTTTTTTAAGGTAGAAGAGAAGCAGTTCATCTAACAAAAGCCATAATGTCAGGAGCAGAGAAAAACCAGCTTGTTGAGAGAAGTTCTATCTGCTGGTTTGTCTTCATAATCCTGCAGGAGTTTGGCTGCTTGTGGATTTTCACCCAGCAGGGAGTAAATTCTCTTGGACTTGGCTGGTAATTGGCTTCACCTGTGCTTTGTCACCAAGTGCTGAAAGAAAGGCACGCTGGCACCACAGAGTTTGTTTAGATTTGCCCAAATGGAGTTCTAGTGTCTGTTATAAATTAATTGTAGTATCAAGCACGTCTCTTGAAAGTGCTTGTTGGAAGGTTGCCTTCTGTGTCTGAGTGAGGAGGGAGAAGTTATCTTGTTGATGCAGCTGTAAACTGAAAATAAACCTAAAATTGAACCTAAAAGCAATTTTCTGTTACTGTGTCTGGAAGTGATCATTTGGAGCCTGGAATGCTCCCCAGGGAGTAACAGAACCGGTCCCGTTGGAATTAGCAGGAAATTGGAGCTGTACAAGCAGATCAGATCTGAGAACTAAACACTGAACCACCACCAACTCGTGGCTTATATTCCTGTTGCTTTCTGTCCTCTTGCCACCCTTGGATGGGGAAGTCTCCAGTGACATTTCTCACAAGGGCAGAGTGTTCCTTGGAAAAATGCTGTTGTTGGGGGCTGTAGGGTTCTGGAGCCAGCCATGTGTTGTGGTGGCTCAGTAACCACGGGACACTTGAACAATACAGAGAGGTATGTGGAAGACAGCACACATCCTCCAGCTGTAGGCAAGAACTGGTTTTCCTGCATTTCCTTTAGAGCAACAACAATCAGGCTTGTTGAGATGATTAATTAATGCAGTTTTCAGCCATTAATCTTTCCAAAGACCAAAATATGTAGCCCGCAGTAAAATCCATTAACGTGCCATGACCCTGTGCTAATTGTTAAACGCCTGCTCTGTGAGCAGCCCTGTGCTGGGGTGGATGGCAGTGGAGTAAGAACGACTCCCCCATCCATGAAAATATGTAATTATTGATAAAACTTGTAATAATGGTGGCTCTCTCACTCTTTGGTTGTTGACTGACTTAAGCAGAGTATGTCATTAATGCTATTAAAGTTATTAAGTAGGAGAGAGAAAGATATGATATGGAAAGGGGAAAATCGGTGTATCATCATCCAGTATAGCCTTGGCCTTGTGTCAGATTGATCCATATGAGAACTCATTTAAAACTTGTTTATTTAAACTATTTGACATACAGTTCACTGGGTTTGGAAAATAAAGATGAGGGAAGAAGAGCACAGTCAATGTTTCAGATGAACCACGGGTTTCATGTGACTGCGATATGAGTGACTCCAGTACAGTGGAAATAAGTGCCCGACTGGACTTGCTAACTGAAGGCAGTCTTTCAAAAGCTAGCCAAAATGTCACTGAGAGCTACAGACAAACTCTGCAGAACCTCATTTCCACCACTCTTTTACGGGAGTACATGAATACCTACTTAAAGTAAAAATATAATGTGCCTAAAAGGATGGACCATGCTTGAACTTACTGGAGAATAATACTGAAGGTTAAGATGACTGCAGTGACCAAAATAGTGATGTAAGGCAATGTTGATCTCCAAAATGATGGATAAGATCCCGTGCATTTTGGTTAGAGAAATATGTAATTATCTTCATGTTCCTAATTGTATCAAAAGTGGCTGTTTACATCTTGTAAATTGATGTTTCTAGTTTAAATCTGCAGGGTATTCTTGATGCTGTTCAGTTGATTGTAGAAACTAATCAGGGCAAAAGGACTTCTAGCAACATTTGCTCTCAGTCTCAGTATGTTTTCTTTTCAGTTAATTGAGAGCAACACACTGACCTTCTCTTATAAAAAATCCACATGAACTCAAGATTTAGCTAAAAAATAACCAAAACAACCAACAAACCAAACAAAAAAATCCCAACAAACACAAATCCTCACTGTTATAACGTGTCAGGTTTAGACAAAAGAATTTGTCGATTAACTTTTTAAAATCCTTTACTGTGGGAAGGCTTTGTTTCATTAGAGATGCTATTTGGGGTGTGCAGTAGTGGTGAATTCACTTTAGGGTAATGGCACAGCTCTGAGTTACTTCAAGACTCAGTAACTCTCTCCTCCAAGTGCTGCTGGGTGCTGTCAGTACTGTAAATGCTTGGACGTCCACGAGGACAGAGGTCTGCTCTTGCTGTGGCAGCAACCCTGATGCTGCTTTACAATCCTCTGTTTGAAACACTCTTGATGTTCCTGGGATGCTTTTGGTGTCTCAACTTCCAGGAAACTTCTTGAAACTTCCTTATGGAGCTCCAGCTTCAATGGGTATTAAATATCATTTGTCCAATGCAAGCCATCCGTTATCTGTTTCAGCAGCCTTCAGATAGCAGCATTCAAAGAAAGAAAAATGCTTCCCTCGGTCCTGTGGTTTTTTGCTTTACTCTCTTCAAACAAGTTAATTTTGTGATGTTCATCCATTTGCCCGAGTTCCTTATCTCTGCCATCCAGGCTGGAGGAATCACTTGCAGACCTGGTGTTTTGGGATGTGGAGGGGATAGGTTTGAGGGTTAGAAGTACTGTTATCTCAATTATTGGTTACTTTTGCATTTCTTCTGTTAATCTTTGTTACTGCTATAAAACTGCTTAAAACTTTGCATTTTAACAGACTGAATCATGAGAAATTGAGTTTTGTGCTGTCACAAATGCTGGCATTCTTATGCCACTTGAATCTAGCTGAAGAGTGGGGCTGTGGATTTGTGTCATGGGCTCTGGCAAGTGAAATGGTTCAGTTCTTTGGACCTCTGCAACTATAGCTGAGCTCATTTGGTCCCAGTTTCACCCTGTGCTGGTATTTCTCCATCCCTAGAACATGTGCACACAGAAGAGAGTACTCCTAGAGAACAAATTCCTATTTATACCCCCAGAAGACGCTACTCAGTTGTAGGAGGGAACTTGCATGTTCATGATAGATATTTAATAATATAAATATCATTAATTCCAGGGTTCCCTTTCCTCAGATCACTGGTTTCCCATGGCTTTTAGGCAAGCTGATTATAAACTGGGTCTGGTGGAAAGGAAGCCCTGATCTCTCCAGGGTTCCACCAGCTTCATATGCATGGGCCCAGCAAATGGTGAGGTTTTTGTCTTACGACCACTCTTGCAGCCAAAGTGAGTTTTTTGGAACTCAGATTACCATTGAGAGGAGGATGTCAGGTCTTCTAAGATGCTTTCAGATTGGCATGAAACAATTGAGGTTTCTCTTAGTGTTGTGGGCACTTTTTTGGCAAAAGCCCTTGAAGGTACTTCTGTTGTACGTTTGTTTACATTTGAGCTCTTTGCTTGTCATGTAATGTGAGAGGAAAGAGGCAAGTGGAGTGGATGGCGCCCTGAAAGGTTTTGAGTGGCATTAAAAAAAATTGTTTGACTTCCCTAAAAATGTTATTTGAGGAATGCATAGTCTCTTTCCCAGCCCAGAAAAATGTGGGATTTTTTTCTCTATTCTGCACAATTACAACTGAAGGGACTTTGTTCATGCTTCAAAAAAAAACCATGACTTGTATTGGCAACAGAGCCCAGGAGTCTCTAACTTCGTGAAAGTTTGGACCATGTGAGAATTCTCTGTGATAAAACCGTAAAACTGTTAATTTTCTACTAGCAATTGGGTCATCTTTCACTGAAAAATGAGTTTAAAATAACCAAAAACCTTGCTCAAAGAGGAATGTTTGGTAATAGGTCTGGTGCAGGCAGATCCACAGGCTTTTCATTACATGACAGTTTGGGACTTATTATTTAGTGCAGTTTCAAACACAAGGAACTTGAAATCTAAATTTGATTCCCACATAGAAATTAGACATCTTTAGAAGCTGGAATGTATTCTCACAACAACTTTCATCTTATTTTAGATGAACATCTCCTGAGGTCACTCCTCTTTCTGTTTTGAAGCTCACACTGCCACAACATCATAATTAAATAGGATGCTTTTTCTAACTTTAACATGTATTGTTTGATGGGTTTTTTTTGAGACATCAGAAACTGGAATAGCTTAAATTAGAATGGTGAGAGAAAAACAGATTGCTATTCATTGAAAAATAGAAGGAATCGAGCCAGTATTTATTTCGCATTTATAGCTGGTGATTTATTTCAGGTCAATGGCAGTGAGCAATCAGCTGTTTTATCTATCTGTAGTCAAGTTAAGGAAAGCTGCTGACATGATCTCCAGTTAATCTCTGAGACTTAAGAGCTGTTGAAATAATGAGAACATATCCTCTCTGTTATAACATTTGAAGTGATGGGTTTTTAGCATCCATACAATATTGCACAAGGTAGTGAAGTCTCATAACTCTTTTTAAACAAAACCTCTATGCTTGGTTGATCATTTGGATTGGGTGGGTAATGCAAGATAGCTTGAAATATATTTCTGTCAGAAAGGATTATTTGAAGATTGGTCTTTTCTAGCCTACAGTGTCTGAGTAATTCTGGTGTTTGAGTTGTCTTCTCTGGTGATCAGCAAAGCACATTGTTCAGTATCTTCTAGAAAATGAAGAAATAATTGTGTCAAATCCTGTTAAAGTACAAGAAGTGTCTTTGCCTTAGCTACCCTGCTTGAAGAGAAAATTGCTATTCTAGGTAGGAAATACTGATGTTAACTGGAGTGAAGGAAAGGGAAGAGGGGAAAACCTGTGCTGTGGTATGAAGATCTACCCTAATTTTCACCTTCATTGCCATTTTTGAGATTGTTTGATAGCACTAAGATCCCATGTATGTGAAAAGAAATAGACAAGAGTTTCTCTCAACTCTTTGCAGTCCTTTGTTCAGAGATTGGAAAAAGCTTTGGATTGTTTTGCTGGGGGTTCAGCACTTCATATTTCTCAGGTGCTAAGAGGTAAGGAGCTGAAATCTGTTTTGGAGCCTTGGTGTCTTGTTTTAATATACTGGCTTGGTCACCACCCCTGCTGTCTGATAGCCTTAATCCATCCTGGAAACCTACCTGACTCATGGCTTTCAGCTATGCTATCTTGTCATGAATGATTGTTTCCACTTGCCTGTGCCTTTGGATGTGGTGCCTTATGCTGCCTTTCCTGAACTGGAGGCTCTCTGGGTGTCTTATTAGCAAAACCTGGCTAGGCTGATGATTCTGAATTGTTGATGTACTTGAGCTTCAGCTGTTGCTGTCTCTGTAGGGTTTGGGTGGCCTTCGTGTCACACAGTGGAATGTGTGTGTTTGAATCTGGCCCATATACCCATTATTCTCCAGTTTCTAAATCTTGATAGATTACTACATAACTCTTAAAAAAGAGAGAGAAAAAAAAAATATCCTTGTTTTTGGAGTGAACTGTTTTCAGAGCTCTGGAAGTGAGATTTTTTTCCCCCCACCCTCCCATTTTTCTCAAGTGCTGATTTTGGTGTCTGAGACCAGTACAAGCTCACAGGCAAGTTTTGTCTTTACAAGTGCCTTTAAGGCAGAAACATGTCTCAACAGGTTTCCAGGGAGTTTCATTCTCTGCTGTCTACCTACTTCCTTGTCTTATTTGAGGAAGGTGCTGATAAAACTTTGGGGCAAGGGGTGAGAGAGGTATCACTGGAAGGCAGATGTGCAGAAACTGGGCTGAAATGGTCGCACATTCTGGGCTTAAACCCTGTCTCATTTAGACCATTGAACAGCTGATTTGTTCAGTATCCACACACTGCCTTATCTTCACATGTGTCTGCCTTCCTGTTACCTACACCTGACTTGCTAATTGGTGCACTGATTGATTTCTAACAGCACAGAGAGCTGAAGCAGCATCATTAGCAAGGAAATGGGTTGTTGAAATTGAGACTTGCTGGAGGGTTAAGCACTGGTGCATGGTCACCACCTGTAGATTCCCACATTTCCCTAAGGAGTTATCACTGGTGTGTTGTAACTTAGTGACAATCACTGGGTTAGGTTTGGCTTTGTCAAAAAGAGACCTCATTTGGAGAAATCTGCCCAGTGAGGATTTTTTTTTTCCCAGGAAGATCCCGTTTTAGTATTTTACATAGCAGATGATTCTGTAACATATTTTTGCAAGCATTTCTTTTTCAGGTCTAACACAAGTAACACAATAAACAACTTTAATCTTAATGAAGTGGAGCTTGGATTATTCTGCAAAGTTGATTTTCCTGTAGTAGTTAGAAGGAGGTCTCTGAAATAAAGAATCAAGACATTTAGTGGGAGGCCTATTAGGGTCATCTGAAGTTTTCCATTTCCTCCATTTATTTCCTCTTCAGGGTTTTCTTTATTTTTCTTGTCCCCACCTTACAAATGTTCTCACAGAATAAAATTACCTGTGTTTTACAAGGAGAATTCTTTCTTTAAAGAGCTGACACAGATGAGTGAGCCTCACCCAGATTTGTCTCCGGCTTTCATGTGCTTTCCTGATGGGTCACTGGAGCCTGACCTCACTTACACTGGCCACTCGTGCTTTTAAAAACACTAAACAGAGGAGTCTGAGGCAGCAGTGCATTCTCCAGGGAATTGGTGTGACTTGGAGGATGAAATAGGATTTGGGTACAAGGTTGTGGCTTTCTTTAAAAATCATATCTAGGCATAAAATAGTGCTAGCAATCAGGATTTAAAAACAATTCACTCAGGAGAAGAGTAAAGAACAAATAACTTGTGGAGACTTTGCTTAAGCAGATTAGTTAAACATTTTGTAGCTATTTTCCCCCTTTTCAAGCACTGGCTGTTAATTCTGCTGTGACTCCTTTATGCAGTAACTCCCCAAGCCAGACCTGTATCTGATGCAAGTTGTGAATCTGCCTCAGATGATGGTGAGAAAACATTCCCACTTACTCAGATGTGGATTTTCAAGGTGATGGCCCTGACCCATACAATGTAAGGTCAGTGAATGCAACATGCACTAAAGCAACAAAGTGAAGTTCAGATGATGGGCATCCATGATGAAAAATCAGAATTTTTTTATTAAATTGTGGTTTTGTGTATAGTACAACACAATGTAGAACTATTAGTGTGACAGTGCAGCATATTGAGAAAACTTAAAGCTTTTTTCCCAATTTTGCTGATGTTTCTGACACGACATCTCTGAACTGATGCCATGAGACCAGATGCTGTCAGAAGTTCCTGATGTGGAGCAGACTCTCCTGGCTTAGTGAAGTTTTTGTTCTTACTGCCTGAGGACATCTGGTTGGTGCTGCAAAACCCTATATGGTATTTTGTAATTGTTGCGCCTTAGAAGGTGGTGACCTTCTAGACTTATGTCAAGATACACACACTTCTGTTTTTTTCTTAAGATCCAGGTTACCATGAACAATAATAAATCAGTATTCCAACCAAGAACTGTTTGTTCGTCAGTATTTAGCTGTCTTGTCTTGATATTCTCCTTATAATGTTAGAGGATTTTTCTTAAATACTTGTGAAACAAAAGTGGAAAAGGATCTAATTCTCCTTTTGCTTACGATGATGTAGTGTGAGCTGAGCTTACCTTGGGAAGCTCACCTTAGGAAATCTGTGTGCATCTTTCTGAGAAGCAGCTGGTAAAATTCCAGGCTGAATGAGTGAATAGAGAGCAGAGATCACTGCTGGTGTACTTATGGCAAAGTTGTTTTCCTGAGCTAATGTGGTCTTTAACTTCTGAACATCTCTGGCCCTGTAATGTTGTCTTGTCTCTGGTGCCAGCTTCAAAACTGTAACTGCCTAGTTTGTCCACCTAAGCCTCCCACCTAGTAATTTGACTTCTCTTAATTGATGGAACAGAGTAAAAGTTCTCTATATTTGACTCCTATTTACTTTAATTATAGTAAATTTTGTCAGAAATAAAACACCACCGTGCTTTATATGTTATGAAGCTCATCACGAGGAGCTTTGTGCTCTCCCGTGGATGGAAGCTGTTTTCTCCCTGTCAGCTGTGAAGCTAAATGGAAACTGCACCTGTGTTAATGCTGGAACCAGGAATCAAGGTGTTGCCTTGAGACTTGGCAGCACATTGTGTTTATCAGCCACAAAAACCTGCATACAGCAAGTGTGAAAGTTGTTGGTGAGGTTTGGTTATGAACCACGATCACCTGGAGCCCAGATCTGTGTACTTGAACCAAGCAGTTCTTCAAGTTTATCTGCTCTGTGTTTATCTTCTTTGTGTCTTGAGCGCTTGGTGTTTATGACCCAGGAATTTCTTTAGGCCATCCTTAACCACCAGGTGTTGTAAAGGCACTGTGGACATGGGTGAAAACATCAGTGGAAATGTAAAAAATACATTGGTAGAGGATGAGAGTTGCTACTTTAATTTCTGTTAAGGTTTCTTTGCTCACAGCTACAATGAGTTAGTTGCTCTAGTTGTACTTTTCATGGTAGACTCAGTAATGAATGCCATTTGCAGCCTTGTTTTGGGGTGTTTTTTATCATCTTTGTGCCTCTGCTCTCCAGAAGTGCTGGCACAGCCAGCCAGGGAGGCACTGCTGCTACAGAATACCATTACCCTGAGTTACTCTTTCATGTAGTAACTGGAGGGATAATATTCCCAAGTTCCACATGCAAAAACAGGAGCGTGTAGCAGGTATAAGCATGCCTTTTATGATCCACTAAATGTGAAGAGCTCCAGGCAGGCTGTTTGTCTTGTAGCCCTCAGCTTTGACACAGCTATTACTGAGATTGGCTTTGGCTAGTTGTGTAATTTTGTAATGCTGTTGTGGCTGCCTGGCTCACCTCCATAACCAAAATGAAGGTAAATTACAGCATTCAGCACAGAAATGGATCAGAAGTTAACAATGCTTGTGTTTATAATGCAGTTGGAAATTGATATTTGAGATGTCCTGGTAATGGTGTGTCTTATTGTTCTAGCTTGTTGGCGCCTATCCTGTGATCTAGGGATTTAGGAATACCTGAGTCGGTCTTTGGTACTGTGCTAGAAGGAAAGTGAGGCAGGAGGCTTTGAAAATTGAAAATATTTAGTCATTGGGTCTTAGGAAGAAATTCTCCCCTGTAAGGGTGCTGAGGGCCTGGCACAGGGTGCCCAGAGAAGCCGTGGCTGCCCCATGCCTGGAAATGTCCAAGGCCAAGTTGGACAGGGCTTGCAAGAGCACCCTGGTCTAGTGGAAGGTGTCCCTGCCCATGGAACAAGATGATCTTTAAGGTCCCTTCCAATCCAAACCATTCTTGGGTTGTGGCTGTAGTGGGAATGCTGTTGGTTCTTTTGCACATCGTTACAGTGGTCATGAGTACAGCTTCTTGGGGACACAGCAGTTTTTAAACATTTTTATAATTTTTGTCCTCCGTGGTGAGTTAGGAATAGCTGTGTCCTTGAAGTGCATCTTGACTCTTTATGGCTGTGGGAAAGGTTTCCCTAAAAGCTTTTAGATCTTTACTTTAGCAACAAGAGAGTATAGCTGCTAAAAGGAACTCCCTGAGTTTGAGTTTATTAAATCTATGAGACTGGAGGGATGGGGATGGAATGTCCAAGACAGATGGAATGTCCAAGGGGTTTGTCTGTAACACAGGCCTTGGCAGCAGATTTTGCTGTCCTTCAGCTGTCCTTAGTGGACAGATGAGGGGCATGGCTTTTAGGTACAGATGGAAAAGCCATGTCTCACTTCTTGTTCCATTTCCCCATTACTGTTGAATCGAGTGCTACTCAGCCTTGAGTCACTGGGCCTTATTCATGGTGGAATTTACCTTATTTACATCATCTCAGAGTCTGTGGGCTGCATGAAGCCATGTGGTGGTGTGAGGACTGGAGGGATGTAGGTGTAGGGAGATCCTTCAGAGCGTGCAGTGTTTCAAAGCTCTGTGTTTATTGTTCCAGCCTAACAGCAGGCTCAGTTCCCTTTGCAGATTGTGCCTTGGCACCCAGCTTTGTTGGGTGGGCAGTGAGGAGGTGACTTGGAGGATCTTTAAGTGATTTTGTCATGGCTGAGATCTTGACATGGAAAGGCTTTTTACTCTCAAAACTGGGGAGGAGAGGTTAAGGGGATATTCAGAAACAATGTTAGACTGTGACCTTTGGAGGCAGACCTTCACCAGGCATTTCTTCATAAATATCTTTTAGTAGAGTGTAAGGTGAAGGGACTCAGATGTAGCTCACAGTACCAAGCTTCCATTTCCACAGGGCATGGAAGAGGGTCCTCAAAATTTCCTAGACTTTTTTCCTTTGAAATCACCTTTGGGACTATCATGATGGACTTCCATCATTTAAATATGTCCCCAGAAACCCAGGATGGAGTGATTTTGCAGGTGGGCTCTAACACAGCTACTGTCTGATTTATCCTGAGAAAAAGTGTGTATTTTCCCACTTGCTTTAGGACCTCCTTAGTTTAGATAAGAGCTTCTTCCAGCTTCTCCTACCTCTGTTCTGGCTGATGTAATTCAAGCCAGAAATGACTATCCACACTTATGTCCAGAACTTCAGGCTTTGCTTGCTCAAGATGCCTCAGATCTTCTGTGTATCATCAGTGCACGTGGGCAGTAAAACAAGTGGTGAGTTCAGCATTTGTGGGAAGCATCCTACACGTTTGGCTGCAACTCCTGGGCAAATGAATCTTCCCTCTACTTGGACAGGTTTTCTGGGGTGGAGGGGAGCATGCTCTGGGAAACATGGCATGTTTCTATGTCTATTGTGGGGAGTTCCTGAAACATCCTGCTGGTGATTGATGGCCTTTGGAACAACTTTTTTTCAGGCAGCCTGAACTTGACACAAGGAATCTTTAGTTAAAACTGTCAGCTCTCCTCTTGACCTGGAAAAGTGAAGTTCTCAGAAAAATGTGTTACATGTAATTGTAAATAGGTCCATGGCCAGGATATCCCATCACTGTTGATACAGCTGTTACCCCAAGCTCATGTAGAAGCAGATGTGAAATCAATACCTACATGATGCCTCCAAGTCATGTGCAAACAGAGCTTACTTCTGGATCACATTCTTTTAGCTCCAGAGTACCGGAAGGGGCTGGGAATGGGGAATTCCCAATGGAGTGAGTAACTGTCACTGGGAAAAAAACCAGAGGAAATACCTTAAGAAACCAGTCTGCCCAATGCTAGCAAAGCATCACCATTAATTATTATTTCAAGGTGATTGTGTTTTTTCAAATATTTGTCAAAAAAACCCTCAGTCAGAATGGGAAAGATTTTTGTGGAAGCCACCTTCAGGAATAGGGAAACACCTTTCTAAGAACTATTGGAAAACAGTGAAAGAACATATCCTTCTGTTTGGCTGTGTTCCTAGAAAATGCAGCTTTGTTGGTGAAGACATAGCAGGGATGACCTTAGCAGTGGGTTTAAATATGTTCAAAGATTTAACCCATTGCATGGTTTGGAAGAAAGGGTGTGTATTCGTGTCTGTATGGATCTATGTCCTTGGTGTATAAACCCTCTGATACTGTCAGGGGGCAGAAGGGTAGCCAAGGATGAACCCAAATAACAGGAAAACGTGGATTTGTCAGAAGACAATCCCTTTCTTTCAGTAAAACTGTAAGATACCTGGCATGGGAATTTAAGACCCTTAGACTTGCATTCCTCTGTGTTTTGTGCTAGCTGGGAGATGGCTGAAAGGTTCAGAATAGCTGAAGCAGGAGGGGTTTAAAAGAAATAAAATTGATTTAATATCGTTGTTGCTTTCCTGTCACTTCATAGTTTTAATGTTTATTCAGTTTGGAAGATAAGGATCTCTGAATGCCTCTTTTTGAATCTTTTTCCCAGCTGGCAGGTAGGAAGCCAGATCACGTTTGATGACTGCTCAGGGCCACAGAGATTCTTATTTGTTTTATTACTGGTTGTAGAGGAGAGTTACTGCATCTAACTGCTCCAGCAACCAAAAGCAATTAATGCTGTAAAGTGAAGAGACTTCAACTCTGACTTGGGATGTTGTAAAATTTTGCAGCTGATAACCCAAGAGAGGGAATGAGGGAAGTAAGTTCTGCTGTGTTACAGACTGGCACGTGAATTCTGTGTCATTGAGGGGGCAGGGAGAGCTGGGGATCTTCAGCTAGAGAAGAGAAGGCTCTGGGGAGACCTCCGAGCCCCTTCCAGTGCCTGAAGGGGCTCCAGGAGAGCTGGAGATGGACTTTGGAAAATGGCCTGGAACGCCAGGACAAGGTGGAATGGCTTCACACTGACACATGCCAGGGTTAGGTTGGATATTGGGAAGAAATTCTTCCCTGTGATGGTGCTGAGGCCCTTGCACAGGTGTCCCTGCTCATTGGCAGGAGGTTGAAACCCGATGGTCTTTAGGGTCCCTTCCAGCCCAAACCATTCTAGGATTCTTTGGTTCTGTGATTCTCATAATTCCAAGAACTGGTCATTGGAATCTCATGAAACTAATGGTACTGGAGATAATTTTATTGAAGGAATTAGGTGTGAGTAGTTTTGTCCTCTGCAGCCACAAATGCCTTTCAGAGAGTCTTTCCACATGAATACTTGCAGGAAAATGATGTGCCAGGACAGCAGTCTTGTAAGAATTGACAGAGCAGCAAAAATCTCTTTACCATTAAGAAGTGTGCTAAGTGTTTGGATTTCCTGTTTTGCGGCAAAGAATTGACTTGGTGTCTTGGCTTTCTCCCTTCAGTTTTGTTTTTGCAAGCAAAATGTGAAAGCATTCACTGCACTCTTCTTGTTATCAGTCCTTAAGAAAGAGGAGGTAGGGAATCTTTTCATGACAGCTGGATTCCAGGCACAGGTAGATAGTGAGGATGACGTTTGTGTGGGCTGAAATTGGAGTTTATTTTTCTTTTTGATGTGTCTTTTGTTATAGATCTCTCATCTCCTTGGAAACTGAGGAATTGGAGCAGCACTCACAGAACTAACAGAGGAGCAGGTTTTAGGAAAAGGAGAAGCTTGTTAGGGACTGGGAGAGTTACCTGGCTGTATAGCTAGTGAACACCTGAAAAGGAATAAACTTTTCTTATACTAACCATGCATTAAATGTAGCAGTTGCTGCTGCATTTTTTTTCATCTTTGAGATTGTGGGGGTTTTTAATATATATATATTTATTTATTTTTCTATTCATTGAGCTTTACAGTGAGCTGACTGCAGACTTCTGCATTGCCTCCCACCCCTGAGCCTGCCTCTGTCCTTGAATTCTCCTTGCTTTCTGAATGCACCAGCAACACTTCATGGAAAGATCCAGGCTTTTTGCACTTGAGACACGGAGATGTGTTCCGTGGAGTCACTTGATGTTTGCTGTGCCGGTCACTTGAATGCATATTTTCTTTAATATTTCTGAATGTTGTTCATTTTATATGCCAGACTAAACTGTTTCAGAAAAGACAAGAATTCCACTTGGAAGTGTAATGGTAGACTTGGGAGGATGCTAGGGCTTTGTAATGCCTAAGTGCTTTGTATTGATGCCTAAGTGCTTTGTGCTGAATGTTCAAGGTGTGCATATGGGGAGTCTGTGAATAATTAACAAAATCTGTGTGCTTCATTTTCTTTTGATTGACTGAACAGGAGGACTCAAAGTGGGTTCAGCATTCTGTCTTCTTGCTCTGTGTTGATTTATTGCTTTGATTATTAATCTTACTGAGCTGAATTTTATGCAAGTCGTCTCTCGCATCCCCGTGAAGGAACAAAATGTTGCTATAATAGTTACCCAACTGTGGAAATTAAGATCAAGAAACTATAGCAACTCTCTTGCATATTATTTTCACAGTTTTGGCTGATGTTTTATCGAGGAGAGCACACTCAAATGATTGGTTGAGACCCCCAGAGACTCCTAACATGACAAGAATGGGTACCAAATAAGTCCTTCCTGGTTTTATCTACAGCTGGTCTTGTTTCTTTCTTTGTCAGCATTTGGTGTTGAATGTCCATGTGTTTCTTCCTGTAGGGTTGCAGTGAAGTGTGTAAATGCACCGTGGTGGGTGAATGTGTGTGTAAATGCACCTGAACTCTGTGTAGGAGCTGGCCTTGATGCACAATCCTTTACTTTGTACTTGGGAGAGGCACAGCTGGTTGAGGGGTTGGAAAATGAAAATGTGAAAGCAAGGCTGCTGGAAAAAGATGGTATTTTTTTAATCAGTTGTGTGTAGTTCTGGTGTTGCTCTTCTTCCCCACCTGCGTATCCTGCTGCAAGAGGTTTGGACAAAGCTGGGAAAGGTGCAAAGGAGGGCAGTGAGGATGAATGGAGAATGACTTTGGTGTGATTGTGTTCATTAGCACTATTCAGCCTTGAATAAGAGGGCTGAGAGAGGTCTGTGTGATTAAAAAGATGAGAGGCTTGCTCTTTTTTCTGAAACAAGAGCTAAGGGCCATCAAATGGAAGGAGCCAATGCAGATGCAGAGCAAAAGGAGTAACTAATTCTGTTACAGGTGTAGAGGATGTTAGGAGTCGTCTGTGAGATCAAAAAGGGATTCAGCAAATTCTGTTGGACACAAATATATTTAAGCTCTGAAAGCAAACTCTGAAAGGCCCTTGACCATAAATAGCTACTTCTGGAGAGGTTATTTAGAGGAAGCTTCATTTACATTTTCTTTCTCATCGCATCTTTTTCAAGTCAAAGCATAACAGTTGTAAGAAGTCTTTATTAATTATTGTGAGATAACTTGGAACAGTCTTTGAGCCTTTAGTCTGATGTTTTGGTTACTTCATTAGTGCTCCTGTTGCTGTATGAGAGCATGTAGGAACTGTAAAATTTGCTTGTTACTAGACTGTTCTGGCAATGCAAACCTCCAAAGGTGTCCCTTTTTGCACATTTTAATTTATGTGCAGTCTTCCTTTCACATCTCAAAGAGGGGTTTAACTGCGTCTGTTTGTATAAAACAGGAAAAATAATTGTGTAGGCAGATGTCTGTTAGAGCTACTGGAAGTTATTAATGAAAAGGGTGGGACTGTTACACCCCCTCTGCTTGCTTTAAATTAAAGAGGGACATGGTGGGGCAGATGTCAGTCCCTGTGTCTGGGAATGGTGCATTAATTTTACTCTGTCTTTTGGCAAAGCAGCCAAGTGCTATAAAGGCATGGGCTCTATCTGCAGGCATGGTGAAGTTTACTCCTGGGATGGTTTGTGGCTTGCATTTAGTGTGTCTTCTGCAATCAGAAACAAAGAATGACATGTTTTAAAAAGTGTGTTAAATACTGTAAAAACTCTCTGTCACTTGACATGGCAAGGTTTCCTGCCTATGGACATAGGAAATTTGGCAGTCATTGTGAGCCATTTCCTCAAATAAATCCTGGTATTTTAGGAGTTGTTTAATAAGTGCTGCTGGAAGTTCTTTCTTTCTGGAGAATGGTGAATTATCATTTTATTATACAACGTCTGGTCACAAGACATTGTCCATCACTTGATGTAGCACTGTTATTCCCACGGGCTCTCCAGCTCCTTCCCATCCCCAAAGCAGGTCTCACCAGCCAGTTTTTCCTCTTGGTGAGATGCTGAACATCCAAGGGCTGCTGATAGTCTTTGTCTGCTCTGATTATGGACACCTGATGATACAAAAGCTCTCTGTTGATGTGTTGGGCATAATGTAGGTGAGATGGGATGCCTGGCTTTACATATTCCAGTTTGTCCTGAACAGCCTGATGATTGTTTTAATGCTCTAAGCCTGGGTGCTGCTGGCTTGTCTAATCAGCCCTTGTTCAGAGGCTGACTGCAATCAGGGGAGTGGTGCTGGCTTTGAGGAGAGCCTGTTTTGATGCTGACTGATAGAAATGAGATAGTTCTAATTCGGCAGGGCTGGCACAGGGACATTAATGCGTGCTCACATCCCCTGCCCAGCCCTTGGCAGCTGTTTGTCAGGTGGGAAGCTGTGCTGTATGAGGATAGTCCCCAGGGCTGCACTGCACCTGCCTGTCCATGGGGATTGGGATGTTGTCTTACTGTTTAAAAGCTCATTAAAGTTGCATCTCCCCATTCCTAGCTCCCTCCTTGCCCCCTCTGGCTAGCTGTCCAGGCTTTTGTGAGCAAACCAGAATTGATCATAGCAATTAGCTAAGCCCAGGGGACGTTTTGAAATGTTAATGTATATGGTTTTTTCCTCGCTGTTAGATAGCTCTTTGCTACTGCTGATGATTTGTGCTTTCTCCCTTTGATGCATTTGCTCTTCTTTCCTTCCAGAGTTCTCAGTAGACTGGTGTTTAGGTAACATAGTACCCTCAAGATGTTTGTTTAGCCTTAAATTTCCAACTCAGTATTAAACCGGTGATATTTCCAGCAGCTGCTAAAATTCTGCTTGTGTTTTTCCCCCTGAATTGTATGCTCTTACACAAAAGATGCAGTTCAAGACATTTAATTCATCTAAAAGATGAATGGCACAAGTAAAGACTTTGAATACTCAGAAATAACCCAAGATCCAAGCTGCCGTAGGCTTTTAGAGGAGCTGGGCTGTTGGAGCTGTTTCTTGGTTGTAACTTCCTTACCTTGAAACAAACTCAGTAAAAAAGAAAAATGTGTAAATATTTGGTTGAGAGGTGATGGGGAACTACTGTCTGAACCTTAAAGCTATGACTTGTTATATGTGTCCTGACAAGCACATAACTTGCTTCTTCTTGGAAAACATTTGTCTTTTTCCTACAGAAGCAACATTCAGTGTCCTTTTCTGATTTCCTCCTTTTTTTGGCCCAAGTTCAGCATTAGCTTCAGTTCTGAAGAAGTGGAAACTCAACAGAAACTTGTGGCTTGCCAACTGAGAATTTCAACTGATGTGGTGGTTTTGTAGTATTGACTCTGTGTGGCAGTTCTAATCAAAATAAACGCAGCCCACCCTGGGAACTGGATGCTTGCCTTGGAAAATAGGATTGAAGAAATCAAAGCTTTAGTATTTTAGTCTTTAGGATGTAATTGTAAACACTTAAACAGCAGTGTTGTTATGTATTCAAACAGTTTCCTCTCCTTAGCATCACAAGTAAGCCCATCTTCTTTTAGGCTAATCTGAATTTTTACTTTAAGATTATTAGTTATTAAAGCTCTTATCCATTTCTGAGGCTGGTAGAACTCCCCACGTGCTGCATATTTAAGCATGTGGGAACGTCTTGTACCAATACCGTTCTTAAACTATTTTTGTTTGTTTTAGAAAAATGCCAGGCTACTTTGGTGTATTTGCCAGTTCACACCGTTATGGTGCTCTGTTACTTTGCTGAATTAGTATCTGTTTTTGTAGTGTGAGTTTGTGAACATTCAGGGTTTAACAGTTTCTACCTGGAAAACTAAACCCAGTTTTACATTCTGTATTTTTATACCAAAATATGAAGTAAGATATTTCTGCTTACTCTCAGTATAGAATTAATTCTGGAACAACCTCTGTACCCGGTCATTGGATGCTCTTTTTTTGGGTTGCATCTTCTTGATGTGAGAGCAGGTATTTTAACTGGTGAACTTGTCTCTTATCACTTAGGTGGTGGCTTAAGTAGGTGACTTGTATAACTTAAATTTTCAAGGCTCTCCCAGTCTGTACTCTCTTCTCAGTATTAGGGAGAATTCTTGGGTGCCAGCACTAATTGGAGATTAGCAGGTTGCCCAGAGAAGCTGTGGCTGCCTCATCCCTGGAAGTGTCCACGACCAGACTGGAAAGGGCTTGGAGCAGCCTGGGATAGCGGAAGGTGGCCCTGCCTATGTCAGGGGGGTGGAACAAGATGATCTTAGGGTCTTGTCAGAAAAACCCTTTTTCTGACCCAGAGATGGGGCTCCTGAGAGGTGTTTTAAAGACTTTTATTTCATTTTCATTCTCATGAGAAGGGTAAGGCGGTGCAGATGTTACAATTCACGACATCGCAATGAGAAGCCAAACTATTTCTAATTATGATCTATTATAAGCATTTTTTGGCCTATCAGCTTTTGCCACACAATGCTGCTAATGCTTCTAAACCAATAATCTATTAAAATACCCCAAGTGGATCTCGCTACAATACGTCTTTCATAGTTCTGGTTCTCCAGAATATCTAGTCTATTTGCAAGATCATCATTTGAAACTTGTTTCCAGTTTCATTTCTCTCTCAACAGTGTCTGTCCCATTCCACGGCCTTTCTAAGTCAGCATTTTTTATCTCAAACTTTGCATACAGATGCACAAGACTTATGTGAGCCTTCTGTCAGGCTTTGAGAATCCTCTGCAAATCCATTTTCCACATCTCCTCCTCTTTCTTGAATGCAAAAAACTTCTTTGATAGCCTTATTCATAATTTGCTGCACACAGTGAAGTACACAAGGCACTATCACTAATACTGCCACTGTAACAATCAATACATATAAAGAAATCCATTTCCCACATTGTCCCTCCCAACCCAAACCACTCTGTGATTGTATGATTGAAAGAGCAGCAATGCTCAGTAAAACTATTGCAGGTTTGAGCCAAAGGCCAAACCAATGGCAGGTGAGGAGATGGTGGTGACCTTTACATTCCTAGGAGAATCCTAACCCTTATCTCACTTCTGGTATCTAAGTGGGGAATTTTTTTCTCTTTTTGCCCTTCCTCTTCTCTCCATATGAATTCTTCCCACATTGTCCCTCCCGACTCCTAACCTTCTGTTTTGACTCAGGGTCATCCTGAGGTTCAAACACACACACTTAATTTGGTGTTTGTGTTTGGGGTGCAGTCTTTGATATGAATATCACTTCGTGTCTTGTCAACAGCATTAGGACTATAAAAAGTACTCTGGAAACCTCAGAAGCATCCTCCATAAATATATTCAATTAAACCCATAGTTTCCAGTATGCCTCAAACACATATATTGTTCCAACTCATGACATAGTGATAATAAGATGACAGCTTTAAAATGTGCTGCCTTGGCTAAGCCCTCTCCTTCCCATCTTCCTTTGTGGTTTTTAGAGGCTCTTGATGTTACAGCCTTCATATGGCACATGAATTCTTTGGCAGAGTTTTCTCTGCTTGCTGTCCAGACCTTTACTGCTGCTCTTCTCACACATTAAAATGTTGGGGGGTTTATATTCCATTTTTGTAGCCTTGTTGTGCCTTGTTAACCACAAGGGATAAATAGTTCTTGCTTTAGGAATTCTCAAGAAATGCAATTCTTGCATTTCTACCATTTCTACATGTCTGGTTATGTTTTTTTTTTTCTCCTTCAGCAGTTTCTGGAGATGTCTTCACCATGAGGGAGGCCCTCAACTCAATTCTGCTTCTTTCCTTCTACCTCACCTTTCTGTAAAGGGGATGCAATTTTTTCCCCTAATAAGTAAAGACCTCACGGGTTGAAGATGTGAAAATTAACTCCAGAAATGCCTCAGTTTTCCAAGTAGAAACATGGAGCATTTTTTCTGTGGCAGGGTGCAGATGGAGGTCATATGGTGGCCAGGAGATGAACGTGCCTGTCTTGTGTTACATATTTAATTGTCAGTCTGCCCTTTGGTAGTGATTTTGTAGGCACTGGATGATTTGGGTGCACTTCCTTCTGCCCCCAAAAGCCTCCAGCCCTCAGGATTGGTGCCTTGTTGCTATCTGCAGTCTGGAAATGCCACCAGCAGAGCAGTTCATCACGAGGGGGTAACAAATGCATTGAAATGCCCAAAATATGGATTGCTTTGGGAATGGGAAATGTCAAGGAACTTGCAGAAGACTAATCAGGTTTCGGATCAATAAATGTGAAACTTGATTTATAGGTTTTTAATCAGACATGTTGCTACTCAGACTTAATTTTTCCAAAAGTAAAAGTGAGGTCAGAGACTAGATTTCCTGCTTTTCCTGGCTTTCACCAATGACTCTGTAGCTTGAAAAAAGAGTCTTCATTACCTTCAGTGATAGTGTGGAGGTGGCAGCAACTCCAGGGCTATTGCTTGTGCCACCCATACTGCTGGAATAGTGCTGACACCCAGCTTCAAAGCAGAGCCTTGGAATCCTGCCAGATAGGTGGCTTTGCCTACTTCCAAAATGTGGATTCACCTGCTGCTCTCAGCTATAGGTGGAAGTGGAGGGGTTTTTTGGAGACACCCCTCACCTTTGGGTAGCCCCAAGCTAAAGGGAGAGAGAACTACTCCTCATACTCTCCTCTGTCCGTGGGACTTGATCCAGCATTTCAATTCATAAATCAGATTATTCCTAGTCACCCTCATTTTCTAATGGAAAAATAACTTGGGGAAGAAGTTTCGGATGGAGATGGGCATGATGTGCTGAGCTGGATCAGAGCTCTCTCTGCAGCAGTGGGTTCATATTTATCCAAACATTCACTCTGAGCTGTGTGCCGCAGCCCTGGGCAGGGACAGGGCTCTAATTTTGGGGTTTGAGAGATGGACTTGGCCAGGACTGCCACACGAAGAAGTACTATAAATGCTGGCCTAAGGATAACAATGTATTTCATTATCATTTCTCTAGGTAATTATTTTAAAATATACAGGGGGAATTTATTTCTGCGAATGAAAGCAATTAGGTTGTGACTCTTCACAGCCTTGCAAGGAGGCTGGTGAAGCCTGTCCAGTTCCATGCACACTCATCTCAACACTGTGTGTGTTATTCCAGTGTCATGGCAAAGCTTTTCTGTCCTGGAGATCTGTGGGCAGTGGGAATTCAGCCTTGCCAGGAGCAGGGGCAATTTCTCTGCCCTGTGCTCTGGCTAATGCTGGCTTTTTTCTTTATGATGTAGATAAACATTCTTCATTATTAGACTGATTATCACTTAAAAGCTTCATCAGAAAGATGAAGAAATCAGTTTAGATTTCTGAGCTACAGGTTTTGATCCTAAATGAAGGGATTTTTCATCCCCTGCAGTATTCCTGTATTTGGGTGAAGCACTTTTGAAGTCAAGGAAAGGCAGTTTAACTTTGAAAAGAACAGCATGTTGTTCACAACTACAGCAGTACTCCATATCCTTTTCTGAATAAGCTGAATGGCATTTGGAAGGTGGTTTCCTGCTTTTATTCCTGCAGGTTCTACAGGATATAGAGAGGGGAGATTGGGGAAAAAGAGAAGTATATGATTTTCCTTTTTGCTTTAAGTATCTTTGAGACTTAAAGAGCCTCTGAGAGCCTCTCCAATGATACCTTTTCTTCTTACTCTGGGGGTCTTTGATCCTAGATCATGCTCAAAGCAAGTCAACTTGATGAGGTAGGTGAGGGCCTCATCTAACAGAGCCTTGATTATCTCCAAGGATGGAGATCCCACCACCTCTCTGGACTCTCACTCAGTTCTTGATCATCATCATGGTGAAAACATCTTCTCTAGCTGGGTTTCCTAGGTTTCACTGTCCATTGCCTCATGTCTTTGTGCACCTCCAGGAGGAGTCTGGCTCCAACTTCTCTGTATCCTCTGATTACAAAGCTGCAGTGAGGCTTTGTCAGTGATCATCTCGATGTTTAATCAACCTAGTCCTCTTGGGTTGTCTGTATTGGATATTTTTGTAAGAGATGCAGATGATCTAGAGGTCTTTGGGCCTTTCAGCTGCTGTCTTGCTTTTTGAGATGAAAGGAAACATTCACTGGAAAAGTACCACTCTCTGAAAGACTGCTGGGACTTCCCTTTGGTGTTCCACATTACAAATCTCAACTGCTTTCCTTTTCAGAGATTAGTTACCTTGTCTTGTTTTCAGATAAGTCCAGCTCAAGAGGAACTCATTGACCTCCCAGACAGGTGGTTTGTATCCAAAAGTTGAGTGTTGCCAGTGCATTCAGTCTATATAGTTAGAAATAAAGCTCTGCTCTAAGAGGAAGATGTTCTTTGTATGTTCAGACAGATTTTTAAAGACTTACAAATTTTCTTTTAGATTTGTATGGTTCTGAATGTATTTTGAATTAATGTGTCTTTCAGAAGTGGAGTCACAGAAAGTAAAGGAGTTGAACACCCGAAATATCTTCTCTGTTTTCTCCTGGCAGATGCAGCATGCTTATTTATTTATTTGGGAACAGGGCAGCACTTCTCCCATTCAGAGCTCAGCCTTGCAAAAAGTTGGGCTGAAATAACACAGGCAGATGCTGGACTGGAAGGAGTAGGACTGGGGCAAAGACCTGGGGCACAGAGGCAGGAAGGTCAAAAAGGTGGTTTTAACAGCTTCTTTGTAATGGTTGTATTCCCAGAACTAACCCAGAGCTCCTTGCCAGTTCTGTTGTTAATTATATTTGCCTAGACTTTTTATAAAACAAGTTTATTTGCAAACAAGGTGTGGGAATTCTAATATTTGCCCGTGGTATGTTTAAGAGCTGGGAGCACTTAATCTTTTTTTTTTTTCTTTTTAATTGGTTAGCTAGATCTTCATTTCTTTGAGCACCTCACCTTAAATAATATTGTTTTAAGAAAACAAAACAACCCCCCAGGGCAAATCTTGTTAAATTTCATAACTGAATCAATTGGATGCCATTTCTTCGTATTTTTTCCATTTGTAGCACTGCTATGGAAAGGACCTGCTCTAGCATAAATTCCTTCCTAAACAAGCTTTTCTCTCCCTGTGTCCATTTTTCTCCATTGCTTAATATTCAAGAAACTGCTGTTGCTTCCTAGGGGGTCCTGGTTTTGCTTCAGACTGCCTTGCAGCATGCTTTGTTCTTGTTGCAAAAGCATCATAATTGGTTAATCCTGCCCTTACACTCCTGTAGTCTAATGTCTTGGGTTTTTTACTGTTTAATGTGCTTAGTAATGTCAACTTAGCCTTGAACCTATTAAAAGATTGTGTTGCTTTGTTTTTAACCTTTTCTCCCCTCACTGTAATGTCAGTATATGCTCAGTATCCACAATGCTGTTTCACAGCCCTGTTACCTCTCATCTCTTCTCTTCCTTTGAGGATTGGTCTAAAGCATTTTCAGAGTTTTTAATTAAAAAAAAAAAAAAAAGTTTTATGTCTGTATGTGTATTTATCTGTCTTAAAGGATTTATCCTAAGTGGTCTTTTACTCCTCGTAAGTTTTCTTGATTGGGATATCAAAAGGATATTGAAGGGTATTGAGAAGATTATTTGGCTTATTTTGAAATAAAACCATTTAACTGAAGAAATGCCTGTTTCCTCTGGGACCCTTGCTCTTGCATCTGTAATTTAGGAGTCCAAGTGTCAAAGATAGAAACAACTGGCTTAAGTACTTATCTAGCAACATGGATAACAAGACTGTTGTAGAGTTTTCCTGACATTTTCTGGCAGGAAGAATTCTGCACATACTTGCTGTAGATAAACCAGGCTTTTTAGTCATAGCTGTAGACTTAGTTTGTCAATTTGGATGGCTGAACTAAACTGTAGTACCATCAGTCTGCTTTCTTTCCAGGTTTGAGAACGCATGGGATAAACACTCCTTGTAGCAGAGGAGGCTGTCACTTCCATTTTCGAGGTGCTCAGGTATCCTGTGATATGCAGCAAAACATGATCAGGATGTCACAGGGGTTTTTCACCTTTCCAGGCCTTTTCCAATCCCCATTTTTTTCTCCTGTCACTGCTTTGTTTCCAGCTCGTGGTGGAAGCGAACAGCTTCTCTTCCAGCTTTCTGCAGGCAGCTTGAAATCTGAAATTCAAAGTGAAAAGGGGTCTCTGGAGTTAGTACAGAATGTTGCCTCTTTTCTCATGCCTGTAGTTTTAAATTTCTGCCATGAAGTGTTTTGCAGAATAAACAAGTAGTACTGGCCTCATCTGTTGTCGTTGGTTTTGTAAAGCTTTGTTGGAACGACTCTGAAGAATGAACAATTCTGCAATTAGTAGGATTTTGCTTGGTGTTAAAGGTTGAAAATCTTGCTGGCAAGGAAATTGGGCCTGTGCCAGAACATGCTTTTAAATATCTGCATTCTGATCCCATTTCCAAAGGCAATAGTAAGAAAGCCCAACCCCTTTACTTGGCTGCTGGGGAGAAAACGCCGTGCTGGAAGGAATCCATCTTATCAGCTTGTACCCTTTTCCTTTGAAGAGGAGCTCTTTGTCTTTTGCCTTTCTGAGAGCCTCCCACGAGCAGAGTGAGGTTGCTTGGCTATTGTGTGTCCCTCCCTGAGCTGCCTCATTAGTGCTGGGCTGAGGTGGCCTTTCCACAGGGGTGAGATGTCACCTGTGGCTCCCTCCTGGCACAGGAGAGCATTCCCAGCTCCCATCCCCTGCTGTTCAGTGTCCAGAGCTTCCTCATCCACTGGGATGGGGCATCTTAGCCATCATCACTAGCAAGGAACCATATCCCTGAATTTCTTTTGTCAGCCCTGACTCTCACGGTTGGAGCCCTGGGCACTGAGAATTTCAGACTTTCTGTGCTGGCAGGCACTGACCCCCAAGAAAACACTGCATTTGACCTGAGGCCTTGGAAAAGCCTTCCAAAATGGAATAATAGAACTGGGATTATGGGTGTACAGTTTGAACTGAAGTGTGTAATATCACATGGTGGAAAACTTTGAGTTTAAGGTTTAAGAATATAGTAGTATATATATATAGCAAGATGGAGGATTTAGGACAGAGGCCAATCCTTCTTTTTGATGACCTTCTTCTTCATGGGTCTGGATTGTGTTTTGTAATTGGGTAGAAAAATCTGCATTGCGGACCACGGGTGGTTGGTTATTGGGTTATAAGTAAAAATAATTCAGGTGTCATTTCTTAATTGGTCCCTTTATCCTTAAAAGGCCTCGTAAAGAAAGAGATAGAGACCATTTTTTACTTTGCTAGCTTGAACTCTTGGCTTGTGAGACTGTAACATAGATAAGAATTAATAAACATCTGAGTCTGAACAAGAAACACCGTCTCTCAAGCATTTAATCCCGACTCTGACAAAAAAGAAGATAAAAAACAACATCTCACCAGTGATCTTATGTGTGATCACCAGGTTGGGACCCTTGTGACAAGAAGGACATTGAGGGGCTGGAGGGCATCCAGAGAAAGGAATGGAGCTGGGGAAGGGTCTGGAGCACAAGACTGATGAGAAGCAGCTGGAGGGGCTCAGCCTGGAGAAAATGAAGCTTGGGGGAGATGTTTTTGCTCTCTAAAACCACCTAAAGATTGTAGACAGATGGGGGAGGGCCTCTTCTCCCAGGTAATAAGTGACAGGAGGAGAGGAAACTATCTCAAATTGATGTTTTGTTTGGGTATTAGGAAAAAAAAACAAGGAAGGCTTGTCAAGTATTGGAAGAGACTGCCCAAAGAAATGAAGAATCACCAACCCTGGAGGCAATGAAAAGATACATAGATGTGGCACTTGGGGACATGGTTTAGTAGTGGCCTTGGCATTGCTGGGTTAACAACAGGACTCAATGATTTTGAAGGGCTTTTCCAACCTAAACAATTCTGTGTTTCCATGTTAGAGAGCCATGTGAATTGACAGCTTCCCCCAGTAGATGTTGATGTTGCACGTGAGCATGTCCAGCCATCTCTAGTTCCTTAGAAACAGATGGGCATAAAATGGCATCATGGGACTGGGATTTTATTAGTTATCATTGTTCGTGTGCTTTGGAAAATTAATTTAATTTGAGATAACTAATGAAAAAGTCGTAGGGGAGCCTTTCCTGCGGCGCCTTTGCTGCGACTGCGTCTCTGCCATTTGCTGGGCAGGTTACTCTTAATATATCCATTAATGTGACTCCTCTTGGATGGAGGGAGCTGCTGGCTGCTGTCTGCTCTGTCTGCTGCTGTCACTTCCCGATGTGGAGCACGAACCTGTGAGCCATTATGCCACTAATAACCAAAAAGGCCTCTTTGAGTGCTTTTTCCTAGTGTGCAGCTACTGTTTCTGCAGGCTTTGGAGAATGGAAGGGAGGGATGAGGCAGGTGGATCGTGCTTGCAGGAGGTATTTTTCCCTGCTCTGTAGGACACGTGGGAATATATAGTCTGCGCATGTTTATTTTCAAGCACACAGCAGCAATCCTTGCCATGTTTTAAAAACTGACTCTTGAGTTGCTATGTATTACAATATTGATGTCTTTCAAAGAAAGCTGCCAGAGAAAACTGATCAAAGCAGAGCAAAGACAAAACACAAGCTCAGTGCATTCCAGTTTACTGACCTCATTACCTTGTCTCCAGCTCTTTAAATTAAGCTGTTTAGATGACAAAATTGCATCTTCCTGAAACTGAGAATCGGCTTTGACAGCACACTGAAATTGTAGTGTCTGCTACCTCTGACCCTTACTGCATAATTCATAACATCTTCTTTACCTAAGCCTTAATTAAACCTCAAGATAAGTTGGGTTTTAGTGCTATTTACACATTCTGACCAGAAGAGCCTTACTTCAATGATTTTGAAGGGCTTTTCCACGGATTTTTGAGCAGGGAGCAAGCGGATCAGCCTGTGTCCTTTCATGTCTCTATTTGCCATATGATTTTTTTCGTTGTTACCAAGGCAACCCTTCTACCCACCCCCCAACAGGCGAGCACTCAATACAATGTAAGTTATTGTCTGGAGCAATTATTAGGCTATTATTAAAGCCCTATTGAGATATGTCAGTATCCCGTAGGAATTTTAAACAAGTGGGAGCAGAGACAATAGCGAGCACCGGAGGATTGCGAACGCGTTGTGCTGCTGGTAGCGTGGGGAGGGGGCCTGTAGCCCTCCTAACAACATCTCATAAAAACCATGAGCAGTCTCCCCAAACTGACAGAAGTCAGGATGTGCCAATGTGGATTAAGATGGAAAGGGGAAAGAGGGGAAAGTGCCCTAGCAGGGCTCTCGGGCTGCGTGCTGCTCCTCGTGTGGCTGCTGTGCGTGCTGAGCGCCTTCACGTGAGTTCAGTACAGCCCACGGGGACGTGGCACTGAGTGCATTGCTGTGATGGAGATGATAGTAAAATATCCCCATCCCACATGGATGGGAGAGTGTTCTTTGTTGGAAAGTTGTCTGCATTCATGATCCCTGCTTGCGTGCCCTGATTTTAAAAGGGAATTATTCATCATCAGTGGCAGGATGTGTGAGAGCTGGGCAGCGAGCGGGTAAAATAAGAGAAGAAAGTGGCTCTTGACATGATATGTTTATTTATTTATAGATTACAGCGTGGTGTTTCTTTTCCAAAGGAAGGCTTTTCCAGTATCCCAGCAGTGGGAATTCAAGAGATCCAGGAGCAGAACTTGCCTTGCAGTTTCCTGTTGCCATACATTCCCTGCCAGTGCCACTGGAGTTGTATTCATGAAGCCACCACTGCTCATGCAGCCATAACAGCCCAGCCTTTTCCATCCTACCCCATATCCTGGGACTGCATTTTCTGTCGCCTTTGTCTTGCTGATGCAGTCCTTCTGTTGAGCAATAGCAGAACTGACAGAGTTTTATAGCACCGTATCGATTTCTTCCAGGAATTTCCTTCCAAGAAGCCGCAGTGTTGTCATGGGTCAAAGATGTCATCAGACTGATTTGGCGTTTCATTTGTGACAGTTGTCAGAAGAGGCTGTGGCTTGCCCAGAACATCTTTGTCTTGGGCTGTGCAAATGTTAAGAGCAATTGTGAGGGCAGATGGAGAACCCATTAATGAGCTGCATATGCAAAGCAAGAAAAAAAAAAAACAACCCAGGAGAGTTTGCAAGAATCCTTTTTTTCTGGCTGTTGGAAAGTGAGACTCTTTCTGGTTATTTAAAAGCTCATTTCCCTGGGAGGCTTACTTTTAACTCCTGTAAATAAAAGATCCACCTCCACAACTTCTCCTTCCCACTGCTTGGGAAAGGTCTCCCAAGGTCTCTCCATCCTCCATTTAGCACAGAAGTGGAGGGGGTTTGTCTCATCCCTCTGTACAGCAGTGTGTCATGATAAATATTTGGGGATGTGTTTGTTTGTCTCATTTGGTGTTCCTCTCAGACTAGGACACAGCATTATAAAGCTGTAATGTTCAGTCTGACGTAGAACACGTTTCTTTGTTTTCATTTATGGTTTTTCTGCAGTTTAGTTCTCACATAGGTTTTGTGTCCACGGATAGCAGCAGTGAGGGGTTCCCAGCGAGCAGAGAGATCCAAGTGCATCAGAATCCATCTGATGCTGGCATCTGGCAGCTGTCTGTCAGGTGAAGCCAGCAGTGGGTTCCCTTTTCCAGTTCCTCCATCATTTCGGTGCCTGCTCTGCTCTGCTGGCTGTTTTCCTGACCTCTGGTGAAATGAGGGGTGGGAGTTGTGTGAGCCCTGTGGTTACCCATAGGCTTGTGGGCAGCAGCACAAACGGATGCAAACACTCCCACCACAGCTGCTCAGAGCTTTGTGTGTTTCAGCGGCGTTGGAGGCAGCTCACCCTGGCTCATTAATGCCTCAGTGAGGCACAAGTTGGTTCATTGAGACTTTGTTAAAGACTTATTAAAGGAAGTCAGGTTTCATTGCTAATGGTACTGGAATATCTATCAGCATATGTCTTTTGACAACATTACCATTTCAGGCTCTGAAAATGATGTAACTATTTTACTATAATAAAATAATTACAATTTTCAGAGAGGAATCTAGGGCAGTAGGCTATGGTTCATAAAAACACTTGCTTCAGCAAACATTTTACCACTCAAAATAAAAAGCAATTATTTAAAATTATAAAATCTCTTTTGCACAATGTTGCAAATCTTATTTTAAGTACTGGCAGCGTTCCTGAATGTGTCTGAGTACACCATCACCCCTATGAAACATAGTTTAATTCTTGTCAGATTTGCCTACTCGAAACTTTGTTGTGAATATTTTAAACATAGGCTGTTGCTGTTGAGTCTTTGCTGCTAGTTGTAGAGGTGGCATGTATTTATGCTACATTTGCAGGGAAAGAGTTTATTTTTCATCTTTCAGGGCTAATGAAGCTGCTGATTAGGAGAGATACATAGTTTGTGGGCATCCAAAGAACAGTTCACAGGTCATTTCTTAAATAATATTGAACAATGTGATAATAAGGCATGCTAGGGGGATGTGCTGGTGGGTCTTCAATTGCAAACAGCAGAAGCAAACCCAAAATGATAAATTTCTTTGCTGTCAGCTGCAAAAATGCTCTTGCATAAAGTGTCACTTGCTATAAATTCCCTAAATGTTCTCTTTTACAATAAGCACAAATGATACCCATTAGTTCAGCAGCAGCAGCCGCTCGTTCAGCTTGGTCTTTTCAAGCTTGCTCTTAAGAAGTAAGACTGATTTAATGTTCAGTGACTCTTGTATGGAGGCTGCCCGTGTGCCATTGTGTCCTATGCCTTGTGGGTGTCCTTGTGTCCCTCCAGACAATCGCCTGTAACTGATGACTGTGTTGTTCTGGGTGTTCTGGGGCTGCTCCAGGTATCCATACAACCTTGAGAAAGGGAAACCTGCTCTTTTCCCCAATAAATGATTACAGTTCCCTTCAAATATGTTTGCATTTTATTCTGTACCAGGTTTTCCTTGCCACCTTTGGTGCCTTGTGTTCATGTGTTTTGTTCCTCATGCTGTACAAACCTGTAGGTTGGGTGTATTAACAGCAAATGGGCCTTTCAGATGTCAGGGTGATTACAGCAAATGCTTAGATCGGTCCTGGTTACAAATTTCAAATGTGAATTAGACTCCCTGTCTGTATGAAGAATGTGTTTCATCCCAGAGAGTTTTTTCAGACTTGCTTCTGCTGTGTCCAGTGTTACGTGTGTGTGACAGCCTGCAAGTGCTGGTCAGGTGAGCTTTGAGGCTGAAAACTCTTTCCCCAGAATGAACTGTGTGTTCACTCTGCCTGAATCTGTCCCTTACAGAAAACACTCTGTCTTGGCCTCTGGTGCAGGCTATTTCCTTTGTGCCAGCAGTTCCTCTTGGAATAGTCTCTAAATTCAGGATGACTTCTTTCCTTCCCTCTTCTGTCTCAGAGTTTAATGCAGATGCACCATCAGATACTTGGTTAAGTTTACATCCCAGTCCCAGGACGCTCCTTTGGTGTTAAATGCAGTTATCCTTCATCCAGCTGAATTTGAGATAACAACAATAGTGGAAGTTGTCACCTCTGGAGAGCAAAGATGTGATAAAACTTTTGGTGGAGCACCTATCAGTATGGTTGGGGCTTTTTTTTTTTTTTAAACAAAGAGCTGTTGGAATCCTTCTGGCAACCCCATCTTGTATTTCTGCTGAATTCTGACTGTTTTGTCATCTGCATGCTACCTGCCATGTGGCACATTTCATGTACTTGTTTGGCAAAGGAGAGGAAAATACATCCATGTTCTGCTTTAAAAATAGTGCCGCCGTCTGTAAGACCACTTGTGTTGTGTGGGGGGACTGCCGTGCTAACACTGTCTCTGGAGGCAGATTGATAGCTACAGAATTGCAGTTTCGGGCTCTGTGTGTGTGAATCAAGTGATAAAACAGCCAGGAAACCTGAAAATTAATTCATATGTTCTGTGTAAGTTTGCTGGCTGGGGGGGGCTTTAATCTTTTGGACTACTTTTTGGTTAAAAATTATCATTATTTCAGAGGAAGGGCAAGAAGCTTTATGAGAAGCTAAGTTGACTCCAGTGGTTTGAAAGAGGTGGCTGAGACCTTGTTTGGCAGGGATAGAGGTTGTGTTTCTAATCCAGGGTAATGGAGACCAAACCAGAAGCAAATAACTCCTGTTGGCAGCAGGACCAAGTGCAGCATCAGCAGCTTCTCTCCGGAGAGCCACAGAGGGCAGGCACACAACTAGCATTACTATCATGTGTACATTTGTCTGTCTGTGGGAAACTAGGGTGGTTTAGTGTGGGTAAACACGAGGGTTTTTCACTTTGGGACATTTCTTTGAGGTTAGTTGTGAGCTTTGTCCTTCAGGAAGCTTTATGTGCATGGGTATGGGCATTTTGCTTGTGTCTCTGGCTTATATTTCCACTTCATTCATTCCATCCTGCCCCTCCTAACCCATCCCTGTGTTCTTTCATGACTGTAATGAATTAATGATTTTATGTAAATGTGGTGTTTGATGGACTGAGGAGGTGTGCCTTGGGACTTGTTTAAGCTATCACATAGGAAATGCATCATCTGCTTCATGTTTTCTGCAATTGCACTCTGTTTGATTTTTCCTTTATTGCTTTTTCTCCTTCTCTAATTCTTTTCCCCCTCAAAACACTTCTTTAAGCATGTTTAGACCTTTTGCCTGGATTTAATGATTTAATTCTATTTTTCCATCATTGTGCCCCACCCTCTTATCTTCCACCCTAAATGTGAAGGGGAAAAAAGCAACCGTCCGTGCATTACATACCTGATTGCTATTCAGTTCCCAGGGGAGAGGCACTGAGAGCTAAATGCAAGGGCTGGAGGTCTGGGCTCCCTGGTTAGATTCACTGAATGTCACTAATTAGAGCAGAGTAACCACTTACATATTTATTCATGTTTCAGAACAGTTGGTGAATCAATTGAGTGAATGAACTGGGGCAGCTTCAGTTGTTCTTGTGTTGAATTTGCTGAAGGGCCAACCCCCAAACCTTATATGCTTAACCCCCAAATCTGTTGAGGTTGGTTCTTTGTGCCTTGCTGGTATAGACCAGTATGGATGTAACGAAACTTCATTTCAGTGTGACTTTTAGATGGTGCTTTTTCTAGTCCCCTCTCTTCTGCTGTTGAAAAGGAGCTGATTCCAGCCTCTGAAATACTTGCCAAAAATAAATAAAAAAAATATGCTGGTGAGAAGAAAATAATGTTACCTTTGTTAAGGCCATCCTCACCATACTTCATGGACTAATTTGCCTAAAGCTTAAATTTAAAAAAATCCTTGCAGGACTTGAAATCAGGACAGCAACCACTTGTGCTGGTGCACGAACAAACCAGCACAGAAGAAACCTTGCAGCTCATGGTGGATTTTTTTAGACAGTGCAGATGGATTTCCCCCATAAACACCTTGAAGTGTTGCCTTTCACCAAAATCCTGTCTGAATTTAGCTCCTAATTGATAATAGCTCATTTACGTGGTGGGAGCAGGCTGGTGACAGCCTCCTGGTGCCCCCTCGCTGGGAGATTTGCATTCCATCTGCTCTTGCTGTTGATTAGCAGCGTGCCGGCTACATGAGCAGTGCCTCTGGATGCTGCGGTCATCTGTTGTGATAAAATTCTTCTGTGAGGACACAACCACGGAGCCCAGAGCATGGTTAGGGCAGGGAGGATCACCATTTTGGGGGTTGCTGCCCTTGGGGAGCATGCATCTCTGGCTCCAGGTTTCCCAGAGCACGGCAGAAATTTTCCAAGCTTTGGTGGACTGTTATGGATGCTTTATAAAGGGATGGGACCATTGTCAGGCTAATAACGATTTATTACTCAGATAAACATCAGCCTCAGAGGCTGTGAGATTTTAGAGGCGTAAGAAATCGGCCATAGCTCAAAAGTAGTCACAAGTTACAAGGCAATATATAATGTTCTGATCTAATGGAAAGTTGGCACAGAGTTCATTTTGTTTTTCTAACCTATCACCTCTACTTAATTCTGCTGCACTGTGTATACTTAATCCAATGGCTTTCTACCTCAGGTACACACATATACTCCTATTGTAACATCTAAGCTCTTAACTTACTCTATAAAATAACCTTACTACATTCTAAAACCCTTCACTGTCTTACCTAATACGGTTTCTTATTTATTTAAGGCATATTCTTACTTATTACTATAGAAACAAAAGTTTATTATTTTTCTGCCCAATGTCTGTGTACCTTTATCATTACATCAATCCCAGCTTCTCCCAAGACTGCAAATCAAGCCCTTCAGTATCTATGGAAGTTTCTCTCTTTCCTTTTCCTACAGGGGACAAAACTCCGAGCTTCTCCCTGCCTCCTGCAGCTGCAGTTTGGAGTGCTTGTCTCTCCCATTCTGGTTGTATCACCCATGCTTCAAATAAGGATCAGCCTTTANATAGCTCAAAAGTAGTCACAAGTTACAAGGCAATATATAACGTTCTGATCTAATGGAAAGTTGGCACAGAGTTCATTTTGTTTTTCTAACCTATCACCTCTACTTAATTCTGCTGCACTGTGTATACTTAATCCAATGGCTTTCTACCTCAGGTACACACATATACTCCTATTGTAACATCTAAGCTCTTAACTTACTCTATAAAATAACCTTACTACATTCTAAAACCCTTCACTGTCTTACCTAATACGGTTTCTTATTTATTTAAGGCATATTCTTACTTATTACTATAGAAACAAAAGTTTATTATTTTTCTGCCCAATGTCTGTGTACCTTTATCATTACATCAATCCCAGCTTCTCCCAAGACTGCAAATCAAGCCCTTCAGTATCTATGGAAGTTTCTCTCTTTCCTTTTCCTACAGGGGACAAAACTCCGAGCTTCTCCCTGCCTCCTGCAGCTGCAGTTTGGAGTGCTTGTCTCTCCCATTCTGGTTGTATCACCCATGCTTCAAATAAGGATCAGCCTTTAATTTTACAGGTTTTGCCAAGAAGAAGGTTTCAAGTCAACCACAGCTTCAGAGTGGGCCCTGTCTTGTTAACTGCTGCCTGGCAAAATTGCTGTGTACAGCTCACAGGTTGCTTTGGGAAGATATCCATAGATGATTTGTTCAAGTTTATTGAAAGTCCTGTTGTTCTGTCTGTTTGCACAGCTGATATTGCAACTGGGACTTAAATTTAGGCTTTTTGCCGCTGTCACCATGAGGGGTAAAATAGAATTAAATGTGGTGTCTCTGTAATGCGTTCTTTGAAATGTAAATAAGAAGTGACTTAGGAAGTTGGGCCATTGAGTTTTTTACCCTCAGCATATTTTGAGTTTGTGTTTGGATGCAAAACCTTTCTGTTGGCAGTTACTTCTGCAGTTTGTGTATTCCCTTCCCACCAGGTTTTGTTCGGGAAGTAATAGAAATTAGTGAATGGTTCTTTTTGCCTTTTTATTTAGCAAGTGCCAGCAGTGCTGTGCATTGAGCCTGGGGGAAATGTGGGGGGAAAATCACATGCCTCTCAATCTTTCTCCTCATTTGGGATGTAAAAATCCTTTTCAGAAGGATTCATTCCAGTTCCAGTCTGGCAGGGATGCTCCAAGAGGAGATACCCGGCCCATGTGGTTTCTGGCTGGGGACTTGTGCTGTGCAAAATGAAAGAGATTAACTTGGAAAACAGACAAACAAACAAGTGCAGTCCCAGTCTCTGCTGCATTTTAATCTTAAACTAAAATTACCCCTGGAACACAGTGGCTCTGTTGCAGAGTTGAAGTGGGCATAGACTTTCAAATCAATCCCTTTGGAAGACTATCTTCTCTCCCCTTGAAGGAAGGACATGTGAGCTGGAGCTTATTCCTTCCATGTACTTAAATCAAAGCAAAGTGGCATCTGAGGAATGCTGCTTTTGCTTGAATTGGTTTTAAACAAACCCTTTGAGTGCAGGGCTGAGAAGAAGGGACGGCAAAGGATGCTACCTGAGCATGTGTTTGGAAGAAAACAACTCCAAACTTGTGGAGACCTGCACTGGAAAGCTTCTGCTTATCTTGAATTTACCACAGTGTCTCCGGGCATGCTTCAATCCATGTATTTTAATTAATACAGCAGGGTAGGGCTCAGCTGGGTGGCTGTGCACTGCGTGAGCAAGGAGGAATATAACCTTGGGTAGGCTTTGTAGTGTTGTGGAGAGGATCCTACAACATCTGTTGCTGTAATAATGTAAGAATTAAAGCAGAAGAATTACTGCCCTGAGTGGAGAAGCAGCTACCTTAATGTTAATTTGCTGGTGTTTTAGCTAGCATTATATAATTTAAAAAGGAAAATATTGATTTGAATTGTGCAAAATGTTTAGGAAGATGCTGTTGTAAACATTTACGAGAACTAACAATCTGTTCTGTTCCCGAACGTGGTCTGACTGCAAGGCCCTCTGGTGAAATCTTGCACAGAGCCACTCTTGAGCCCTGTGTCATTGCTCTGAGATACCTCAAAAATGTATTTTTCTTCATCTGATAACTGCTTGCTTATTATCTTCTTGCCAACTGTTTGCCTTTACTAGCTAGTAAAATAAAAAAGGAAAAAGGAATTTGAGTAGTGTTGGCTCCCTGGGGGGAAATTAAACCACTGAGAGAGCACGTTTGAAGTAGGTTTGTCTTTGTACCATGTGCTCGCTGTACTCCATATAGGGAGCCTGTTGTTGTTTCTGCATCATTTGTTTTGCCTTTCTGGTTGTTCTTAATATTAATTGAAGTCTTTCCCGAGACAGTTCTGTTAATCTTTCTTTTGTCATTTCCCTCCTCCTCCTGCCCTCGATATTTCCAATGAACATGCTCTCCTGTGTCTAAAAAGAGCTCTAAAAGTAGCATTGTTGTTGCTTTTGTAATGGTGATGGTCCATTTATTCACCTGTTTGGGCTTTTTTCCCCCCATCAGTGCTAGTGTTTCTAATTGTTTGCTTAGCATCTGAATTTTATATGTGCTGTAATTGTTATAAGGATGTAAACAGTTTCCTGGTGTGATGGGTATATGTCTCTTATCAGCTCCAATTATGCAAAATGTTTCCAATTAGCTGTAATTCCCTTCCCTGCCTCCCCTTCAACACATCGAGCTGAGCAGGGTCTCTCCAGGGACACCGGTGTGCTGTGCTGTGTGTATACTTACCCTTCCATCACATCCTGTCCCGGCAGCTTTAGGATCAGGGAGCACACTCTGCTATTCCTTTTGTTTTTCAAAAGTTAAACTACTCTTAACTACACCATTTTCCTGAAAATTTTCGGTGTCGTAAAGGAGGAGATATTCACTGCATCTTTAGAATCCCACAATTTTGCCATCAGCAGTGGAAACACCCTGAACTGTGAAAGCTTTTCCTTGAGCTTATCCCTTGCCATAGCAGGTAGTAAAGTGCTTTTTACAGTTCTGGTACCCACCAAAGGGGAGTGCTTTGGTAGAGGGACTGATGGCTAAATGTGAAAGGGCAATTTCTGTGGTGTCTTTAAACAGGTGAGTTGCCAAGAATTGACCAAAATGTTCCTGTCAGCCTTGAGGTGGTTCTGGCTCTGGGGTCACCACCTCTGTGTCTGGTGGAAGATGTCCCTGCCCATGGCAAAGGGGTTGGAATGACATGGTCTTTAAGGTCCTTTCCAACCCAAACCATGCCATGATGATGATGTACAGTGACAGAGGACAGCAAGGAGAAAGCAGAGGAGTTTCCTGACAGAAAGAGTTGTTCTATGGGGGCTTTATTGAAAAAGAATTGTGGATGTGGATGGTGTTTACTTGGGTGATGCAGAGAAGCGGTCCATGCCTTCTGCCTAGTATGGAAAAGATTCCTGTGTTCAAAACAGAACTAACTCTGGCTTGCCAATGAATCACTGAATTGTCTGCAGCAGGATGAAGTAACTGTGTTTAAATAGCTTCATCTCTCAAAAGAAATATTTTGAAGCCCTCTAAACACTTCCTCTGTAGCTGGAGTAGACTTTTCTTCCTATTCTGCCTCAAAGTGACCTTGCTACTTGTTTTAGGCCTTATCTTGCTCCCATATTCATTAGTCCCTGCCTAATGAATCCAGCAGGGAGCTGAGGAGGTTGAGACTCACCTTTTCCAGCACATTGTCGTGTGTTTGCTGGGTGCAAGGACTCTTAACAAGTGCTCAACTCCAGAGCAGAGTTTTGTAAAATCTAATTTGATGCCTCTACTTCTGTGTTACTCATCAATCAGGAAGGGTAGGTCCAGTGTGTGGGTCCAGTTTCTGCAGCCATTTAAGCCCTCCCCAAGAAAAGTGAGCTGGGCTTGGTCCTACAGCATGCACACAGGGCTTGGACAGGGCATGGCTCTAATGCTGAAATGGCTTTAATGCTGAGATATGGCATTTCTTAAAGCTGTCAGTGTGTCTCCTGCTGGTGGCCACCTGCAAGTCTTGATGAAGAGCAGAGCTGCTTAGAATCCCCAGTCTCAGTTTGTTTGAGTGTGGCCAGGGCACCGTGGCTGGTGCTGCAGCACAGGTGGTCTGCTTGTCAGGCTGCATTTGCAGGGATGGCTTTATCACTGGGAAAATGCTGGTAGGATCTGGGCCTCTTGTTATGGCATAAATTAGCACTTTTCTTGTTGCATTTGCTCGTGCACAACCTGATTTTTTGGCAGCAATTAAAAAAGAAAAATCAAATAATCAGATGTGCATACACTGCGCAGAGTGTATTTGGTGGAAGGAGAGGTGGAAAAAGAAAGCAGGGCAGAAAGCACAGAAAGAACAAGACTAAAACTCTTATTTCAAGATGATTCTGCCCTGCATTTATCTTGTTCATGAGATGTGTGGGTGTCACTTCAAGTCTGTCACCAGACCCAGCAGAAGACATTCCTGAAGGATATCTGTGGAGGGGACGGTGGCCATCCTGTCCAGGAGTACTTTGATCAAGGATTGCCCATTTCAAAGGTCCAGCTTGCATAACAAAATGTTGCTGCAATCACTTGTGTAACACCATGTCGCAGCGAATTGTCACTTTACTTCTTTTTCCAACTTATTTCTTCTTTTGAGCATTTTACATTTTTACACCACAAGTATTGGATGGAGCTCTGGCCTAGTTGAAGGTGTCCCTGCTCCTTGCAGGGAGGTTGGCCTAGGTGGCCTTTTGAGGTCCCCTCCAACCCAAATCATTCTGCGATTCTGTGATTTTTATTTCTATGCAAAACAGCTTAAAGCAGACTGAAATAGCTCAAAAATGTTCGGACATCAGTTGTGCTGGAGTTCTGTGCTGTGCACAGAACCAAGCAGTTTGCATCCAAGGTAGGGATGGCTTTTCCCCATGAAGGTGTCATGAGAGAGTTGGAGAAGGCAGGGCTGGAGGCACAAGTGGTGCTGGAGTGTTGGCAGGAGGGGAGGTGCTGCTGAGAGAGGGAGAGACCAAAGCTTGGATGCATTCAATCTGTTTTAATTCAATAATCCAGACATTTCCTGTGCTCCTATCAAGGGTACAGGCATGTGAATCCAACTCCAGTGGGTTGTGTTGGCTTCTCCAAGGTCTCCTTGTCAGCTGAGCTGTGGGGTAGTGCCTTGAGTCATCTCGCATCACAGGAGTCCAAGCAGGTGATGTGATATTCCAGCTAAATCAGTCTAGCAGGTTGCTGCTGCCAGAGGAGGAATCTCACTCTCTCCACCTCCTCCCTGTGTGCAAGGAGTCCTTTCAGAGGGCTAAACTACATTTTATTGATCAGTTTGGTTCTTAATGCCTTTCAGCTTTAATGCTGGCTAGTTCTTTAAATACCAGATTAACTTCCTGAACTGGTTCACTGTGGTCTTGGATAAGCAGCAGCAGCACCAGAGCAAGGAAAAGGGCATTGTGTGTGTGTGGAAGAGAGGGCATAAAGGACAGCCATAACTACTGCTAAAATTCCCTGTAACTCTTTCTCCATGTGGTTTTCCTAGGAAAAACTTCATAGGTACAAGATTTAAAAGTGCACTGTATCAACGTACCTTTAACTGACTGTAATCTCAGTTTTGTTTTAATTCTTCTCTTCTTTTTGGTTGTGTCAGATGCTCTGACAGTTTTTGTGCAGTTTTAATGAGAACATAATTGTTGCTGCTCGGTAAAATTCTGGAAGTTAAACTATGTAAGCAGGAGGCTCAATAAAAGCAGCATAAACGATCATTTTATTATGAAGCTTTATTTCCTGACAAAAACATTTTTGGCTTGATTAAAATATTCACAGTATCAGATGGATCTTTCTTCATAAATAAGAACGCACATTAAAGAAGATTAGAAAGCTTCCTTCTGTTTCTCTTTCCATGCCACCTTCCACCTTCATTCAGGAGATGGGGCAGAGAAAGAATATTTGTGGGGTTTTAAGGTGATGGATCTTTGCTGTTTTCAGCACTATTTGAGTTTACTTTGATTTCCTCTTGCTCTGCTGCATTTCCAGTCCCCATCATCTCCATGGGGTTCCAAGGTCTCCTCTCCATACAAGTCCCCAGTGTTCCATCCCTGCTTTGGGGGCTGGCCCAGAACTCTACAACTTGGGGTGATTTTGCCTTTACCCTTCCCGGAGCCTTCATTTTCATTTGTTTAATTGTTGCTTGGCTGAAAGGTTGGGAGACTTCTCCTGATCATCAGCAGAGAGTTTGCTGAATCCACTGAGTTTTGCCAGGCTGAAGGGAGGGAGAGGTGGGGAACATGGCTATATAGAAAAACTTAAATTTGAACTCTGAGCACCTGATTTTATATCAACAATTCTGGTCTTGGTTTTCCATGCTGCTATGTGCTTTCTTTTATATTTATCTTCTTGGTTTAAGGAACAAACTGGGCAGCTTAGGGGAGTGTCCTTATTTCCATCCATGTGTTTTAGCAGAAAGAAGGTTTTCCAGACAGATTTGTAGCTGCATAAAACACAGCTGTGCTTATTTACTTGAGGTCCATTCAGTGGATCTTAAAGGCATGAAAAAGTACTGCAAAGTTTTTAGTTTGGTGGCCCCTGTCATTCATGAAAAGGGAAAAAATGCCACCTTGGGTGCAACACTGCTCGGACTAAAGGCTGACTAAGGGGGAATGGATGGCAGTGCTGAACTGTTGTCTCATGCAGCATCAGCCAGAGGTGCAGGGACCAGCTGGAATATCTCTGCTTTCCTTAACCTCTGGTGTGTAAACTGTGGTATGGGTGTTTTGTGCAGCCATAATTGCTGCTGTCTTGTCTTGTTTAATGAAAGCCAGCAGTGGAGGCAGCAGGTGAGCAGCTGGAGGAAGGTGCAGATGCCTTATGTAAGCCGGGAATGTCCCGGTGTGATCCTGGTAATCCCACAAAGCTGCAGGATCTGTTTGCATCGCTGGCTACTTGTCACAACCCAGCAGACATGGCCTGGACAGGTTCTGGTGTGTACCAGCTGAGTAACTCAACCCTGGTGTTCTCCATTCTTTGTCTTGGAGTAAAGGTCAAACCTGAAATTTGACTCTCAGTTCCTATTGACTGTCTTTCCTTCGCCCTGGGGTGTGTGGCAGTATTTCTGGTCTGGGTTATTGGGAGACTCCTGCAAAAACACACGTAAATCTTCACTTTCTTTCTTGAAAATAAAGGAATTTCAGGGTGGTTGTTAGCCAGGGAAAGCAGGTATTGAGTGCTGTCCCTGTGTGATGTCTTCTGGCATCCAGGTCTGTCATCCTATGTTATCAATATTTTTATGGTAGGTTTTGAAATATTGCTGGACATTTGTGCTGCTTTTCTTCAATTTTTTTTCCTCAGTTTTATTAATTCTGCTGGGACTAGTGAATCTCTTAATGGTAGAGAAGTGAAGCCTGGAATAGCTGACAAAGACTAGCACTGCCTTCCTTGCTTGCAGAAGGACTGATTATGAGTGCTGGGTGCTTGTTTAAAGAATAGCACCTGTAGAACAGCTGTGCCCTGTAAACTGCAGAACTTGACACTTGGGAGCTGTCTTCTCACGTGTGGCTGCTTGGTTGCCTGGTTTTTCTGCCCCTGAAGTTCATGCCAGGACGCTGTCATTGCTTTAGAATCTGTGTTTACAGAGTCACAAATATAAATAATTTATGGTAGACACTTGGTTGGATGTCTACCTTGTAGGCATGTTGTGGAGGTTGCTTTTTCTTTCCAGCTAATCAAATCATCTGTAAGAATTGGGCTGGTTTCCTTGTAAGATTTCAGTGATACAGTCTAAAAACTAAGGAAGCAGGATTTTTATCAATCCGAAAATTGTAATTTCTAAAGGTATTTTGAAATAGATTTTGTTTGCTCTGGGTTAATTGGTAAAAACAACAAAATGGTAAAGCAAAACCCGAGAGAACTTGTGTTGGTGGTGACCAGCAGCAGTTCTTGTCCCCTCCTTCCCCTGCCCACACATAAACCCTGCATGTGCAGGCAATGCCAGCCTCATTTGCTAGCTGAGTGGTCATTTTTTAATGCTAGGTTTAAGGCAATAATTTAATAACCAGATCTGATTTGGGCTAAAGGATTTGTTAAGTGGAGAGCTGGCCAGCTCATCTGTGATGGCTCAGAAAAGCAGGTATAGCCTGCTTTGAATTTTCTTGACATTATTTTCAATATCAACTAGCTCATGAAGCTTCTCCCTGGATGATTTTACAGTATTTTAATTTGAGGTCCACTTTTGGTGGATGGAATAAATTGCAGAAGAGATGCACACCATCTCATGTGCAGTTTGCAGCTCAGATGTTAGGATGGAACAACATGAACACAAATGTTCCTTTATATGCAAGCACAGTTGGCTTCCTCCTTCTTCCTGCAGCAAGAGTAAGTCCTAGGATGAAATTTCTGTGGCTGTACTTAAAACATGTAAAAGTCTGTACAAGGAAACTTTTATTTGCCCCCAGATGGGACATAAAAGTTCATGGTGAGTAATTAATTTACTTTAAGTTTCAGTGAATGATCCAATTTGCAGCTGACCCAAGTGTGGCCTTCTGTTGTGAGAAAGGGAGTTGCCCTGTGAAAAAACCTTTCCTTTGGAAAAACACCCCAATAAACACCAGGATGACGCATCAGGAGTGGAAAGATAATAATCTTTGCCCTTGCATTAAGGGACTTCACAGTCTGAATTTTTTTACTTGCAGAAATTCACTGTGCTGTGTAAAAAGGCTGTGGAAATGAGAATCTTGGTGCTGCAGATCTGTCAAGGGTATGGGAGAATTGTGATGGTTGAGTAGACAGACAAAGCTGATGGGATTTTGGAGACAGATACATGTTTTCATTACAGTGACCCACTTTTTAACGTTTTGAGTAGTAATAAAAATGGCTTTTTCTTCTTTTTATTCCCTAGTGTGCCCCTGGGCCCAGAAGTATAAGTAGTTACTGTCTTTATAGAAACAGGAAAACTATCTTTTAAATCTTGTTAATTTTTCATAACACAGTTCTATTGTTGTAGTCCTAGTTGAGCGCTGGGTAGAAGGTGTGGAAAAATTAAAAATTAAAAAAATTAGTGTATTCAAGGTGGTGCTGATGTTAAAGTTGGGATCACCTGTTCAGTATTATTTGATATGTTTAATGCCAATGTTGAGCTTGATTTTTATTTTTATTTCACTGACTAGATTTCAGATCCCTCCTCATAAATCAAATTGCCTCCTCTGTAGCTCAAGTGTTGAAATAGCATTACTCAGATAAAACTGTTTTGTGGCAAACAGAAGGTGATTCAGAGAACTACACCTGTGCTGATCTCATAACAAAGCTAATTAATCTTTTTTAATTAAACTCCCTTTAAAATTCAGCATGATAAAGAGTAGAGGACTTTAAAAAAATGATTACTTTTAAAGGGCACTGCTCTAACAAAGAAAACTTTTACTGAAGTGTTCTTGCAAGGGAGCAGAGCTGCCTGGGATCATTTGTTTATACACTACAGCTGCAGAAAATAAGAAATTAAATGAAGAGTTGAGAGGAGCACTGAGAAATGAGTGCCTGGGACATCTTAGGAATGTCATTTGGATGTTAATTTTTCAACTTCAGGTTCTATTTTAGGTGTGCCAACATCTGAGCTCTCTGCAAACCTAAAAACGTGGCAGGGGGGAGTACATCTAGATTGCTGCTGGTTTGGGCTTTGCAAGTAAAAGGAGCTTTGCAGGCTTCCTGTGTTGTTTTTTTTTTTCATTCAGGACAGGGAATCCATAGGAGGATGAGGTCTAGAAGGTGCAGTATTGATCAGGCCGTCTGCTTGGCAGCCTTGTTCATGGGTAAATGGAGCTGAGGGTAAATGGAGTGCTAAGGCTATAGAAAAAGAACAAAAGGAAGGTTAGGCCAGCCCTCCTTGGCAGCAATAGCTGGATGCCTTTTAGAAACAGCCCCTGTTGTCATGGAGCTCCCCAACCCAAGGCCGGGGTCTGGCACTGTGATTTTCTCATGGCAAAACAGCCTTGTCCTGTCCCAGCCTTGGGGGGAAATAAATAAATAAAGGCAGTAGCCTTGGCAGCACTTGTCCATTATTGCAGCTCAATGAGTGAACTGCAGTGGGACCAGCACCAAAGGGAAACCTTTTCTTCACTGAGATTCTGGATTTTTTTACTTTTTTTTTTAAAAGTCTGGCATCTGCCCTGGTCTGCAAAATATCTTTTACACAGCGGCATTTGACATTTGGAGAAGGATTTTGAATAGTTTATGTAGAACTTGCTTTCCTCTGAGTCAGCAATGTTTTGAGGTTGGGATAGAGACCTGAATTCCTAATCTTAAGGGTTTTGGAAGGGCTTCCAGTAGGAGGTGATGTGTGTTCAAAGCCTGTTTTCCTCTTCTAAACTTCAGATTATGGTCCAACTGTTCTACACACTTATTTGTAATTTCTTGAACTGGTCAGTAATTTACAAAACAAGATAATAATTTTGTTATTTGGCATTGATTATGTTAGTTTAACTCTGTGTTGCCTTACTGAGCTTTTTGGTTTCTTAGAAGGTGCTATTTTGCTTACACAGAAATATTCATGCTTGACTTTATGGACAGAAAGTATATTCCATGCTGAAAGAAAATTTCAATTTTTTTTTATCCTTTGGTAGTTCCAGTGCCTGAACTTTAAAAACTTCTTTGGTCTTACTGTTATTTTGTGAATGTACTGAAACATAAAAACAAGAGATGGTGGAAGAGGTTTAGTGTTTCCTCAGGAGGAAAGCAGTGAGCCTGTGTGCTTTTATATTTCTTTTTGACTTATTTTTAAGTGCAGGAAATGATGGTTTCCCCATGTCAGAAAGCCCCTCTAAAGAATCTTTTCTGGTAGACATGGGTAGACTCTTTGTAGCGGAGAATTTGCCTTTCAGGTCCATCCTTAAGAGTCAGCTCTGGTTTGGTACCTCCTCATTACTATTATTTGCAAAGTTTCAGGCATCTAGTGAATAAAATCTCTGCATTTTGAGTACTGCATAGTAATTTCTGCTGCTTCATCCCCCTCCCCTGTTTGTGCTTTGCTGTTGGATCAAGGATTTGGAAGTCTTGGAGGCAAGTTCAGATCAGCTTGACTGGGAGGGCCCCAGGCTGGGATGTTGCAACTGCTGTGACTCTGCTGGTAGGAGTCACCAGCCCTGAAGCAGAGTGATTTTCTGTCCCAGGGGTGCTCAGGCTGCCCACAAGGAGGGATCTGTGTGGGAGCTCTCTGTAGAGTGGGATTGCTCATCCTTGGTCCAGAGCCCTGGAGCAGGGCTGGAATGACACCTCGGGGCTGCTGCGGCTCTCCTTCAGCAAAGAGGAGCCCAAGCCCTGTCATTCCAGGGTTTGTTTGCTCCAGGGAGGGAGTCTTATCCTTGGGAGTAGCCACAGAGCTGCAAATATAATGATTGGATAAGAAAGGAACCATGGGAGCCAAAGCTTGGAATTTGGAACAAGCTTTAGAGCCCTTGGGAATTCTTCTCTTCAAGCCCTTGGGTGGTGGAGTTGTAAACACCAGGCATCTGTGCAGAACTGGTCATTTTCTCTCTGTTTACTCTTTAAGGCATCATCAAACTCTAAAAGAAGACAGACTTCTCCCAAAACTCCACTGCAGTTTTGTATTGTGTTCTTTACTCTTTCACTACCATCCCTTAAAAATTATACTGACGTGTGTGTAGGTTTGTGCTGCTTAATATCAGAGCCAAAACAAAAAAAACCCAGCAAAATCCAAATGTTGAAATTTTGTTTAAATATTGTTTTGAGGTTGGTTTTACCTAGAAATTAGTGCTAAAAGGAAAAGAGTTCTTCATTATGACAGTTCAATATGTGTATCTGATAGCAAATGAAACTTCTGCGTAGTCACTAATTTTCTCAATTTAATAACGCGTATTTCAACATCTGTTTGAATCTGGCAGAATCAGCATCCCTGGAAGTGTTAAAAAAACATGTGGATGTGTCACTTGGAGACATAGTTTAGTAGTGGGCTTGACAATGATTGGATTCACTCATCTTAATCCAACCTGAAGCAATTCTGTGGTTCTATGCTCTATTTCTCAACGTTGTTGAGACCATAATAAAGTCTTAATTTCCTGTTTGTGTTACCACTAACCCTTGCAATCTGTGAGAGTGCATGAAGATTCAGGGGCTGTAACTATGGGAGGGCATGGGAGTCTGCTTTGCTTCAGCATTAGGAACATTTGGTTTTTGACAGTACTGAAATTGGTAATTATAGCCTGTCTTGATTTTTTTACTCATTAAACTAATTTCTTAATTACTAGAAAACGCATTCTGTCTTTGAGATTCAGCACTGTATTTTTTATAACAACAAGGTGACCGAATTGCTGCTTTAATTTCAAGTTTTGACTTTAATTATGGAATTGTATATTCTTGCAAAAGAATTAAAACTGTTCCAGAGCAGTGGGGGGTGAAGGAGACTTGTGGATCTTATCACAATCACCATAATTTAGGCCTTCTCCTTTCAACTTTGCTTATGAGAAAAGGTTTTGTTTTCCAGGAGGGAAGCTTCCACACAGTTTTCTGTATGGATTTTAGCTTGCTGTGATGCTATGTTTGTATTTGAAGGATTACCCTGATGAGAAGGTGGGAAGGGTGGCTGGAGCCAGTGAGTGCTCCTGGAAGATCAGGTGGAGGCTTCAGTTAAAAACTTGGTGCTTTCCTTCTGAATACAAATGTTTGCTAAGCTGGAGTGAGCATTCCTGGTCAGCTTTGTTCTTGGAAGTGAAAATGGAGTTGTGAGATCTGAAATAGCACTTGAAGGGTCAAAAAAGATGATGGGAACTTTGGTCAGGGTGCTGTTACTGCTGATATGAATGTGTCCCACTCTGTCTTGGTGCAATTCCTTTTACAAGCAAATATGTGTTCCCTCGAGCCCTTTGGACTTGGTTGTTCTTCTTCGTCTGCATCACAAAGATTTACTCTGAAGAACTATTTCCATGGCAGCCACTTGTAAAATTGTCCCTATGTTCTTCTGTTACAAGCTCTTTGTTTTTCTGTTTTGTTTTGCAGACACAGATGAGGACACGGTGAAAAGATGTTTTGCCACGTTCGAAGAGAAATTCTTCCAAACCTGTGAGAAAGAACTTGCCAAAATCAACATTTTCTATTCAGGTAAGGTGCTTATTTTGTGTGTATTTGTGGAAAATTCAACAACAGAAAAAGGGGCTGAAGGTCCCAAACTTTCAGGATAACCACAGTGGTGATGCAGGTCTACCACCAGGTAATTAGAGGGTGGGTTTGTTTGGAAAACGGCTCTGGTTTAATCACAGACCTGGAGCTAAACCCTGGCATTTGGCTGGAGGGAGAATGAATGGCAGGTGATTTCATTTCTTTGAACTTTCAAGGTATCCTGCTGAACTTTATGGGGATGATCTTAAAAGTAAAGGGCAGAGCCTTTCAGCTTACCCATGTTGACAATCTGCTGGCCATGTTTTAGATGTGCTGAGCCTCCTGGCTGGTGTTTCCAGAGCTGCTGCAGGAATAGCTCTCCTGGGCTTGCCTGTGTGTGGTAGCTTGATCATCTTGATGGGTCCAACAGGTTTTTAAGCACTGAACTCTTAGTGAAACCCCTGCAGCTTTCTGGACTACAAAAGCCAGCAGCAGTTGCTATGGGCTGTGTGTTTTGAGTAAAAATGTTGTGATGGTAAGAGTGGGGATTTCTGGGTGTCATATGTCAAGTGCTGGTTTTTGTTGTTTCCTCTGAGAAAGTTGCCTTCTCATCCTGTGTTTTGAAAACAACTTTAGAACGGATTAACTGGAAATTCACTCTGTAAAATTGCGACAGAAAGCTTGGTGGGCTCTGGCTGCTCCTGCCATTACACTTCAGATGATTTTCAGCCTCTTTTGGTGAGGTCTAAAATGGGGTTTCAACTAGAAAAGTATTTAAATGTAGATACAGCAATGCACTCTGGCTTCTATACTTCTTAACATGTTGATTTATTAACTTAGTGCTACAAACAGGATTTGCAGCACGATGTGGTGCTGTTCTAGTTATAGTTCTAGCCTTTTCTAGTTCTGATTTTAATCTGGTAACAAAGGCACAGTTGAATTGTGCAAAATATTTTCATAACCATTGGGTGATGACTTTATTGCTGTCTCTGTTACTGCCAGCCAGGATCTGGGTTGTGAACTTGAGGATAGCTGAAAGCATGATGGATGCAGTGGCTGAGCACTGCAGCCTCCCTCTGTTCAGCTTCCATTTAGGGAAGTAAATCTCCTTTGGGTGGCTGTGGCTGCTCTCCCAGCTCCCCAGAGCAGAGTGAGTGTCAGGACAAGAGGCAGTTTTTCAGGTAAAATTGATATTTTTTATTAAGTCAGCTGGGTTTTACACTTTATAGGCATTTTTCTGAATGCAGTTCATATGTACCTAACTCAGAGCACTGCTCTGTGTTGTTTTTCTGGGAGATCCTGTGTTTCTATCCTAGATCTGAGGTTTTTATGCTCAGAAACTTTCTTTCTGAGGCATATCAAATCCTGTGCACTGTGAGCTAGGCTCTGTGCAGGAAGTTCTGTCAATTTAGATGCACAATACAGATTATAATTTTCCCTAATGAGGACCTGCTGCCACACGTGCACCTACATGTATGCACCCATTCCAGCATTGTTTAAAATGGCATTAATAACATAGGGTAAGACTGATTTTTTCCCCAGCTAGCTGTCATTTCAAGAAGTTCCAGGAGAGAATACATGTAATTTGAAAATCTCCTGTGATAAGATTAAAATAAGTCTTTTATTTGCAGAAGAGCGACATGACTTTCATAGAATGGAAACCTGTTATTAGCATTGAGCTACAGCAAGAAATGTTCCATCAGTGGTTCCTGCCCTTGATGGTGTCAGAAATTTGTCATGTTGGACCCTATTGTAACTCCAGGCATGTGTTGGCTTGGATTATGACCTGGCACATCCTATTTATTATAGGTTTATTACACAGCTTATTACCCCCCTGTCTTGACTACAGTAAATATTGTTCATTTTCAAGAAAATCAAGTTTTCTGTTGATCTCTGCTTCATTTCCTTATCATCTTTCCGTAGGCTGAGGGCTCCTCAGTGGCCATCACCCAGGACTGACACAGCACAACCAACCTCATCCTCTGGGGCTGGCCTGGTCCTGAGTCCCAATTCCTCCACGGGGCTCTCAGAGCTGGAGTGACTGCTGAAAAAGACTCTTTGCCCTCCCCTGTGTGCTCCCTTCAAACATTGCCTTTATATTAAAATTAATAAAACTAAATCCCAGAGTACTACTGTTGTTAATGCCCGTTATCCCAGCCCAGTGGAAAGGAAAACTGCCATTAACTAAATCAGATTTGATAAACAATTAGAAATTTTTTTGAGTGTGCTCAAGAGGATCTATCCCCAACCGAAAGAAGAAAGAACTGCAGTAAAATTTTCAGATGATTCCAACAGAGGAATGCCTATTCAAGTGCTAAAGTTTCATCTGTGGCCAGTTTTGGTTTGTGCTTGGGATTTTCTAGATGACAGGTTTGTTATGTTTTAAATCACCATCATCAGGATTTGGCTAAACAGTAGCCAGCAACATTTCCGTGGTTAATTTAGGAATGGTTTTGTTATTTGTAGGAAACCCGGGCTTTATATTGGGAAGCAAAATATTGAACATAATATGTACAAGTAGGGAAGGGAAGGAATCTAAAAGGGACTGCCTAAAATGTGTAGCTGGCAGGAGGTTCAGGCACCTCCTGTCTGGTGAAACAGGCTTTGATCACACCCATGCCCATGTAAACTGGAATTTGGGGGAAAATCTTCCTGGTTCTTTAGTGCAATAGTCTTTTTTCCATCATCCTTATGTGTGTACTTGTGTTTAAGCTTGGAAAATGAGGCCAAAAGCCAACTTGGAGCTGTGTAGTTGAGGTGATAACTCTTTAGGCTCTTTTGGTCAGGATCTAGCAGCATTTTTTGGGCAAAGCTGCTGCTTTATGGCAAGCACTTCTGTTGAAGTCTGCTGCTATTGGTTTTGGATTTCTCGTTAGTCTTTGCCATGAAGTTACACTTGAGCTGAGGGCTCTGTGGGCATCAGGTCGTGCAAAATGCTGCAACACAAGAGTGGTTCCAGTTTCTAAGCTTTTTTTTTAACTCTCTTGAGCGACATATTTTTTAGTCACTTTTCAGAATGTTAAATCAGTGGTGGTTAATGCTAAATTAGTGATAGTGGTATGTGACTTTCCAATGGCTTTGGAGTACGCTGCAAACTGAGAAATTAATTTCTATTCTGCTTTGCTGTTTCCCTGAGCAATTCCCTAGGAGGTTTTCAGAACAGCAGCACGTTTTGTTTTGCTTCTGCATTGAGTCTTGATGGTAAAAACATCATACTTTAATAATATGAAATGATTTGTGGATGGGATAACTGGAATCAGTGCAGGAGAGAGAAGGTGGTGACAGGATGGCTGTTTCTCAGAAGTGGCATTTTTTATGGATAGCTGTAGTCATAAATATTTCAAGGCATTGTGTTTTCTTTAAATGTTGTGTTATTAGGCTGATAGATTTTAGGATTTTTCTGGACACAGGGACAATAGAACAGTGCTTTAAATTGAAAATATAAGTTTAAACTCTTCCATATCTACTGATTTGATTTAAGAGAAATCTCAGTGTATCACAGATGGTTTAATAGATGTTTCCAATATAGAGAGTGAACTTGTGAGCTTTATTTATATGAAAGCTTTTGATTTGAACAGATATCTATTCCTTCTTCCCCAGGGAGTTCCCAAAGTGGGGAGGGATTATTGGTTTTTTGGTCTGATCTTGTTGTAGTAAATATTATGTAGTTGTAGGCTGTGGGCAGGCAATTCTCACTGTGGGCTGCATTGCCTCTGTTTGGTGGAGTCCTTGCAGCTGTGGAAGTTGTCAGAGAGGAGTTGCCCTTTCCTGCATTTTAGAGCTTCTTCCTTTATTAAAGTTTATAAGCGAGAAATTTTGAGTTTCAGGCTCCTCTGAACTCGATTTCCTATATTGATCCCCATTTTCTGTTTGGAAAGGCATTCTCCTTCTGGCAAATACTTTATGCACTGTAAAATTATTTATAGAGTAGTTTGGCTCTTAAAATTAAGCCGAACTAAGTAAAAAGGAAAAGGAAGAATAAATCTTACATCTGAATGGGAAGCAATTGAGAATTATCACTGAGTTGTTATATAAAATACTAATGAAGAGAATTATATTGACATTCAGGAGGCTGTTGGGGCAGAGCTTTGCATAGTAGAGGGACCTTGTGGCTCTGTGGTTTGTGGTGCAGTGCTGGGTGTCCTGCTGGGTGGAGGTGGCTCCAGCACTGTGAACTTGGTCAGCATCTTCCTGGCCAACACCAACACCCATGGTCTGTGACCCTGCTTATCAACAGAGATGCCAAAGCTGTGACTGAAGCTTAGCAGGGGAAAAAAAAGCCTGGAAGGAACCAGTTGTACAGAACAAAGAGAACGATAACAGTCTTAACTCTGCTGGTTTTAGCTTTAAAAGATTGTTATTTAGCCAAAAATATTATTTTCTGAGAGTACATAAAGCAGCATGTTTAAAGGAACACCTTCATAATTGAGGTGTGAGCACGAGAGAGAAACTTGTTCTGAAAACACATCAGAATGACATTTAAGTGCAGGCTGATGGCCTCTTTAACCAGTAAATAACGAGGCAATGCTTCTAAAGTGAGGAAAAGAGAGATAAATTATTACAGGGGATCATGTACAGCAGCCAGCAGTGTTGTAACTCCTGATCAAAGCAGAGCTGTGTTTGTCTGTCACTGGGAGCTTGGCAGAGGGGCCGTGCTGCTCTCTGAGCAGCAAAATTCAGTGTCACATTTGAAGTGTGGGGTTTGTCTTCTTTGATTTCCCTACTGTCACATGAAAAGATAGTAAACACATAGTCAGTAGTGGGTTCACAGATCTGAAAAACGCTTTGCTTACTCACTGTCATGTTTCATAATATTGTCTAACAGGATTTTTCCTCTAATGCTTCTGGTGCACTTGATTTATTTGGGGAAGAGGAGCAGCTTTTCTGTTGTGCTCAGAGTAGCTGTGTGGTCAGTGCTTTGGTATTTGGATGAGACCCTATCTGTCTGCTGCCTCCAGCCACTGTGGGGAGGCCTGCCCTGCTGGCCTGGTGCTGCTTTGCAGTCCCCAGGTACAGGCTGGGCCTCTTGCATTTCTAACAGGTGTTTGTGTGGCGCTGGACTGACCATCCTCTAGAAATCAAAGCTGGGATAGTAGTTGAGAGATCTCTGTTCCTGGCTAATGCTGCTTTAATCTGTGCTGAAGGGACAGCCCCTTGATTTTGACAGGGTTTTTGGTGGGTTTTTTTGTTTGTTTGTTTGGGGTTTTTTGGTTTTTTTTTTTTCCCCTTGAGAACTTGTGTGTTTTACGTATGTTTATTGAGGAAAGCTTCCTCCTCTGCTCTGCCCTTGTGAGACCACACCTGGAGTTCTGCATCCAGGTGCAAGACCCGCAGCACAAGAAGGACATGGACCCATTAGAGTGGGTCCAGAGGAGTGGAGCACCTCTGCTCAGAGACAGGCTGAGAGAGCTGGGAGTGCTCAGCCTGGAGAAGAAAAGGCTCCAGGGAGACCTTACAGCACCTTCCTGTGCCTAAAAGGGTCCAAGAGAGCTGGAGAGGAACTTTGGGCAAGGGCTTGGAGTGACAGGACAAGGGAGAATGGCTTCACAGTGCCAGAGGGCAGGTTTGAATTAGACATTAAGAAGAAATCCTTCCTTGTGAGGGTGCTGAGACCCTGGCACAGGTTTGCCCAGAGGAGCCGTGGCTGCCCAATCCCTGGAAGTGTTCAAGGCCAGGTTGGACAAGGAACAAGTGGGAGGTGTCCCTGAGTTGAAACGAGGTGGTCTTTAACCCAAACCAGTCTGTGATTCCATCCTGTGAAAAGAGAAATATGCACGGGGGAAGGCTGTGCAGTACAGCGCATTTTACCCACGGGCATTGAGGAACAGCTGCAGTGTTTTAAGGGCTGGGTGGGCCACGTGTGACCCTCCCAGGTGACTTTTCCCTGTCCCTGCCCACAGAGAAGCTGGCGGAGGCGCAGCGCCGGTTCACCACGCTCCGCACCGAGCTGCAATCCACCTTGGACGCACAGAAGGAGGCCAGCGGGGCCTCCACGCTGCCGCGGCGCCGAAAGCCCGTCTTCCACCTGTCCCACGAGGAGCGTGTCCAGCACAGGAACATCAGAGACCTGAAATTGGCCTTCAGCGAGCTCTACCTCAGCCTCATCTTACTGCAGAACTATCAGGTACCACCTGAGGGAGCGGCGCTCCCACACGGCCCTGACCGCAAACGTCTCCGTGCCTTGCGTGTCCTTGAGCTGCCTCACACGGGTTTTCGTTTATTTTTTCCTTTGCCCTTTAAAAGGTGGTTATCTAGCCAAAAATATTATTTTCTGAGAGTACATAAAGCAGCATGTTTAAAGGAACACCTTCATAATTGAGGTGTGAGGAAGAGACACATCAAAATGACACTTAACACTTCTAAAGAAAAGGCAGGTAGCAGTGTACACCTGGTTGCTTTTAATTGAGCTGGAAGTGCTAAGCTGACCTGCAGATGGACTTTCCTTTCTTCTTTTTCTGGGCTGGCTGACCCCAGCACCTTTGTCCAGGCAGGACCTCTTCCTTCTATAGTGTGTTGTTCTATGCAGGGCAGGTTGGGAAAGAAGCTCTTTTATCTAATATTTGTCCTGAAACTTGAAATCCCAATGTACTGTTTCCTCTTGGCGTTACCATGGTAGTGGCTGCGACCTTGCTGTATCAGAATTTCTTGCTAAAACATCAATTTAAAAAATATATATATTTTGATTTCTGCAGGATAGAGGCTCATTTGCCTTGAGGTATGAAAACAAATGAATCTTTAGTTGTACTTGGATTTTTTGCCTGGTAAATATTGCAGACGCTGATCTTGTTCCAAAAATCTTGAAATAAAAATCTGAAACTGTTAATGTATTTTTGGCTGGGCTACCTCTTCTGGAGTTAAATGCTCTGAAATGTTTATAAGTGTTTTACTGTGAGGAGTTTTAGCTTGTTAAATAAGAATTTTTGGAGCTTAAATTGACTATATCTGTACTTAGATCTCTGACAGATCTTTACTGCAGAATTTTACTAAACAAAATTCACAATTAGAATAAATTGAATACCACTCTGCTGTATGGACAGAACATACTCTCCCAAAATTCTGAGTATTTGTATCTCTCCTACAGTGATGTTATCTTTGAACATGTGTCTGGAAACTCTGAGTTTCTTAATAAAGCTCTTTAACTATTAGTGGTAGTTCCTAGTTCAATCCTGGGAAAGGTGGAGTATCTGGATCTTTTTAGGAATGGAGTGAAGCAGCATCACGTGCTGTGATTTCTTCACTTACATTTATTTTCCTTTTTAACAGAAGACAGCTACACTTTTAATTACAAAAAATCAATTCTGTGGCTTGATGAAGTATTTAAATAGGGGCTGCCTTCCCATTCCTTTGGGAAATCTTTTCCTCTGTGAAGCAGGCAGGTTGCACACTGATATTTTTGCTCTTTGCTACCATGAGTCCAGACCCACTTTAAGTCTACTAAATATTGATCTAAACCCCATCTGGTTTTGATAGCTTTCACACTTTGCAGAGGCAGCAGAGCTGCTTTTGACAACTTAACTCCAGAGAGAGAATGAGAAAAATTCCTTCAAATTGATATTGAAGTTGAGGACAAGGAATACAAACACAAAAACAGACATAAAACTAAATCCCAGAGTACTACTGTTGTTAATCACTCTTGAGCTTTGAATATGACAATGAGGATTATTCAAGCTCTTGTGGTTTTGGAGAGAAGAAAAAACAATAATCTGGTGGGAGGATGATGTACCTGAGCCCTTCATGTAGGAGATAAAATGAAATCAACAGCAGCATTACAAATATCAAACTGGCTTTGATGAAATGCTGATGCCGTGAGTTGGGTTACTGAGGAAGGAAAATCCACCTGAAGCAAATTCCTCAGTCTCTTAGGACTGAACAAATGAATTCATTCCTGAGGTACACAAACCAAACGTCAAATGAAACTATAAGCAGTCTCCAGGGCAGCTCTTACATGTTTAACTTATCAATGATTAAACTTCCGATAAAATTAATTTATTGTTACCAGCAATGTATTATTCTAGAGTGTGTACGTACATAAAAAATCTATTTATTTGATATGCTGTGTTTTAGGACAAACAAATGCTGAGAAATTAAGCATGTGATATTTAGTTACTTATTCTGTGTATAATATAGAGCATTTATTGAGTGAACAATAGAGTCTGAACCAGTTCTATTAAATTACCTTGCTGGTGCATTTCCTGATATATAGGAGCAAAGATTTTTGAGTCCACTGTTTGTTTCTACTTGATGTTGCATTATATTGTTGCCTAAGTTGCACTGTTTGCTTTTTGTGGAGCTTTTTTTTTTTTTTTTTTAAATTTTTTTTTTTTTAATGGTGTTTGTTTGTTTGTTTGTTTTTTCACAAAACGCAGCAGAAATAGAGGTCAGGCTTGGAGAAGGCCCCTTGCCAAATAAAACCAGCAAGAACAGCAAAGTATCAGACTGCATAAATGATGTTTGTTCTGTTCCACAGTCCCATCACTGTGTGTTCCTTGTCAGAAGCATCACTGTGACCAACAGTGCTTTTATCATGCACTTTGAGGTTGCAGAATTTTTGCAGCCGGAGGATGAAATGCCACTAGAGAGGTTTTAGGGTGTCTGGTATAAACATATCCCAAACAGCCAGGGCACCCCAGATTTGGGCTGGGGTTGTACCCATGGCAGATGAAGAGATGTTATTTCAGGCCACAGAAAGATCCCTGACCAAAATCATCCTTTTGTTGCAGTTTTTCATATTTTTCAGAAATTTCTGCTCTCCTTGGGGTGGAATGCTGGCTTTTCCAATAGAAAGTAATTAAAGCCTCTTGTCTGCAAGAAGGCAGGTCATTAATTCTTTGGCTTCCTGCTCCTGTCTCTCCAGCCTCATTTCCCACCTAGATGGAAGGGTCTGGCATTAAATCACTCTAAGCATAATTACATTGGAAATAGTTCCAGTGAGTAGTTGGTGCCTCTCCCCAAGGCATTGGATTTTGCTGTTTTCTCTGGTTTTCTTTCCAAGCTGCTCTCTGAGCTTTTTTCAGAAGTGAGTCTTGCCATGGTCTCTCTGTGTTTCTGCTGTTACTTGAATGAAACATTGAGTTTTTCAAGCAGCACTTCCTGCACAGTGCAATGCAGGATTGCAAATACATCATGCCAGTGCAACTGCTGCTGTATGAGGAGCTTTGCCTGTCTTAGGTACCATGCACGGGTGTTGAATCAGGGATCAGTTACAACCTAGAAATCAACAGTTGATTCTTGTTTCAAGCATTGTGTGCTTGTCTCCACAGACTGGAGAGTTACATCTCCCACATCTGCAAGCCTGAGCTGATTTTGCAGTCATTGTGCAACATACTCTGTGAAAAAACATGCTGCTGTGGGGATGCACTTGTCTGGATTTAATCTGCAGCACTGACAACTTTCATACCAAGATTTCCTTTCTGTAATGAATTTAACTGGAGAACTTGATTTGAAGCCGGTGTAAAGTTTAAAGAAATCAGTAGCTCAGATTTTTCAGGAGGGAAAACCCCTTAAGGGTTATTTGTCAAGACAGCATCAGGTCACTTCTTGCACAAAGGAGGAAGGTGAAAGTGATCTGCCTTTTCAGGAAATAAAAAAGTTTAGGTAGCTCCCTTTTTATGCCCTTGAGTACCACATTTTTTTATTTTACTTGCTAGGATTATATATTCCTTACAACAAAGTAAGAACTCAGAAACTTCCTGCCAATAAATTTAATCATTTTGATTCTCATTAACGATTCCTTTCTCACTAGCACTGGAGAGAGAACCATTTCTCTTTCTTGGGAGATGGCTGGGGTTTAAAAGCCAGCATGTTTTTTCCCTTGTCTGCAGAACCTGAACTTGAAAAAAGCACGTTTTTTTCCCTTGTCTGCAGAACCTGAACTTCACCGGCTTCCGCAAGATCCTGAAGAAGCATGACAAGAACCTGGAGACAACGCGGGGGGCGGAGTGGAGGGTGGCCGAGGTGGAGGTGGCTCCCTTCTACACCTGCAAGAAGATCAACCAGCTTATCTCTGAAACAGAGGTGAGGAGGCTGGCCTGGGTACTGATCCTCTTCTAGCTAGCAAAAAAACCCTGGGATTCGGGTCGCTGCTGGTTTCTGGAAGTGTTCAAGCACAGATTGGATGGAGCTCTGAGCAAACTTGTTCTAGTGGAAAGTAGCCCAGCCCATGGCAGGGGATTGGAACAGGATCTTTAGGTCCCTTCCAACCCCAAAGTATTCTATGACACTCTAATTTCCATGGTGTTTTGCCCTCTCTATAGCTTGTATTTACCACCAAGATGGCTAATAATTGATTTTGAAAACTTAGGGCAGCCTTAACTTCTGCCATGAAGGAACTTGGTGCAGCATGGGGAACTTTCCATGTCTTTGTATTAAAAGAATACTGGGTCAGAGCTCACCTGTAACATGGAAACCAACCTTTAGTTTTGTTTTTACCATGTGCTCATCACTCAGATGACCTTCAGTGGTGTGTGTATCTTTGTCTCCTCAGGAAGTGGTGACCAACGAGTTGGAAGATGGAGACAGACAGAAGGCAATGAAACGTTTGCGTGTTCCACCCTTAGGAGCAGCTCAGGTGAGACATGAGGGTTGTGGAGCGAAGCTGCTGCTCCTCCAACTTGTCAAGGTGCCAAATCAGATTCAACATCTGAACGAAACAGTGGAAATAATTGATGGGAGCGTGCATGGGGCAGGGCCAGATAATCTGCTTTAGTTCCGGAAGGTTTGGAAATAGGTTACTACTCCTAATGCATGCAGACAAGGTAATGAAGGGAGGAGATAAGTGGTAAAAGGAAATTTGTGCCAATAAAAGCATATGCTTAGTGTTTGTGTGGTCTGGAATATTTTTCAGGGGGTGCTGAGATGCCCAAGCTCTGTTTCAACATGGCAAGAATATTACACATTAGCATTAGCATTAGCATTTCAGTTTAAAAAATCCTCACTCAGTTTATTACACATTAGCATTTCAGTTTAAAAAAATCTTCACTTCAAGAGCAAGAGTGCAACCAGCAATCAGGAGCTTGTGCTTCTGATTTTAAGTTTGCTTTGCAAACTAATCTGACTGTGCTGATAACCTATCTCACCTTAATTCTGCCATGGCTTTGTTCACAGCCTGTACCAGCCTGGACTACATTCAGGGTTGGATTGTTCTGCGGGTTGTTCATTGCACTCAACGTCACTGTCATACTTTCAGGTGGGTGTCCTGCCATGCCTCGGTTTGGCTGTATTCTCCTCATTTAGGGAGGGCCTGGACCTGGATGTTCTGGGTTAAATCAGAGCTACATCATATTGGTGTGAACTACTGGTTTTGGTCAGCAGTAGGTTGTGGTTTTTCTCATGTTGTATATGTGAATTTTGAACACAAAAAAATCCTTTTCTTCTGGTTTTCTCCTTGTTTTTAGAGGGATATTCTGCCGGTGCAACATCTATGTGTAAAACCAGATTTTTGTTATCATTCTGGGAACACACAGCCCATGCCCACCTTGAGAGAGGTGATTGTGGAACTTGAGCTTTGCATGGTATTGACTCCCTGAAGGAATGTCCACCAGACACAGAGCCTTGTGACCAGATGCCATTTGGGATGGCAGTCAGGAATTCATGTGGAAATTCCTAGGATTTCAATGCCTGGAGTCTGCTAATAGAATTAATTGCCTTTTGCTTATTGGCAGATGTTGGCAAGATCATTTAAAAGCTACAATTAATGGGTGCATCTCTCAGGCCCTGGCTTCATTCTGCTTTGTGCCTTCTGACTTTGGCCTCTGATTAGAGTAAGAGCCACGTTAGTGCTGCAGATCCAGACACAGAGCTTAATCACAAGCAGCTTTACTAATTGTGTGTGTGATTTCTGGAGTGTTGTAACTTGCTTAAGCAGTACAAAGGAAAAGGCTTAACAAATCAACTTATGAGCTCTTGCATTAGGGAAAGCCCATGTCTGTGTTTTTATGACTTAAAAGAACTTTTAATCGGATGTTTCTGTAATTGGATCCAGCCATCTCTTGGGATAAAATGCCTCTGTTTGAGGAGCTGTTTGCAGTGCTTCCCTTTTGGTCTTCCTGTGGTAGAGGCACGAAGCTGACCCATCTGCATGAAGGGGCTGTTTAATGTGTAGAAACTGTTCTTTATTCATCATTTCTTTTACTTAAACGTTTGATCTCTGTGTGAGATGCAAATATGATTGAAGCTGGTTGTGTTTGCTTTCCCTCTCGGTGCTAAGAATGAAAAAGTGAGAAGGAATTCATAAAAATGATTATATCTCTAAAGCAGGTGTTACTAACCCAGAGTGGGTAATAGGTGTGTTGTATCAGCAGGCATGATCTGATAGCTGAACATTTCTGCAGATACTGGGCAAAAACCTGGATTCCAAGTGCAAAGTGGGTGTTTATAATTGGCTCATGCTTTGCTAACCTCGCAGCTGCTTTTGCCAAATTGTTTCTGTGATTTGATCAGCTAAGATAGGATTTTAGTGTGGAGAATTTGTGAAGCAGCATCAGAACACGGCTTCTGTCAGTAACCCAGTGCTGTACTGCCTGGTCTGAAAACCACAGCAGCAGCATTTTACAGAGATGAGTTCATCATCACCTGGGGTCTGTTAAAGGCTGCAGAGCTACAAGTGGATCTCAGCAGGGTGTCATCCTAAAGAGAGCAAATTCTGAGGCTTCACTGATTCTCTGTGGGCTTTCCTAGGTGCCAAGCTGGTGTGTAAGTGAGGTTGGAATTTCACAGAAGTGTGCATTCGCTTTATTAACCAGAAACCTGCAAGGTTTCATGCAAAATCTCAAGCCCTTACTGTGGTCCTGCTCTTGTTTGATAACTAGTCTATCATTAGACTTGTCACCAGGGATAATTTCACTTCTTAGTCAGTATTTTTGGGGCCACTCTTCCCTGTTTGGAGTTTTGACCAGATGACCCATTGTGGTTCCTTCCAACCTTAGGCATTTTGTAATTTCTCTTGGTTTTCAGGTAAAAATTTGAAAATCTTTTTTTACAGTTCCACATTTAAGACTCATTTCTTTCAGCTTTTTGGGGGCATGTATCATTTCTGTCCAAAAGTTGACTCTGTTTTGCCTGAATCCAAGAGCCTTAAGTTTTAAATTTAAAGCAGCAGTTCTGGAGTTAATGTTTCTTGCACAGCTTTTTCTCTGTAAGTTATGTAGTATAAAGTGTAGATGCTGAACACATGAAATCCCCTATGGATTTGCTTTTTCTGAGAAAAAGTTTTAAAAGCTTGGGGCTGTAATTTAGGCAGGTCTGTGGGAATAAATTCTCAGCCTCAGTTGTGTAAAGTGCATGTTCTTTATTTTACCCCTCTTAGAAAGCATGCAGGTAAGAAACTCTAAATGAAACCAAGCCTGAGGATTGAATAACTGTGTTTTATTTATGCTTTTCTCATCAAACCTGTGCCTAGTGACCAGGGGAGACAGTCCTTTGCCAAGAGGTTGATGCTGGAGAAAGCTGCTGCTGTATAAGGCTGTTCATTGTTTCGAATGAAGCACATTTGTTTCCAAACCCCTGAAAACTGAACAAAGGAAGCAACAGGCTTTCCAGCACTGCTGCCCTGTGCTGGGACTTTTCTTTGGGTGGGGCTGGGTGTTGTAATGCTGACCATGAATATGTATTGCATTACCATTGTACTGGGTTGGGTGATTAGGCGGGTTTAGCATTGTTTTAAATGCTGTAAATGGTTCCTCTTGGTTTTGTGGGGAGCTGAAGTGTTTGTGTATCTGTCTGTTGGGATTTCGTCTCTATTAAATGGGAATATTTAAGTGCCTCTGGTCAGATTTATGCTGGTGCTGTCCCTTGTGCCTGTAGGGTGAGGCAGGGACGCTGCTAATGACTCGATTACAGCAGCTGGAAAGGGAATTTTCCCCAGAATGCTCCTAAATCCTCTGACAGGCTAGGCAAAACGTCCTCCACTTGCTGGAATATGCAGTTGTGTACACGTGTATGCTGTTATCTCAGGATACAGCCAAACATCTGAGAACCAGGATAAAGCCTTGCTTTGTGACACGACCTCTGTTACCTCTGAAATCCTTCTTTTTTTTTTTTTTTTTTGGCTTTGCCAGGTGTGGCTTTTATAGATGGACCAAATGTGTGGCCACTGGTGAGAATCTATCGAGGTGGCTTTCTCCTGATAGAATTCCTCTTTCTCCTGGGTATCAACACGTATGGCTGGAGACAGGCTGGAGTCAACCACGTCCTCATCTTCGAGCTCAATCCCCGCAGCAACCTGTCCCATCAACATCTCTTTGAGGTGAACAGGAGGGATTTTAGCGTGGCTGAGCCGTGCTGAGGATCAGCAGGATAAATCCTGCGCTGTTTCCTGGCAAGGGCTCCTAATACAATTAGAAAAGGAAGTTGCTGAAGTCTGATTAGATTACAGGATTGAGCACTGCTCTCCCTTTTCTTCTAATGAGAACACATTGCATGTTTCGGGGCTGTGTTTTCATTAGGTGTCTGTGGTTTGTTTTTCCTGCAGATTGCTGGTTTCCTGGGCGTTTTGTGGTGCCTGAGCCTGCTGGCATGTATATATGGTAAATTCACCTACATCCCCATGCAGGTGAACCCACTCATCTTGTACGGCTTCATGTTGCTTTTTCTCATCAACCCTACCAAAACCTTATACTACAAGTCCCGTTTTTGGCTGCTCAAACTATTGGTAAGTGTCAAAGCTGGTTGAAATAATTTTATCTTTTTTAAATGCTGTGGCTGAGCAGTAGCTGTGCAGTTTATACAAGTGTCACTAACCCTCAGGAAAGAGGGATGCTGGGGGGTGCTTGTACCACTGTGATTTATAGAGCGGGCCTGAGCAGGTGTTGACAGCAGATAGTTTTTGAGGATGGGTTTGCAGAAGCATATTCTGCTTCCTGTACCAGCTGACTTGTTAACCTTCCTATAGACAGCTTCTTACAAACTTTTGCATGGATGTCTTTGCTTGTTTATTCCTTAACCTGGTGAAACAGAATTGATCAGAGGTCCAGCGCTCTAAGGCAAGGCTGCATGGATGCTCCTCAGCCCAAACTGGGATAGTGCCAACATTGAGAGGGTTCACTGATGGAGAGAGAACCTTTGGAAAAGTTACTGCCTATGAAATTATGTTCATGGGTGGGGTTTTTTCTGTTTGTGCTCTTAAACAAACTTTGTTTGAGACCGAGCTCTTTATTTTCCTGTAAGATAAGTCTGGTAAATTCAATGTAAATATGTGTGCTGCTTCAGTGTTCCAGTTATAGGTAGGAGCTCTGAAAGAGCAGTTTTCAGACTTGCTGGGTGACTCATGAGTTTCTTCCCAGCTGGCTGTTTCATATGCTCTTCCCCACCCTGTGCACCCTTTTAAATTGGCTTTAATCAAGCTGGTTCCCCTGATACCTCCTTCTTGCTGGCACTGCTGTGAGAGCTTTGGGCAGAAGAGGGTTTGGCTGGCTGTTTTCTTCACAGAATCATTTTAATGCCAACTAAAACAATTAACTTTATCTGGAACACGGCAAAGATGAGACACAGCATCCTGCTTTGAGGACGTGTGTGCAGGTATACACACAGTGAATTAACCTCTGTGTGCTCACCTCTGTTATTTGATTTGCTGCCTTGCTGCTATCCCAGCTTCTTCTTCTGTGCCTTCCAGCACTCAGCCATCCCTCACAGAGGTACCTTTAGTCCCAAGCCTCATTAGTCTGCCTGCTGTCCCCTGGTGCGAGGGGAAGCACTGGATGTGCTTTAACCACATGAGCAATATCTCTGCTAATTTGCCTTAATGTCTTGCCAGGGTGAGATTCTCAGGCTCCACAGAGCTGTTACAGGTTCCCTGCAGCTCCTGCCCTGTCCCAGTGATTTCCAGACCATGCTGCAGTCTGAGACAGAGTTGTAGGATCATGGAATGGCCCTTAAAGATCATTAAGTTAGAACCCCCTCTGCCACAGGCAGGGACATTTTCCACGATCCCAGGTTGCTCTGAGCTCCATCCAACCTGGCCTTGGACACTTCCAGGGACAGGGCAGCCACAGCTTCTCTGGGCAGCCTGGTCCAGGGCGTCCCCACCCTCACAGGGAAGAATTCCTTCCCAATATCTAATCTAAACCTATGCTGTATCAGTTTTAAGCCGTTCCCCCTTGTGCTGTCACTAAATGTCCTTGTGAACAGTCTCTCTCCATCAAACCTGAACCATGGAATATCTCAAACTGGAAGGGATCCATAAGGTTCTTCGAGTACCTTGAGTGTGTAGAGATCATCCCAACGTCTCCTAGGGGAAAAAAGCTTCATCAAAATGCAAGATCACCTTAATGGTGGGAAATGACATGGTACTTGTGTGCCTTATGTGGAAGGGGGAAGGGGAAAGAAGAGGCCAGAGCACATAAAGAGCAGCTTTTATTGTGGGTACTTGACCAGTTGGCTGTATTTTATTTCTCCATGCAGCTGCCAACAGCTCTCTGGGTGAAAGGAGGTTTAAATACTGCAAGTCTTAGAACAAAATTTTGTTTGGTGAGCATTTTTCCTCACGTGCTTCATATGTTTCATTCCTAGCCAAAACAAAATCTGACGTATCAGGTATAACAGAGCATTACTGGCACTTTCAATTCTTCTGGAACCAAATCAGGGGCATGCTTGAGTGTGTTGAAGCATTTCCTCATGGATCTAGGAGGCTTCCTGCCTCCACCTAAGATCAACATCAACTGCTTGTTGAGGGTGGGATCTTTTGTGCTAATCCCTGAGGGATGGCGACTGACATCAGAATTGATCTTCCTCCGAGTGAAAAAAGCTATTTAGCCTGTAGTAAAGTCTAATTCCCCTGCTGGGCTCCTCTTTCTTGCCTGTGTGCTTAGGTGAGCATTCTTTGTGCCTTTGCTGCCAGATGAGAAGCCCCTGAGTGTCCTTGTGTGGGCTGGGGAGAGCAGGAATCGGATCCGAGCGCAGGGAATGGCCCCGTGCCCACGCTCTCTGCAGGAGCTCAGGGGCCACACCAGTGCAGGGAGCCTGTCTGTGAGAGGTGAAAAGCTAGGAAGTGTTCAGCTCAGATATCTGGCATCTCAGCATGAATTAAAAGTGCAGGGATCAGCACCAGGAAGTCTGTGCTCAGGCTGTGCGATAGAGAATTGCTACTGGTTATTGAAACTGAGGTGCAGCTCCAGCTTCTGGTGTTTTATGGCTTTGTCCTTATCTGGAGGATGTTGCAGACACTTCTCAGCTGGGAATCGAGGCTGCAGCTCCAGCTGTGCCTGGGCAGCAGGCAGGAGCCTCAGTGCCTGGCACATGGCATTGGGAGGGTTCAGATGGCAGCTCAGGTTCTGGAGGAGGGTTGACTCAGATGCCACTGCCAGATATGTCACGGATCTATATGTTGACTCCTCCCCAGCTGTAACCTGTAGGCGAAAAACTTCTACTCTCTTAAAAGTTTTATGCTGTCACCTGGCAGTGCTGAAGTACCTCTCCCTAAATTAAATGACAAGAATGTTATCGTTTCTTATTTTGTTTTTGTGGGGTTTTTTTAGGGAAATCTGTCTGTAAAGCTGTTTTCACATTTCATTTGCTTAACTAGTGTTTGTTCATGGACAAAACAATGGTCTACAATGAAAGAGATAAAGATAGTATCAGGGAGTGTTGGGAAAAGGGAGGAAAGAGCTTTTGCAAGGGAAGGCTGGTGTGGGCTTTGACCTCTGCAGAATCTGTTAGGCAGCTGGGCACCTTTGAAGACAGTCCTCCCTAAAGTCTGGCCTTGTTTGATCCCTGGGAATAGGTGCCATCCAACGTGAGCACAGAGCTTTCTGGGTCAAGATCCATATCTGCTTTATGCCACTAACTCTTAATCCCCTATTTAGGTTTGAAATTTTAGGCGCAGAGCCTTAAATCTGCATTACAGGCTGATGGGGATGTGTCAGTCCTTTCCTGGAGCTGTTCACCCTTCAGGTTAATAAGGAGGGCAGTATAAAAGATCAGTGTTAGCCTGTGCTTTCATTAATTTAAAGGTTCATAAATCCTGGAATGACCGGATGGCGCTGGTGCCGTCCCTGTGAGGGATTGGCCATTAGTAACTATAACTAACCGGGTGGGGAGAGGGGTAATCAAAGGTAATGGAGCAGAAAACTGTCTGCTTTGGAAGGAGCAAAACTGCTGCTCAGCCTTAGTGGGAGAGTGGACTGGGATTGAGGGGGAGTCCAGCTGACAGTCAATAGGATTTCCTCTGCCCTTTCTTTAACCCATTCCCTGCTGGAGGCATTGGCAGACCCAGTAACAGTCCTCACTGTCACAACTTTTAACACCTCATGAGTTAAGAACAACTCATGAGTTAAGTAAACCAAGGCATGACCAGAGTAATGGCTGTGCTGAGGGTCTAAATCCAGCTGACATTAAGTGTGAGGGGGAAGGTAAGTGAGCTAGATGTCAATAGACACGATGTAAGTGCCTGAAAGAGAAAGTGCTGATCAAAGTGAGAGAAATGGAGCTGTGTAGAGCTCTTAAATGGAGACTGGGAGTTTCTGGGAAAGAGCTTGGTTGGAGGAGGCTTGGCTGCTCTGCCAGTAAAAAAAAAAAGGCTGGAGGGGCATGGGAATAGATGCATACAGGAGGAGGAAAGCAGGAATGTTCTTTGTACTGAAAGTGAGGAGACAGTTATCCTTTTTTGTCAGCAGGAGCAAAAGGTCAGCAATAAATCTTCAAGCATTTCTGTTATTTCCATATTTGTTCAGTTCTGTGATGCCCTGCCACTGCCTTTGGATGCCTTTGACACAGCCATGAATTATTCCTGCTTTGTTTTTTCCTGACAGTTTCGAGTATTCACTGCTCCCTTCCACAAGGTGGGCTTCGCAGATTTCTGGCTGGCTGATCAGCTCAACAGCCTGGTCGTGATACTCATGGATTTGGAATATATGATCTGCTTCTACAGCTTTGAGGTTCAGTGGGAGGACAATGCTGGACTTCTGGCAAATACAGGTAGAGCAATGAGCCCTGGGAATGTGGTCAAAATGACCTGAGAAACACTGAGCCAGGCAACTTCCTCATTGTCTGTTTTAAAGAGGGTTATTAATAGTACAGGAAACTGAAATAATTGGCATTTCTTGTAAACATGGCATTAGAGAGATTCTGCCCTTTCTTACTTCCATCCAGAGAAATGGAATTTCACATCAGTGCTCATTTCCTAATCCAGTCATTTGGCCTGATGTGTATATCCATCAAAGAACTTAGACACAGCACTCCTGATTGGAAAGAGAAATCAATTTTCCTGGCATTGTTGTTTTATTTCATAGTAGTTTAACCATGTATTTGCCTTTAGCCTCTTCCTGTTGCTCATCATGGGAATCCTGAGCTTGTTAAGCAAAGCTGTCTGTGCTATAGCCTGGTTCCTACAGGCTCCATCACAGTACCCTGAAGCAACAGAGGATGGAGAAGCTCCTTAGTGCCACCTCTTATTCCATTTGAATTGATGCTGCTCTGCCAGGGTTGTCCATGCTCTGTCTTCTCTTCTTTTCTAGCCAGAAGGAGCACAGAGCTGGAATGTGAATTTTGACTCTGGCCTTCCCAGTGGCAAAACAGTACCTGTCTCTTCACGGATGGGGCTGTTGACTTTCCATTTTAAGCAGTGACTGCTGATAAATTCTATTGTCTGATGGTTTTGACACTTGCTGAGAGAATTTGCTGTATGCTTCAATAAGCATCAGTGTTCACTTTGTTCTTCCAATCTATCTGATCTTTCCCTTCATTTTAAAAGACAGTGTTGCGAGCAGCTAAATATTTACTTATTAAAAATAAAATTAAAATACATAATGCCACTGTGCATAACAATTTCTCCTTCCAATCTGAGCAGTGGAATGATAGCACGGTGTTTTGGGATAAATATCAGCTAAGAATGTGTCTCCCTTAGTGTGAATAAGAAACAAATGAATGTTAGGCAGCAGAGTGTTTGGTTTAGATGTGCTGAGTGAGACAGCAGAAGAATATGGAGTTCTTGGGGAGTTCCAGGAGAAGCTGAGGGTTTCCTGGTCATTGCCTTAATAAAAAGAAGGCTTTCAGACATGGAGGAGAGGACACGATGTCATTGTGGTGTGGTTGCTTCTCATCCCAGGTATTGAAGCCAGACCATGCCTTGGCTTTGCTTTTTAAAAATCAAAGTGAAAAACGCCAAACCCAGTCCCATACTGAAATATGTTTTTTGCTGTTGCAATGCACAAGGAAAACAGGTCAAGGACATCTTGGGCAAAGTAGCCTTTTAGAGCTGTCCTGCAGAGTTTCTAAGTGCTCTCCCATTTATGCACAAAAGTCCAGTGTCGAAGGCCTTTTGTAATTCCATCCTTAATTTGATTATTCACCGCACCGCCAACAGCCCTGAGCACATTTAAATATAGATGATTTCTAATCATGCCTGTTAGTTATACTGGCAGGGCTGAGGGAGTTAGGTGGTGATCTGTGTGGATGTGTTAGTGATGTCATGTCACCCAAACACCTCCAAGGTGGAATATTGAGCTTCAGGAGACTTTGAGCTTCTTGTTGTTTGTGTGCCTCAGTACCAGCTGTTGATGGGGAACCACTGCCATGAAGTAATATTGCAGACAGGAAGACAAACAGCAGTTCTTAAACTTACTAACTCTTTGCCTTAACAGCTTCAACTCCTGTTTTTCCTGCAGATAATCAGATTTGTAACAGCTACTCCTACGGAGTGAGAGCAGTTGTCCAGTGCATCCCTGCTTGGTTGCGATTCATCCAGTGCCTGCGCCGTTACCGCGATAACAAACGGGCCTTTCATCTGGTTAACGCTGGAAAATATTCCACCACCTTCTTCGTGGTGACATTTGCAGCCCTCTACAGCACTCACAAAGGTACTGGTGATTTTGGAGAATCCTTTGCAGCTCCTGGGGTTTGTTTTTTTCACACGAGAGAAGCTCAGAATCCGGCATCCCGCTGAAGCGTGAGCTTCTTGTGTTTTGGCACCTGTGAAACATCTCTGGGGAAAGGCAGGGGCCTGCCCAGCTTGTAAAGAGTGTTTTAAGATCTTATTTTAGGTGTTCTTCACATCCCTACTCGGCTTAGAATTGCACTTAGGGAGCAGGAGAGGGAATTTTTAGGTTTTTCTTTTGAAAGCTGAAATACCTGTCAGGTTTTGCTGTGAAGAGAGATGAATGGGAGGGAGATATATGAGGAAAGGGATAGCACAGCAAATACTTCTCCCTTAACATTCATGAATATTTAACCTGGATCATCTAAATAATCGATCCATCATTCCAAAATGTGAAGGCATGTGCACAGTGCCAGGAAAAAAATGCTCTCTCTGATTTTCCTCTGTGATTCTATCCATGTTTTTTCTACAGCTGGTAAGGAGTTGTTTCCAATCCATTTAACTGCAGATTGAGCTCTGATCCCTGAAGTTCCTCATCTCCCTGGAAACGACAATTACTCGATTCTACTCTTGTTCTGAAGGAAAAAGCTTTTAGTTTCTGCACTTCAGGCAGTCGCCCTGCCTTTCATTGTTCTGAAGCCCTAAAAGCTGTATTCTTTCGTTTGAGAATATCTCCCTCCTATATATCCAGAAATTAGCAATCACACATGGTCGTGAGCAATTACTTAGCCTGGAATATTCCTGTGGTGAGGCAGGGAGAAGTGTTGAAGGCATGATTCTAGTTAACATGCTGGGTTTTTTGGAGGGGTGGCAGGGCTGTTAGAAACCTTCCCGTGGCCAAGAAATGTCTGTTCTGACGTAGCTGGGCCCGGAGTCACACTGATGATGTTTGTCAGGCCTTGCATTTTAATGGCAGGGAGGGGCTGTAGTGGCCCAGGCTGGCCGAAGGCTGGGAATTGGGCTCTGTATCCACGGAGAGCTGGTGTGGGATCATCCCCTGTGCATCTCCTCCCTGCTGCCATGTCCCTTGGAGCCGGTTCCTGTTTGAACTTGTTTGCTCAGTGACATTCTGCAGCCCTGCAGTCCAGTTAGTCACCACTGCCAGAGCCTGGGATGAGGCACGGGCAGATTGCCTGGCTCCAGAGTCACTGCTTGCATCTTCTGTAGCCAGAGCTGCTCTGAGGAGGCTGACTAATGCTGCCTGCCTCGAGGGGACACATTGCCAGAGCCTTCAGTTGGGCTAGGGTTGGAAGCAAGAGGAAAACCAGCCTCTGTCAAAATGTCCTGTTGAAGAGTTTGACTTCTTTCTGCTGCCCTTGAAGCTTTTCACCCGTGCCAGCGTCGCTACCCCGGTTCTGGTCGCTGCCACGCATAACTGGTGTCCCCTTTCCCAGTCTGGCAGGGAGTGGGCTGTAATGAGGTGTTTATGAGCCTTGTTGCAGTTGCTGTGAGGTGTTCCTGACTCCCAGCTTTTGTCCGCCCGGTTTTGTCAATGGCACGTAGTTGTTGGTGTCCTACAGAAAAAAAATCAATTTGGAAGCTTTGTGGCCTTTGGAAATTATGTGTTAGCACAGATTTGTAAATGTCATTGTGCTGGGCTATTCAGAGGGCTGCCTAAAGCCCTGGGCACATCCCCTCAGGCCTGGAGGCCTGTTCCCATCCTGCCATAAATGCACTATCTAGTGTGCTGTACCTGCTAAGAAGCCAATTTTATCAAAATGTTTTACATAGATTGCCAGTTCATTTGGAACTTGGAATCAGATGGTCTGTCATCAAGTTGTTATGATGCTGCTGTTGAAAACAGACGTGCTGCTCGCCCACACCTTCTGTGTCTGCTCAGGGATAGCAAACACCCCTTTCTTACCTCCTAAACATCTGTTGGGGGGAGCTGTGTGTTCTGAAGAAAGGGCTGCCCAAAACAGGGGTCAAATTGGTGAAGATCCTTGCTCCTCAGACCTGCTCTAAATTTCAGTAACAGATCTATTAATTGCTGTGGTATCAGGAGTTTTATTTAAACAGTCTTCTATGCCTCTGCTTGCAAGCCTATGACTTACACCTCTGGAATGGCAGCTTTTGGCTGCCAGGAGAAGAGGGTAATCCCTGGCCTTTCCTTGGGAGGTCAGGTAATGAACACCAGTGCCTGTTCTCCACTTGGGAGGCCTGGGGACATCACAGCCCTCTGAGAAGTCTTATCTTCCTCCCTTCATTTGAACACTGGATAATTGTAGCTGCTCTGTGAGTTTTAGCTCCTGCCTGCCAGCAGTGTGGACTGTGTAGCTGGGTGGGTTTGCTGGTGTGGAAAGCAGCTAATTCATACACAGTGCACTGACAGCACTCTGTGTTTTCCCCTGCTTGCTGCTGGAAAACAACTCAAACTGAACAAATGTACAAATGCCACCTTATTATGTTTAAGTGATGTGTCTGTTCTAGTCTTGTGTGGTATTCCCTACTCCAGACCTCCTCTAGTGAAGGGTCCCCTGCTGTAGCACCATGTACTGTGGGCTCTTGACAAGTATCTTTTTCCCCAAAATATCCTTGTTTAATAATTCATATTGCTCAGGCTGTGCACAATTCTGATTCTTTCTTCCCTTGGAGAAGCCATTTCTCTACTTCCCTTCCTTTGGATTTAGGTGCAGGGTGCAATTTTCTCTGCCAGTTGCAGTTTGGATGTCAGACTGCTAAGATAGCAAAGTGATTTCCGTTTGGGTTTTACTCCAAAACTTGCAATGCTGTTGGTCTGGGACCAGACCAGCTTTACAGGGGCAACTCCAGACTGTCAACTTGATATTCAGCTATCACTGGGATTGGTGAAGCAAACAGGAGAGGAGCTACCCCAGAACATAATAGTGGAGCAAGCAGTGCAGACTCCAGCACGGCTCACAAGCACAGCCACGTTTCAGAGACGACAGCAACAACACGAGGACAACTGTTGCTGAGTTCCCAGAGGAGGAATTCTCAGTATTTCTCTCTGTCCCAAAGGAATGGGAAGCAAAGGCCGTGTTCTGTAAATAAAGTGCTGCGGGGTGTGTTTGCTCAGGCAAATGAGGCATGGCTGTATTTGTGGGGTACCTGGCAACCGGAGTGCCACTGGTGCCTGCCCGGTGCCTGCCCGCTCTGTCCCCTTCTTTCCCACCCTTGCTTTGCACTAAGGAGCTCTGTGCTGGCATTAAGTTCCCTGCTAGTGCTGAGTAGCTTTCCCCAGAGCCAGCCAACAGAGTATTACATTGCCTTATTTAATCCCTAGGGAAACCTACGTGCTGCTGGGGAAGCAGATGATTAAGCCCCAGCCTGCGGCAGAATATTCACCCTGAGCGAGCGCGGCGTTGTTTTGACACGCAACTGCTTTCTGCTGTGTTTTCATTCTGCCAAAGGCAGATGTGCTTTGCTTGACAAGTGCACCAGCAAAGCAGCTCCCACTTCAGTCCAGCTTATCACTGCATTTGTAGAATCAGGGAGTGATTTGGCTTGGAAGGGACCCTAAAGATCATGGGGTGCCAGCTCCCTGTTGTGGGCAGGGATACTTTACACTGTCCCAGGTTACTCTAAGCCCCAGTGTCCAACCTGGCCTTGAACACTTCCAGGGACGTGTTCCACAGGTTCTCTGGACAACCTATTCCAGGGCCTCACTACCCTCACAGGGAAGAATTTCTTCATAACACCTAATCTAACCCTGCCCTCTGTCAGTTTATAGCCGTTCCCCTTGTCCTGTCACTCCAGACCCCTGTCCAAAGTCCCTCTCCAGCTCTCTTTGAGCCCCTTTAGGCACTGGAAGGGGCTCTAAGGTTTCACCAGAGCCATCTGGTCACCTCTCCAGGCTGAACACTCCCAGCTCTCTCAGTCTGTCCCCATAGCAGAGGTGCTTCATCCCTCTGAGCATCCTCATGGCCTCCTCTGGACTCACTCCAGCAGGTCCATGTCCTTCTGAGGGGATCCCAGAGAGGGAAATCCACGGGCATCCCTTCTTGTGTCACCTGTGCTTGCATTAAAGAAGGCACACTGACATATTTGGGATAGCCAGCTTTGGTTTCACTCCTCACTCAGACCTGACTCAGCCTGTGTAGGATAGGGTTGTTATGTTTAGGTGTTCAGCTCTTCTAAGAAACAGTTGTGTTGTACTACTCAAGGAGTGCTGGTCACTTATGTAGCTTTAGTCATGATTTATGCTCCAACTTTACTCCTTTTAAAATGAGACATTGTGGTTTTGCTGCTGACAGTTTTCTCTCACCTTGATGCAGCTTGCTCACATGGTGTCATTGGAAATACCAAAATATAGATTTGGCTTCTGTGCTTGAAGAACTGAGCTTGAGTGCCTCTCTGTCATAATTTTCTTGTTTTGTGGGATTTGTGAGTTCAGTGTGACCATTTTTTGTTTACCTTGCTATTGGCTGTGTGGGATTTTATCCTTTAAGTGAAAGGCAGGATGGTTTATGGACACTGTCAGTTTGATTCACACACTTTATTCAGTGAAATCCTTGTGGTCTGAGTACTGTCCTGCTATTTATTAATCTCTGAATTATTCCAAAGTTAATCCATGTGGCCTGGAAACTTGAGTAAACATTTCCTCTTCCATCCTGCTCGCTTGGTTTTTCCAGGTACTCCAAATGAGCCTGCTGAACACCAGTTGCCACTGGCTTGGGGTGCCCTGGAGAGCCCTAGGTCAGTCAAAGATAATGAAACTGCCCTGCACTTTCTCATTAAACAGCTCAGGAAATTGGCAGTAATTAAAAATACGGAAGTTAACTAAATAGGGTTGTCTCTGAAGAGCAGTGCTTCTGTCTGTGCCGTCCCCATCACTCCAGAAACAGGCTTCTCTGCAGTAATGTCTAAGTTATGATTTTTAAAGGCAGCCCTAAGAGAAAAGAGTCAAGGAATAGAGATGTGGAGTGTCAAGGCAAGAGCCATCCTGCCAGTAATGGCTTTTGCAGGAAGGTGTTGGACCGTCCCTTATTAATAGACAGGCTCAACCAGGCCTGACCAGAGGAAGATGAATGGGAAATGTGCTGCTTTTGGAAAATGCAGTGGAAGATTCCCAGGTCTCCTACCTGCTGCCCACTCCTCATTAATCACAGCTATTCCCAGTGGTGAAACAGCATCAGGATGGAACAGATCACTGCTTCTCCCACGCTCTGTCCCCAGGCAGGGCCCTGAGGAGGGCTCTGACTTCCAGAGGAGGGATGGAGATGCACAGCAGGGTGGGACACAGGCTGGGGGACCATCCAGCTGTTCTGCAGGGGGCTGCAGGAGGTACCTGGCTGCACCTGAGCTCTGTGGGTGCTGCGCTGTGTCACTCAGCCCTTGTCATTCCTGTGTTGGAAGCTGCAGGTTGCAGCCCCCGTGGAGTGAGGCTGCTGGTAGGTGGGACAATAAAGCACTGTGATCCTACATGCTTACAGCAGGAGACAATGAGGTGATGGGAGAGCTGGGACTAAAATGACATCAGTGCAACAGTGTACAGCCCCCCAGCTGAGATAGATAATTTCATTTTTAGGCGGTGAGGCAGGGCAAAATAAGTGACCATGTAGAGTTTTTGTAAGCAGAAAACCTTAAAAAAAATCACAGAAGAATGAAGCAAGTAGCATTTGCGAGATTCTGTTCCCTCACATCCGTGTTGGTACAAGACCTCCCATCTCTCCCCCTCTTCCTCAGCGCTGAAAGAGCTGTCAGCATTTGATTTAGGTGTCACAAGAGCCTTACAGAGTGCTTGGATTGACCTCTTGAAGTAAAACAAACTTTGTAATGGGATTAACTGGCTTCTTTCTTAATACTTGCCGTTTTCACACGCCTTCCCTTAGCACAGCACACTGGCAACTCCACCAGGATGATTATTTGGAGCCAAAACATGCACCGTCTGTCACATTGCTGTGAGCTAGGATGAATTTTTGTCTGCAACCCTGTCATCCCGTGCCCAGGAGGCCTGCAATAATGAGTTGTGTTCATTAGGCAGTCTTTCTGATCCTTTCCATCAGAGCGGCAGCAGTGTCATTAGTGAGGAATCGGGAGGCATCGCCCTGGGCAAACATTTCTTATGCTGGCCCCTGACCTCCTCGCGGCTTTGACGTGGGGCTCTGTGGCACCCTGCTTCCCCCCGGCTGGCTCAGCTGCTTGCTGACACCCATCCCAGTGATGGTGCTTCAGGGTGGAGCCGGCAGGAGCCGGGAATATCCCGGGAATGATGGAATATCCCGGGAATGCCGCGGCAGGAGCAGCCTGGCCAGGGCGGAGGTGCCGGTAAGTGAGCGGGGAAGGAGAGCAGACTCGGTGGGGAGCCTGGGCATGGGAATTCCGAGGGATTTCAGCAACTCCCTCATTTCACACAAATGAGGTAGAAAATCCCACTGGGGAGTCTTGCCGTGCTTTGTAGGTCTGCAGATGTCAGGTGGGACGTGGGTGGTGACCTCAGCACCCCACGGCTCCGTGATCCGTGGTTTGCTTTCTCAGCTGAGAGGAGATGGGGATTAATAGCTGGGATTTGGGAAGTGGACCAAGAGAGCCTTGTGTCACTTGTTATGCCTTTGTGTTAGAGGTAGCTGGGGAAATGGGAATGCTAATGAGTGAGGTGTAAGTAAAAAGGGTGACCTACTGATTCTTAATTTCACAGGCACTTAAGGGGGGAAGCCTGACCTCTTTTTTAATGAACATTTTAAGAAAAGCAAGTGGCTGCATTACAAGCAATCTTCCTGTCAGATACACCCAGGTCTGGAGTCTGTGGTGGTGCAGAAATGTAGGAGAGGCAATCATCTAACGATTTTTCTTTTTTGCTTTTAAAAGAAGTAAATTTTGAAAGAATCTGCTGTTGAATGTCAAAGCACTGTAGAGGTAGCAGATGACATTGTGTCCCCTTCCCCAAAGTATCCATCAAAGGCCCTGATTATCATGCTATCCATTTCTGATCATGAATCCAGATGTTCTTATTAGTGAGACTTCTGGCAAGTGCTTTGATTGGAAACCCATCCTTCTCAAGGTAGCAGCTAAACTTTCCCTGAGAACACCTCTCAAAAGCTACAGAAGGCACCAGAAAAGAATCAGCTCAAATCTCAGCCACAACTGATTTGTGCTTCCTCCTGTTTGCACTTAAATCACACTTGTCAGTTTGTGATGTACAAGCCAGGAGCTCGCTGCCGTGTCTTGAAATTAGACACGAACCAACAGAAACCTGCAGAGGTTTTTTAACCCAGACACGATTTTGGGATTTCCCTGCCCTACAAATGTAGACTCTTGGGTAGAAGAAGATATGAGATGTTGCCTCTTGACAGTTCTTTGCTGCTGCTTTGCTTAAATTGTGCCCAGAGGCGATTGCAGAGGTTTGCACAATCCAAGGGCAGGTTCTGAGGGAAGAGTTGGTGTTTGGCAGCGCATGATGACGAGTCTGGAGTGTGCTCCTGTGGGTTATTTTTGCCTTTTAACTGCATTAAATCCCCTGTCATGTCCTGGCTCTGCCACTGATCAGTGCTAAACAGCAGGACGTGCTGGCTGGGCAGAAAGGCAGCGCTACCGGCTCATTAAGATATCTAATTACTGAGGGGAGAGGTAATGCTGTGCTTCCAGCACTGAGGTGTTAGACAAATGCTTGGGGATGTCACTCTGATGGCAGTTCTTAGGTAGGTAACTCACTTCTGGCTGTCACCCTGCTCTGTGGTGTGCTGGGATGGAGTTAATGAGCACACACCATCCCTAGGCCTGCTCAGGGCTGCGCTCCCCTTGCATGCTAAATACATTTGTGCTTTGCTTCTGCTTAAATCTGTGGTTGAGGCTGGGTTTGGTGAGCCTGGACCGAGAGTTGGTTGGCAGAGTAGTCAGTGTTCTGTGTAGCAGGGCTTACCTGGCTGTGTTCCCTGATAACCTCCTGCTTCCTCCAGCTTTTATCAGAGCACTCTCCATCAGCACAACCCACGGTGGGTGACATGCCAGGAATGCTTATCGAGGGCCATTGTGCTCTTATCCAGCCCTTCAATAATACATGGCATTGATTTTTGCTGTGTTGAATACTATATGGTGTTTACATTCCCCAGAATAATTCAGCAGGGTAAACAGATAGTATTCTTTGGAGGTAAAGTCAATATTAACAGCATTCGGGAGAGCACTCGCTGTCTCTCTTTGATGGAAAACAACCTTTTCTCTTGCCTGGGCTTCGAAGGGGCTGTAATTTCTGCAGAGCACTGTTCCCTCAGAATGCCAGTCAGATACTGTGGCCCCTGGGGCTGGTTTGGGGATCCAGGATATTGCCTATCAGCAGTTTTTGCAGGCAGTAAATTCTGCTGCTGCAAGTGCCTTTGGCTGTTTTCTGGGACTGTGGCTATTCACAGCTTCAGTTCAAAGGTGGAAGCCATCCATTATTTATCCAGTTGACCTTCTGGAGCAATTTGAGGTGTATTTGTGCAGAGGATCTGCTGGAATTGTGTGTTATAGGGTAAACTGAGGATGCTAATGGAAATTCTGTGGTGAAGGCTGCAAACAGCTCCCTGCTTCCCACAGGCTTTGGGGCAAGTGGAGGCAGCCAGGCACTGTGTACTCAGGTAGTCTCTGACATAACTGCACACCTCCAAGCTGCAGAGGTGGCAATGTGAGCACTGGAATCAGCCCATCCTCAGGGTTAGAGCTGCACCTGCAGCTTCAGAGTTGCTGTTTTGTCCTGCACGTGCTGCTTTGAATAACAGCAGCTCAGGAAGTGCTCCGTGGTGGTGCCCTTTGGAGCATGGAGTAGGAAGGTCCTTTGTGCCTCTTTTGGGGGAATGTCACTGGTGCCACGGGGGGTATTGAAAACTTCCTCTTTTTTCCTTCCTGGAGAGGTTAAGATCTGCCAGGTGTGCAGAGTGCTTTTCTCACCCAGACACTCTCTCCCTCTCCATGGGTTTTTGGTGTTTTCTAGCACCTCATTAAACAAAGGAAAAACACACAGGATGAAACAGTTCCTGCTTAAATAGACCCTGACATCATCATAAATATGCAGAGCTCTGTATTGCCCCTGGAAAACCGGCAGGCCAGGAGTTGGTGGAGCCTCTGGGCAGAATATGAATGCCTTGATTTTTCTCTCCCCCTGAGCAGCAGTGAAGAGGGCTGTGAGGACCAGCCAGCAGAGACCCAGCTATAATTGCTTGCCTGGAGCAGGAACATATTTCTGCACACCAGCTGAATACCAATGAGGACAGAAGGAAGGAAGGTATCAAACAGAACTGCAGGCAGGAGGAAAAGGAGGATAAGTGATTAAAGGAAGGACTTGGAGGCCAAGACTGCAGACAATGGGCTAGTTCTGATTAGGGCATTTTACCAGGGAGTGATTTGGGTTCTTAATGAATTTTTTCAGGAGCTGAATGCATTGCAGAGCTGGTTGGTGAGAAAGAGAGCAGGAGCAAGGGGCCAGCAGTGTGACCCCAGGTGCCACTGAAAAGGCTCCTGCAAAGACAGAGGCAGGGAGAAGGGAACTGAGCCCAGGATAACTTAACTGAAAGCAAGCACATCCTTTTGAGATTGGTGAGATTAGATTTTTCTCACTTGGGCCTTTTCCTCCCCAGTTATCCTTTCTGTAATTGCTCTCAAGAACCTGTGCCATGTGCTCTGGGATGACCCTGCGTGAGCAGAGAGGTTGGACCAGGTGACCCACTGTCCCTTCCAACCCCAGCCATTCTGGGATTTCAGTTTAAGCAGCAAGAACCTTTGAAATACCCTTCCTCTGTAATTGCCAACTTAGCACAGAGTTTTATTTGCCCCTTGTGAGCTTGGAGATGATGATCAGGGGGCAGACCAGCCCCTCCATGACCACAGAACTCCAAAAGAGCAGCGCAGCAATGCTTCCCTGCTCTTCTGCCTGCTTCTGTAGGGCATGGCCCAGGCCAGGGATGTGATGGATGGTGCTGGCTGCACTGCCTTCTCCATGGCTGCTCCATGAAGGTGTGGAATAAGACTCAGTTTATTTCAATTCTGTCCTTAAGGGAAAATTAAAAAAAAAAAAAAAGAAAAAAAAAGAACCCAACCCAAAGCAGCATTGATGTAACTTTCAAGCCTAAGGTGAAAGGAAGCACTGCAGCCTCACAGGGTGTTTTGGAGCATTTTAGGTGCTTTGAAAGCACATACAACCCATGAACTGCCTCTGAATTATCCTTTAGGGTCTGGTAATGGGAACTAAACATGGAGATCTGATCAGCTAAAAATAATGCTGGAAAGAACAGGCTTAGTGTTTCATGAGTCACCGAATGTCAGCATCTGCCTTTTCTTCCTGAAATAATGTTGTGGAGATTTTGGAGGAGCTGAGAGGGAGTGGAGAGGGGGGGAATGAAACCTGGCAGCACAGCCCTCATCGCTAAGCTCCAAAATCCTCACCTGTGTCCCTTTCTGTGGGCAGCTGCACGTTAAAAATAGCCTGGGAGAGGCTGTTTCCAGGCAGCAGCAGCAGCGTTTGAGGTACCTGGGCACCCGAGCCCACAGGAGGTGAGGGCTGCTCCTGACTGACGTCACAGCTCTGCAGGGACCAGGATTGTGATGCTACACCCGTGTCTTGGCCAAGCAGAGCATGTGGGATGTGCTCAAAGCCTTCCAGCCTTGCCCCAAGGCAGGGAAGCTGCTCAGAGCTGGGAGCTGCAGCGATCCCGTGCCCTTTTCCTGCACGTATGGTGCAAAACAGGCTTTGCTGCATAAGTGGTGTTCGGAGGTTTGCCTTAGGGGAGTGTTTCCAGAGGGGAAGGAGTGTGTGGGTTTGACCTATATCCTCCACATCATGTCCAGGAAGGCTGAAAGGCGTAAATGGGAGGAATGTACTCTCATTTTCACCTCCATTAATTTTATCGGATTGCCGCGTTTCATTTAGATCGTAATTGCTGGAAAGGCAGAGGGAAGGAGAGGGCAAATTGCCCTGTTGCTCCCTGGCTGATCAGCTGCAGGGATTCTGGTTGTTTTAAAGCCACATATATAGGAAAAGGTGCTGTCGTGTAGTGTGGTGTTGGGCTTGGGCTGAAAACACCTTTTTTGTACTAGAAATGTTATTTGCTTTGTTAGAAGGAATCGGTGAATGAGCATTTGCTGAGGCTGCACAGAAAGCAGAGATTCCTGGCAGCAGCCAGGTGCAAAATGTCTCAGCCTTCCGAACCATCGTAATGTGTTTTATTTGCGTGAACTTTTGGAGCCAGCTTCTCAAAAGCAAACAGAATTAACCAGCTCTCTTTGGTTTTCCCCAGCCAGCTAATGTAGGGAATTGTAGCTGAATTGAGAGCAATGTAACCTTTTCAGGGGGCAGTGGGAAACAACTTGGTTGGTAAAACCTACCCTTAGCTGAGCAGGTGGTGGGGCCTCAGACTCCTGTTTCCAAAGAGGAGCTTTATATGGGTATTTAAAACTCCATACAGAGCCTGCTTTAGGATTTGTACATTTTAATGTACTGCTGCCTTTTCCCTTGCTGCCACGAGCTCTGAAATGGCTGGTGGTAATTCCTGTGCTGCCCATGCTCTTCAGGCTTTTAGTGCACTAATTCACAGTTGCTGATGTTAATAAAAACTCAAATATTTCCTTATCAAACCCTCCCAACTGAGCTGTGCCTCGGTGCTGTATCCTTTGTGCAAGCCCGTGTCCTTTGCAAAACGTGGCCCGCAGCTTCCACCTGCTGTTCAGAGCCAGAACGGCAGCTCTGCCCTAAGTCCAAGAAAATAAAAATCATGGAATATCCCGAGTTGGAACCCACAAGAATCCTCGAGTCCAGCTGCTGGCCCTGCACAGGACCATCCCCAAGAACCCCACCACGGGCCTCAGGGTGTTCCCCAAACACTTCCTGAACTCTGGCAGGCTTGGGACTGCGACCACCTCCCTGGGAGCCTGTTCCAAATATTAATGTAAATTTCAATCCCAAGTGCTGAAAGTTGAACGAGAAGGAACTTGGCATTCGAATAACAATATAAAGCAGGCTTTGCTAAGGCTTTTGGTTTGGCTCAGATTAGTATTTGATGTATTTTCCCAGAACTTGGATAGAAGAGGTGATTTCCACTGTTCAAATGAGGCAGTTTGTAGCTGTTTTAAGAAGCTCTCAGATCTACAGAAGTGTGTTGTTCTTCTCTTTTCCAGCTAAAAACCACAGTGACACCCAAGTGTTCTTCTACCTGTGGATTATCTTCTGTTTCATCAGCTCTTGCTATACCCTCATTTGGGACCTGAAGATGGACTGGGGTCTCTTTGACAAAAATGCTGGTGAAAATACCTTTCTCCGAGAAGGAATTGTCTACCCACAGAAAGTGCGTATGCAGCCTGCTCTTACCTTAGGGACAGGCTTGTAACATTTTAACCACACTTACTGAGTTTAGAGCATGTTGCAGTTGGCCATTCCAATGCTACAGGCTGGGATTTTCCAGCAGTGGAGCTGATTTCTTTCCAAGAGATCACTTTTGTTCATTTTGCTTGAGTTGGAGCGGCAGATTCTGTAGCTTCTCGAAGACCTGATGAGGTCTTTTGTGTGCAGGAGGTGTTTGTTGAGCTGTTTTGTTCTTGTTGCTCCTCAGGCATACTACTATTGTGCCATTGTAGAAGACGTCATCCTGCGTTTTGCGTGGACCATCCAGATCTCCCTCACTTCCATGCAAATCTTCCCCCACGCTGCGGACATCATTTCTACTGTGTTTGCCCCACTTGAGGTGTTCCGGTAAGGCTGCTGGACTGAGTAGCTCATTTCTCTGGGATTTGTGTTCATTTTTCTGTTCTGAAACATCAGCATGTTGGGGGGGAAGCGTCTGGATGCTTGAATGTGGAATATATTGGGTTTTATTTCAAGGAGACCAGGATTAACAGGAATATTTAATCCTAACAGGGTGAAGAAAGGGGTAGGGGGCTCTGCCACAGTGTGGAGCTGAATCCTTCACACTGAGTTTGCAGTTCCTTCTGAGCCATGACATAATCTTAAGGTTTTACCAAATTTCTCCTTGAAATTTCCAGTTGAAACTTCACTTGATCCTCAAGTTTCCAGTTTTCAAACCTCTGCTTCTTTTCCAAATGCTAGTTTGTATGCTTTGTCTTTGATTTGGATCCTGCAAGGTTCCAGGACCTTTAAACACCTTTACTGTAGCTGGAAATCCACCCCCACAGCTTCTGGGAAGAACTGGAAGCTGACCCTCACTCATGTAGGTGCTGCTGGAGGTGGCCTTTGGCTTGTAATGCTTGGTGCTTCCGTGCTGTCCATATTAGGGCTGTCAGCATTAGGATAGGGAATGAGCCTGACCAGGGAAAGATGTTGCAGCAGGTGTTGCTGTCAGTCCCTGGATATGGGACTGACAAAGTCTTTTAAGCACAAATTGTCCAATTATGAAATGACACCTACGTTATTTTTACTTCTAACCCAATAACCAAGCACCCATGGCCTGCCATGCGGATTTTTCTACCCAATTACAAAATACCACCCAGACCCATGAAGAAGAAGGTGAAAAAGAAAGAAAGACTTAGCCTATGCCCTAAATCCTCCATCTTGTTTTATATTTATTACTATATACTAAAACCTTGAAATCTAAGTTTTCCACCATGTGATATAATACACTTCTGTTCAAACTACACACCATAATCCCAGTGCTGTCACTCAGTTTTAGAAGCCTTTTCCACGGCCTCAGGTCAAATGCAGTGTTTGCTTGGGGCTCAGTGCCTGTCAGTGCAAAAAGTCTGAAATTCTCAGCGCCCAGGGTTCCAACACTGGGATGTCTCTCCAGGTGCACATCCCAGTGCTTTGCCAAACGCAGGAAACACCTGGAATAGGGGAGCTGGGTTGGTAACTCCCCTTTTCCTCCCCCTGCAGGCGGTTTGTGTGGAACTTCTTCCGCCTGGAGAACGAGCACCTGAACAACTGCGGCGAGTTCCGCGCGGTCAGGGACATCTCGGTGGCGCCGCTCAACGCCGACGACCTGACGCTGCTGGACCAGATGATGGACCAGGAGGACGGCGTCCGCAACCGCCGCAAGAACAAGCAGTGGAAGCGCAGCCTGAGCGTGTCCCTGCGCAGGCCCCGCCTCGCCTCACAGTACGTCTGCCCCCTGCCCCGCCACACAGCCCTGCCCCGGAGATGTTCTTAGTGCCTGATGGGCGTTTGGGATCTGGGAGTCCTGCTCTGGGAATCCTGGAGTGGGAATCGCGCAAAGGTTTCAGCCCGGAAAAGGGAGGACCTGTCTAATTAGTAAACGAGCGTGCCTCTCTCTCTGCCAGGGGTTTAAAACTCCATACAGAGCCTGCTTTAGGATTTGTACATTTTAACGTACTGCTGCCTTTTCCCTTGCCGCCGCAAGCTCTGAAATGGCTGGTGGTAATTCCTGTGCTGCCCATGCTCTTCAGGCTTTCAGTGCACTAATTCGCAGTTGCTGATGCTAATACAAACTCAAATACAAATACAAAAATAGCAACTGATGCATACTGGGGTTCTGGTAAACCCTCAGAAAAGGGAGTTCCTGATACAGGTTAGCACGTGGTCAGTCTCATAAACCATGTGTAAATGTATCAGTCTCTGAGGGTCCAGCCTTTGCAGAGAAGTGCAGGGGGAAATGGGCCACTGAATCACAGAACCAATGTGATTCCAACAGAAGCCATTTATTGTTTACATTACATGGCAGATATAGATTCTAGCTCTGCTGTCCACGTGGGCACACATCTTCGGGTTGGCCAAGCTGCTTCTTCATGAGGCAGGCACACA
>VXBB01025226.1:224817-248881 GCA_013399915.1 Illadopsis cleaveri | reverse complement strand
CAGGTGCCTTGCAGGAAAGCCCTGTTCTCCAGCGGCGGCCGCCAGGCGCCGAGCCAAGGAGTCCGAGGCCCGGAGCCGGATGCTGGCAGCGCCACCCCACCGCAGCCCGGGGGCACGGCGGGGCCGGCCGAGCGGCGGGGCCCCTGCAGCCCCAGGTGGCTCCCGGGGAGCCCCCTCCGTGCCTTGTCCACCAACAATTGCAACAACACCCACGGGCAGGACGCCCCGGGGACGGGCAGAGGTAAGAGAACCACGCGTGAGGTGCTGGGGGGTCCCCAATGAAACAGGCATGTGACTGTCTCACTGTGGTTGCAGGGACAGTGTCACACCCCGCTGCCAGCCCTGCCAACCCCGTGCCCCCGGAGGCTGCTCATCCTGCCGGGGAAGGTGCTGGGATGCCGGGAGTGCAGCCACAGCGGCAGCCGGCCGGGAGCGCGGCACACGGGTGAGTGAGCACGGGCGGCCGTGGCAGCCCAAACCATGCAGAGCTGCCCTGGGCCCTGCAGGCTGCTGCTGGGTTGAGCTCCCTGGCTCCAAAAACCTCCCAGAGACCACAGTATGGGGGTTACAATGTGCTCGTGTGTTGCTGTGGGTTTAGGGGAGCTGCATTTACATCTGGTTCTGCCAGGGGTGTTAGAACAGATGTGACCGAGATGTTTTGCTGGTGTCGGGTTCTCCCCTTTTGAGGAAAAGCCTTGGGGCTTTCCAAGTGCGATCCTGCCAGCCCTGTGCCTGGCACTGCATGTCTCAGCCTGGCAGGAGAGTTCTGAGGTGGTGCTGGGTCCTCTGAGCCTATTTGACAGGATGTGATCCCTTGGAGCAGAGCAGGGGACTTCTGAGAGATGTTAAACCCCTGAAAGAACAGAGAAAACAGGGAGGGAGCCCTTCGGGTCACTTTGGGTAGTGACAAACGTGTGTGTGCCGGGTCACTGCTGCAGGCAGGTGGCTGCCCCCGATCTCACCGTGCACCCCGATCTCACCATGCTGCAGCCCTCAAGGCTGCCAGGGCAGGTGCAGGATGCACCCCCAGCCCAGAGGCAGCCGCAGGTCCCGCTGCCGCCCCAGACACGCGGTGTGTGACAACCACGCCTCTCCGCGCAGGGAGCCGGGGCGGCCAGTGAGCCGCAAGGGCAGCAGCGCTTCGGCGTCGGGGCTGAAGAAGCTCCTGTGCAGCCTGAGCCAGAGCACCAAGCAGCGCCTGGGCCGCTTCCGCTGCTACAGCATGGAGCAGCTGCCGGCCCCTGGCGGCTCCCCGCCGGGCGGCCCCCGCGTCAAAAAGTCACCGTCCCTGCAGTCCCTGCAGCTGGTGAGCTTGGACATCGCCCCAGAGGGGGGTGGCACAAGGGAAAGGGTGCCGGGCTGGGATGAAGTAGTCCTGAGTATGGATTTAGGGCTCAGGTGGTCCTGGAGGGGCGTGGGGGGATGCACCACCCCAAACTTGCTGGGTTTGAAAAGCCTGGAGCCAACTCGGAATTGTAAGGGGGAAGGAAGGAAAAAAGGATGGTAGTGGAAGAGCAGATGTGCTTGTCCCTCCTCAGCAGTGAGCTGGGGAGTGCTCCAGGGGAGTGGGATGTCCCAGTTTCCTCCACTCCCTCAGCACATCAGTGGGTGAAGCACTGCAGTGCTGTGGAGTATTTGTCCCCATCTCAGCCAGGTGTTTCTCCCCAGGTATCACCCTTCTGCCAGCCCCAAAAAGCTGCCTCTATCCAGAGCCTGCATCCCCAGCTGGGCAAGGCACCCCGTGCCAGTGCTTACCTCCTGCCCCAGACCACAGCTGACAGGTAGGGTGGGGCCTGGCACATTCCTGCCGTGCCCAGGAAGGCTGTTCTGGGCTGCTGTGGTGGCTCAGTGCAGGGTCTCGGGTCACCAGCAGCTTCCCTTGTCCCCAGTTACCCATGTCCCCTGTCCCCACAGGAAGGGGGGCTCCGGGCCGCAGCGCTCGCTGAGCGTGGAGGACATCGGGGCGCCGGGCCAGCTGCGCGCGGTGGGGCGCGTGGTCGAGGTCTTCCCTGACGGCACCAGCCAGCTGGAGCTGCAGCGACCCCCCCACGGTGCCTTCGGGTTCTCCGTCACCTCGGGACACGGCCGGCCCGACACAGGTATTGTGGGATCCTCCCAAAGCCTCGTCCCACCCCAGGGGCAAGCTTGGGCACGGGTGGAGGGGGTTGCTCCACTGCTGTTGAGCCCCCGAGAGGTGATGCGACTGGCGGGACACTGCCACGTGTGGCACTGGCCATGCACAATCCTACGTGTCCCATCAGCACGTGGCTTGGGACACACAGCCAAGGCTGTTTATCACAGGTTTGTTTCCGTGCAGTCCCTGGGCACCCCGGGGACAGGCAGGGCTCTCACCCATCCCTGTCCCTCCGCAGGTGTCTACGTGCAGCAGATGGTGGACGCGGGCACAGCCAAGCTCTACGCGGGGCTCCTGGGCGTGGGGGACGAGATCCTGCAGGTCAATGGAGCGGCCGTCTCGGGGCTGGGGCTGGCCCGTATCCGGGAGCTGCTGCTCCAGGCCGACAGCCTGACCCTGCGCGTGCTCCGGCACCGCCCCGCCCCACGGTAGCCCTGGCACGGCTCCTGCAAAGCCCGGCAGGAGGAGGAGGATGTCCCAGTGATGGGAAGAGGATGATGTCCCAGTGATGTCCCAGGACGCTGCAGAATGGCACGGCATGGACCAAGCTGCCTCGCAGTGCCAGGACCTGCCTGGCCCCTCTGCATGGGGGCAGGTGGCTTTCCTTGTCCCGCTGGGAGACAGTGTGAGACCGAGGACCCCCACAGAGTTTCCAGGAGCTGCCCCCAAGTGTGGGGGACAGGGGACAGCCTGGCCTCAACAGAGCTGGGTGTGTTTGTCCTGCTGGGCACTGGGGTGACCAGCACGGGGACACTCCATCTTGGTGACCCCAGGAGACAGAGGGTGTCCTGCCAGCACTGCCACCTTGTGCTGGAGGGCTGGTGATGTTCTTTTAAATTATTTCAAACTGAACCCAAAAAATACATCTCTGCACTAACAAAACAGTGGCCTTGGATTGTGGCACGGAGGGGCTGGGGTGGTGCTTGTGGCCATGGAGCCTTTGCTGCCTGTTTTCCTATGGCCCTGCTGTTCCACCAGCCACCTCCTGACCATGCTGTGGTGCTGGGGGCCCTGGGCAGGTAGACAGGGGGCTCAGCCACCTGCAGGACTCCTTGGGCATTTTGAGGGGTTCTTTTTTCCAGCTGTGGAAGGGAAAACACATCCTCAGAGTGAGTGTCTCCAGCAGCGGTGGCATGGCAGCAATGGCTGCCCTCTGCACGGTAGTGCCCCACATCTGGGCACAGCTGCCTGCAGCAACCCCACATCTGGGCACAGCTGCCCACAATGCCGAGGTGACCCCAGAAACTGCAGATGCTGCTTATGCCTCAAATATCAGAACAGTGATGCCTGGCAAATGCCAGTGGGAGAGCTTTTCCCACTCCCTGGTGCCAGGAGACCCTGAGCTTGTCTGGGGAGCAGGAGTCAGGCAAGAAGGAGCGGAGATCTAGGCTGCTGCACCTTTATTTAGTGTTAAAGGGAGGGGCACCACCAGCGACAGAAAAGCAAATGTACACGGGGAAAGGGACCACAGACACTCGGGTGGCTTGTGGTGATGTCAGCAGCTGGGCCACCCCCTGGACTACCAAAGGAGCAGTCCTGCATGGGAGTCATTCCCGAAGGATGCACAACCACGCTGGGAATAACGGGGATCAGAGGTGTGCAAACAGCAGCCAGCAGCGAGCCCTGCTCCCTGCCCAGACCCACGCTCCTGGAACCTGCTCTTGGACAGGTACAGACCACGGAGTGGCACAGACACTGCTACAGCCAGCCCTGGAAAGCAGACACCACCTATTCCCTGCAGGNCTCCGTCCAGCCCCGCCCGGCTGCGGAAGGCACGGAGCCGCCGGCTGCGCATCCAGCGCCTGCGGGAGGGACAGGGCAGCCACGCAGACCTCGAAGGGAGCCACGAAGCTGTGGGGAGGAGTGTTCAGTCCCGGAGGTAAAGCCATCCGGTGGCAAGATTCTAAGGCGGTGGGGGATGATTTTGGGGGTGATTTGCAATTTCAGCAGAAGTCTTTGCGTCAGTGCCAATCAACTTCCTCCCCCAGCCCCATCTGGGAGCCATAAGCCAGCCTGTGCTGAGTCTTTTCATGTTTGCAACTCAAAATATGGGAGCAGACTGGAGTAAGAAACCGTTTTATCTTTCCTCAAGAGTCACCCCCTATCCCACAACCGGTGCTTGCAGCACGGCCCCTCTGCCTGTTCCTCCACAGTGACACTGCCCAGGTGAGCTTTTTTCACCACATTTTTGGTATTGCCCACCTGGCTACTCCACATTCCCTGTAGAGAATCCGACACTGCTGAGACAACTCCAGTGACAAACAACTGGGAGGTAACAAAAGGACTGGGAAGGAATACAGAAACATGATCTAGCTTTGAATCTCCTGCCTTTTGGTTGCTTACAACGGAGGAGTCCAAAAAATAGCGGTTGGGAAAAATGAAGACATCCTATTTACAAGTTCATATACACTTAAAATACATCACTGAGCACTGTTCCTCTGACCATGTGTGCCGTACACCCACAGAGAGAACATGGCTCCAATGGTCATCAAAAAAATCTTTAAAAGTTTTTTTTTCCTTAAAAAAAATAAGTTATTTTAGACCTGACAAATCACTTGCCGAAGGGAAGCAGCTGTTAAACAGAAGCAGTGACTCAGTTATACAAGGGCAAAGAAAGCTTCAGTCAATGAGCTTTAGAGGCCTGTATAATGAGGGAGGCAAGTTTAAAAGCTTCAAGACTCTCTCCCTCTGGCTCATGGCTGACTGCCAGTGCTTGGTGTGCAGCACCCCAGGTTTAAAGCTCTGGGGTGTCTGACGGGGCCTGGGTGGCTGATGGCAGGACACAAGACCCTACAGCTCTGCCCTCTGCCCCGTGTAGAGGCCAGGAAAGCTCTGGTAGGACTCCCCGCGCTCTCTCGGCAGTGAATTGGTGCTACAGAGCCTGCCCACAGGAGGCAGGGAGGGGCAGAGGGAGCAGGGCCAGGGCTCCCCTCCCTCGCCCTGGCTTGGGGGGTTTCACCCTTCCCAGTAATGCTTGGGGCTGGCACTGGCAACGCAGTTTGTAATGCTCAGTGAATTCAGTAATTTCTCCCCCTGTCCCGTCCTCCCCAGGGCTCGCTGCTCTGTCTCCACCTCCCTCTGGCTCCTACCTGCACCGGGTGGAAGCACGGGGGTCAGTTTCCCCTCCAGCTCCATGGATCCGGACCCAGAACCCGGGTCCAGACTGCACCGCAGCAGGGGAGGAGGCAGCTCCAGTCCCCCTCTCCCGGGGCCAGGGGAGATGCCGGCGCAGCCGAGCCGCAGTCCTTGGAGGAGGATGGTGAGACCTGGGTGCGGGTGTTCCTGCCGGGGATCTCTGTGGGCGGACGGACGGAAAAGGGACAGTTTCATTTCCCCGCGCTGCCGGGGCGAGGGGGCGGGGAGGGGGCGTCCCAGGAAGTTCAGTTTTTGTCATCACAGGACAAAAAAGAGGATGAGCACCACTAGCAAGATGACGAAGAGGACAACAATTGCGCACCACTGCCGTCGATCTGGAAAGGAAAGGAAGCATCAGTCTTTTTGCTTTAGTGGAGAAGGAAAACTGGGGGAGCATTTTTCTTTATGTGCTGCTAGGAACCAAATTCAAGCTTAAGCCACAAAAAGCTGGAACAACAGTTCCTGTGGGAGAAAGGCTGTGGCGCTGTATATTGCAGTGAGGCATTCTCCTCCGGGATACATTGGGGTTTGGGAACAGCTGTGGGAATTCTGAGGCTTCTTCCCAACCAAGTTCAAACAGCTTTGAAAAGCTGGCTCAGAAGCAGTTGGGAGGAACAAGCCGAGAGCTGCTGTGTTTGCTGTTCATTCATGGAGTAATGTGTTTGCCAGAGGAACAAGAAGGGATCCAGTGAAAGCTGCCCTGAGAAACTCTGCCAGGAAGAGATTGTGGCGGCTTCCCTTAGGACAGGGCTAAGGAATCAGGTTTCCCTGGACATCTTTACACCACATCACCTCTGAGAGATGGCGGTGCAGCAATGGGGACAGGGCTGCTGGCACCCCCTCAACTCCTAGGCACAGCAACTGCCCCAGAAAGAGCCTTCCTGCTCTCCCTGGCATAGGCGATTCCAGCAGAAATGCTCTTTCACAGCACTCAGAAACACTCTGCAGAGATCCATGAGTTTTCCCAGAGGAAAGGGCAGAGACACAGGGTTTACCCGTGGTTGTGCTGCTGCTGAGCTACTGGTGACCCAAAGTGCACTGTCAGCACTCCAAGTGGTCTCTCTCGGGCTGTATTCTCACCACCTCATAAATCCCTCGGACAGCCTAATCCTGCAGAGCAGGACTGCTTTTCCTCCTGGCAGGCTGCTGCCTTCCCAATGTCCTGAGCACCCACGGGAGAGGGGCGCTGGAGGGGCCGGCTGGGCGCGGTGCCAGGCTCAGAGGCAGCCGGCAGCGCGGGACTTCCCGGCAGCCAGGCCGGGCTTCCTGTTTGCTCTGCCCGCGGCGCCCCGCCGGCCCCCCGCCTTCAGGCACAGCCTTATAAGGACTTTTCTGTGGGTTCAGCACAGAATTCAGCTCTTTCCTCTACCAGCTGAGAGAGATGTGACCGACAAAAGGCCTGCAGGCGCCAGCAGCCCCGGGGCAGGTGGGATTTGGGAAGGGGATTGCCGCAGGCATTCTGGTGTGGGGGAAGCCACACACGGTGGTGGCCGGTGTTTAATGGCACCTTGACAGCTTTTGTTCCACAAGGCAGCCCGGGAAACTGCAGCAGAGCAGGAGGCTGCAGAGCTTCCCCTCCCACCAGCTAGAGGGGGATTTTCCCAGCAGTAGCAGCATAAATAGAAAGGCATCTGTAAATAAAACAAAGGCCAGGCACAGGCAGCAGAGCAGTGTCTGGGCAGGAGCAGCTGCCGGGCTTGGAAGCCTTCCCCTTCTTTCAAAAACTGAGAGCTGCTCCCTCCCCTTGGCTGGGTGGGTGGGAGCACAGTGTCCCAGCCTGAAGATCCAAGGGCTTGTCTGTCCCTTTCCAGGACTGGATCCCACTTCCCAGGACATACCACTTGTCATGTGAGACACTTTGGCGAGTTTCTTCATGACATTATCGAGGCGCGACTGAGTGCTGTCTAACTCGTGGGAGAAGTCATCCAGCATCCTGAGGACACAGAAGCAGGCACTGGTCAGCACGTGGCACAGCCCTTGGGGATTTTGCAGCACACTCACACACGTGGATCAAAACACTGATGTGAGCAGAGTATCATACCTTGGCAGACAAAATAAATGTGGCCTCCTCTCCTGGAAGCGCCCAGGAGGGGAAAAAACCTGCTGAAACAGCAGCTCTGCTTTGGTGGGAAGTAACTCGGGGTTCCTGCCAGACTGATCCTCCCTGTGTGTTTGTGGCTGAACTCTACACACATCTGCAAGGTGAGGAGTGGGAGGGGCTTTCTCCTTACAAAAGGAAAGTGTCATTTATCATCTCTGATTAGCAGAGACTGGTTAGATCTACGCGTCAGCTTAGACTTTAAATCTCTTCTCTTGTTCAGGGCTTGCAGTTTAAACTAAAATCTTGTTTCAGTCATGTATCAAGTGGGAATGAGATCTGCAGTTGCTTTTAAGGTGCTTTTCAAGCTCTGCATGGAAGTTACCCTTTTATTTCTTCCACAGAGTGACTGTAATGAATCTGAAAGCCTTCCTGAATCCATGCTTTGTCAACGCCAGTGCACATCCAGAGTCAAGGTACCAATCCAATTGTCTCCAGCCAGTGGGACTTTACAGCTTAATGCATTCAAAAGGACAGACTCCTTCATTTGGAGTGCCAGGGCACTTGTTAAAGCTTCATTCATTCAGTGGGGAAAACCTCACTGTGGTAGTAATGAGCTAATCTAGCAAGCACTGATGGCTTGTGTGATGATCTAGACGCACCACCCCAATCTCTGTAAGAGCAGAGGATTCTCATGCTACACAGCTTCACTCGGGAGGGAGTTTGGAAGTTCCTCCTCTCCATCAAAAATGAAATCACTTCACAAGGGACATGGCCCTCCAACTCCTACCAGCCACACAAGGAGGGGTTTTAGGCATGAACCCTTCAAGCCTTTCTGGAAGCATAGCTGTTAGCCTGCACAACTGGGAACTTGTTTGCAAAGGACAAGAACTGGGAAAGAAATCTAATTTATATGTAAATGGATGGATGCAAAATGACTTTGTGAGCTGCCCTTTAACCCTTTGCGTGGGTGAGGGTTATTTTTAACTTCAGTGATGAAGAGCAGCTCTGTGCTGTGTGTTTCAGGGCAGAGCTGAGAGCTCCTGACCCCAGCAATTGTCCAGGGCCAGCACAAAGCCCTGTAGAATGGAGGAGTGGCCAGTATCTGCATTGCACAGCACCTTCCTCCCTTATCTGCTGCATGCCTGAGGGGGAGCATGTGAAAAGGAGAGGAGGAAAGGTAAGGTGGCAGTTAAGCCTGCCCTAGATGCAGGCTTCTAAAGGAAGGAGGTTGTAGTTGAATCCTTGCAGACTCCAGTACAAAATGCTTTCCACAGGCTGGCAGGGAGGGGCTGCCTGAGGGACCAGTGAATTTCAGGCTCTATCAGAGGCAGAGACAGGTGTGTGAGGACATCCAGCCATGCTGCAGCCAGCACCATGCCAGGTTTTTGCTGCCATGTCTCACACTTACACTGCTTGCTCTTCCAGCTCCCCACCAATGCGCTGGGACATGTTCTTCAGCACTCCGATGCTGCCAGAGACCAGCTCCAACTGCTCATCCTGCTGCTCCACAATCAGCTGGGGCCAAAGAGAAGGGAAATGGGCAATTACAGATCTGCTGCCTGCAGCTGGGTTGGAGCCAGCCCATCCAGTGGACAGGCATTCACTGCTCAGCCTGGGCTCAGCTATGAGGCCTGGGCTCAGCCCTACACCACCAGGAATGCGGACTGAGTTCCTAAGAAGTGCTGCAGAGGAGATAGCCAGGGGAAAGCCTCCATGGCATGGCATCCCCATGGCACAGCAGGCTGCAGCCTCCAGACAGCCCTGCAAATCCAACCTCAGCTCATCTATGCTGCACGCACAGCTAAAGTGACTTTGGAAAGCTCCAAGGGCTGCTCATCAAAACCTTTGCAAGGTTAGCAGGCCAGGGAGGCTGTGCCTGAGAAATGTCACCTGGAATGTGCTGCAGCTAACACGGGGTTAATGCAAGCAGAAGGCTGTTTGCAGCTTCTACAGCTAAAAATAGGCAGCCTGTCTCTGAATGTGCCGAAGGAGTAAGTCTGCTGCTGTTTTAAGTCATTTTCAGGGCACAGTCACACTAAGGATTAGCTTTACCCCAGTTACCTATTTCTGAAGCTGTTTATCTCCCTGGAGTCAGTAGGTAAAACACGTCTGGAAGCCAAACTGGCACCACGGATCAGGAGCTTTAGCAGAGTTTGCCACCTCCGAGTCACTGTGTCAAGGCCCTGCAGTTCTCCAGTCTGTGCCTGGCCTGGGCACTTCTCCAGGCAAACTTCCCTGTCAGCTGGGAAGTGCAGCTGGGAAGTGCCTCACCAGGGGTTCTCCCAAGCCCTCACACAGCTTTTCTCACTAATCTCAGGGCAACAAAAGCAGGAAAAGGAAGCAGGCGCGTGCTCTGCTCCCAGCCTGTTCTGAGGGGAGATGCACACAAACAACACCAAACACTTTTTAACCAGGGGAAGTTGCATAAGACAAGCAAGTCCTTTTCTTCTTGCAGTGTTTCTACTCTTCCAAGGATTTCAGTAATCCTTGTACTATTAAATCTTAGTGTGCTACATCTTCCTGACTGTGCCGGCTGCCTCCTAAACACAGCAGAAGCCCCACGCCTCCAGGGTTAAGAACTCTGTACCCAGATCACCCGAAGCTGTGCTGCACAGGAAATGCATGCACAGACACATGCCACAAGCAAAGAGGACTGTCAGGCTCCTGGAGCCAGAGCAGTCCCCCTGGCACTCATTTGGCAAGCAAAGCTATGTAGTCTGTGATGCCAGCTGCCTTACCTGTTGTTGAGCTTGCTGCTCCTCGATGAAATGTGAATTTGCTAATTGCAGCTCCCGGTCCAGACGGCTGTATTTGTCAGGTCCAGAGCTCCAACTCTGACTCCCACTGTCTCCCAGGAGTGCCTAAACAGATGCAGACAGCTCTCAGCAACACCCTTGTGTCTGCTCACAGCCCATCCACAGGGTGAGGTGGGAAGGCAGACAAGGCAACACTCGTGTACACACACACACACAGCAGCCCTCTCCTCCTGCTCTGCTGCTACTCAGCCAAAGTGCTGTCATGAACTAAACCAGCACAGAGCCAAGATGCCAGCCTGGGAAGTCTCTGCGGCCTGGAATTGCAGAGACGCCTCTCCAGCAGCAGGAGAGCTGGGGTGTGGCTGACTGACTGTGCAGGACACCTGCACAGCACAAAGGACTGGCAGAGGCCTGCTCAAGAGGCAGCACTGTGTGCTAGGACGTGTGAGCTGGGAAGTGTCCGGGTATATTGTGTTAACAGATGCACAACTCCAACTGAGCACTCTGTTGCTAATGACAGGGGTTTAAGATGGTCAGTTGAGCTGACAGTAAAATAATGCAATATATAACCAGAGCAGTGCTGGATGCTTATGTTCTATGATCCAGGCTGCCCTATCTCTCCAGCAGGCTCTTCAGCTGCCAGCACACAAAGTTACTCTTGCTGCCTGCCCTACAACCTGAACAGAGAAGCTCATGCAAAGCCTGCAGAGATGCTTCCCAGCCAAATATCTCTGGTCCCTGAAAGGGGAATAGCCCAAGCTACAGCTGCTGGAGAATGAACATGACCTGCAGGTGAGGAACTGCATGCTGCAGCACTATGAAAGGGTTAAGGACTCTGCCCTCCAGTGTGGAAGCCAGGCTGACTTGTAAGGAGACCATCCTGCAGCTCCTGGTTGTGGGCAGGATGGAATGACTGAGTATTTGTGAGGAACAGCAAGACAATGACCAGGCTGCTCTGTCAGGCTGAAAACAAGACGGTCTCTATGGTTCATCTGACATGAGGTTCAAGGAGGGGTGAGGAAAGCTGACAGACTGACCATGCACGAAGCCAGCAGGACATCTGGCTTTGTCTGCCCCCGACACACTGAGCAAGCCCCTGGTCCCTCCAGTTTGTGACAAGGGCAGCTCCTTTTTATTTAATGCAATGCACTAGCTTTGCCTGCAGCTTCAATAGAAAGGGCCTGTTTGCCAGCCTGGGCTGTGAGGGTCAGGTCACTGCTAGCCAACCCCTCAGACACAAAGCCCAGCACAAGCCTTGCAATCTGGAATGAAGGCAAGGGGCTGGGAAGGGAGAGGAAGGCAGCAAGGGGAAGTCAGTTTTCCTGACCAGATGTCGCTGCGTGAGCTGGGCCATATGGTCTCCTGCAGTTATCAGGAACCTCATGCAAAGGAAAGCAGCAAATCACAGGGAAGGCTACAGACTGGTTTGAGCAAAGGTGTCAGGGACTTTGCTGCTGGGAATGTTTGCCAAGCATGTCAATTAACCCTGACAAGCTCAGGAATGAGCTCTGTGCTTCTCAGTTTGTTGTTTTTGCCACATGTGATAAGGCTGATGCAGTACAGACAATTAACTGTATGAAGCACACACCAGGTTTTACTGGAATGTGTCTGGAACTCAGCTCCAGTATCCCCTTACAGCCTCCCCATCAGCCAGGAAGGAGCACAAGCTGCATCTATTTCTATTCCTTAGATTACAAGTGCAGACAACACGAGACTCCTCGAGCTCCTTCCATCTTCTTACATGACTATTACGAGAAGCAGCTGCATGGAAGGATATTGCACCATCTTGGCTCCTAAATCCAGCAGAGCACAGGATTACATTCATTGACATGGATTCTGAGCTGGTTCCCCCCGAGGAGGAGGAGGGAGATTTCCCTTTCCATGGGATGATGCAATGCTGACAGTTGTACACAACCAGCTCTGAAGACAGAGACAGATGGTGAGTGCTGACTTACTGCTCTGAGAGAGGCTTGGGAGAGGCTGGCAGCAACGTGAGAAGCAGCTCTCCCAGAGCAGCCAAATGGACACAGCTCAAACACAGCTGGGCTGCAGCGTGCAAGCCCCTTCCCACACCAGAGGTTTGTGAGGGGAGGAACTCCAGACAGAATATACACTGTAGCAGATAGACATTGCCCCTTCCTGGTTCTCACCTGTCTGTTTTTCCTTTCAGCCAGTGCTTGCATGGAAGAGTTTGACATCTGATCCTTCATGTCCTGTTCATTCAACAAAAGAAGCAGCATGTGAGCATTGGATTTGAGGTGTCAGGCAGATTCAGCGTGCTACAGAACTGTCTATCCCCAGCAAGGCTTCTACAAGGAAAGGGAAATTTTCTTTGAAAACACTTTTGAAGAGTCTGGAAACATACTGTAGAAGTTTCACTGTTACACTAATACTGGAATCAACAGCATTGGGATATTTTGAAAATATTCCTCATTTACTACTCATTTTACTCCACTATGACCAGACCCACTTTGATTTGTATAATAAACTAATGTTCCTGTTGACAGAATGTAAGGAAGTGTTTGTCAAGGCCTTGAAGCCTATAACCTCCTGTGCTTTATTCCCATCTGGTTTTATATTCCATAGTATGAGGTAGATTTCCTGTCCTGTGGCCATCCTCTCTGACTATGTCAGTGTTCTCTCCTACCAATTAATTTTTGCTGTGAAGTTCCTGCAGAAGGTCACTAACTACAGAAGGCTCCCCATCACAATGTAACATAACCTGGTTTTCAAAAATTAGCAAGCAGTCAACATCATCTGGCAGAGGCTGATGCAGCAGCAGAGTTCTGATGCCACCAGAGCATTCAGGTGTGTTTTACTGTTCAGAGATGTGCAACACATCACCAAAGAGCACCACCACATCCCATCCGGTTAATTCTCACTGGCTGCAGCACATCACAAATTCCCCCATGGAAACTGGGAAGTTAGTTACACAGGGCCACTTACAAATTTCATATCCCAGTGGGAGACACTGCTCCAAAACCCATTAGCCAGCATTTTTCAGCCAGGAGAAGAGGACCAGAGAGCAGGCTTGCCTGATCCTGCCTGTTAGGGAGGGGACTACACCGAGGGCAAGGCAGCAAGCATATGCCTGCTGCCTGGGGCCAGCGTGGTTTTGGGATCAGTTCCCAGGCAGCAAGCCTTAGGAAATGCATCCAGACCGCAGGACTGCAGGTAGGGTAACAGGCTTGCTGCCAGCCACACCAGTGCCTTCTGTGGAGCAGGAACATCAGAGTCATGAGGGGCAGCAGAAACTCAGTGTAGCTATTAATAGGCAGAAAACTTCCTAACTAGCAGCTTGTTACCACGCAGTGAAGCTTTTGGAAAGATGTTTCTTCTCTATTTGTTACCACCCAGTTGTTAAAAATCCCCTTTTTGCTTCTCAAGCGTAAGCTTAAATTAAAAAACATCTTCCTTAAGTTAAAAATAAATCCAGTGGTTGTTTGGACTATTTTGCAGGGGTAGGAAGTTGAAGTCACCATCTCAATAACACCAGGCTTTAACCAGCTGTCAGTATTCAAAGTGGTCTCCCTGCTGCTGAAAACCAGATATCCAAATGGCCGGGACAGTCGTGATTTCCCTCAGCTCTGAAGGGAGGCTCCCCATTGCAGCTGGGTCTTCACTCTTCCTCCTGTTACCACAGGCTCCCAGCTCACTGCTGCCAGAGCAGTGTGAAGATTTCAAGGGTGGGAATAAAAGGAGGGAGCATAAAAGGAGGGAATGCCATGAGGCACTTGCACCCCCAAACCCTTCTGGGTAGCTCCAGGAGGGAACACACAGGGAAGAGGAGGAAGCCTGAGACTCAGCAGGTAGCAGGTTTATTCTCTGCTCTCCAGCCCACCACAGAACAGCCCCAAACTCTCCTTTTTTAACCACCTGATGCCCCCCATGCCTTCCCCAGGCCCTGAGCCCAGGGGCAGGTTCCTTACCCTGACCACCTGCCGTGTGCTGGTGATGAAGGCTTTGCGGATCCCCAGCTCCGTGGCATCCAAGTTGAATTTCCGTGGGTTTGCCTCGACAATGCCTGGGCACAGAGTCAAGGAGTCCCTGGAAGTGGCCTTGGCTGCACACATGGATACACACATGGATACACAAACCCCCAGCGTGCCAAGTGGCCACTGTGTTGTGCCTGTTCCCAAAATCTGATCAGCAAAGTGCAGCACTCTGGATGGAAAAGGAGGCGTGGCAGGAATGCGCCGTGCAGAGCAAGCACACGGTTTCTATTTTCCACGGTTTTTTTGGTCCTGCGACGCTGCGCAGCATTTTCAGGAGCACCCAGAGGAACGCAGGGGAAAAGGAGGATTTCTGGAAGCCAGCCTAGAGAATGAACTGACTCCACAGAAATCCAGATTCACACAACACAATAGGCTTTCTAGAACAAAGCATCTTAGAATATATCTTGCAAAAAGGGAAACTAAAAAGCAAAAGGAAAATCCTTGACTTTTCATTTGCAATTTGAGAAAAGCCAATGTGAACGCAAAACTCAATCCCAAACAGCCCTGACTTTTGCAAAGATTGACAAGCACTAGGACTTGGCTACTTAGTACAACTTGGGAACTGCAACTACCTCCAAAGGGCCACCAAAAGGATATTAATGGTTTCATCCAAGTCCTCCAGGTCCCACTCGATGCTCCGCAGGTTGTTCCTGAGCTCATTAGTGGTCCAGTCGATTTCTTCTCTTGTGGCGATGGAGGGATCTTGCAAGAGCTCCGTCCACCTCTGGAAGAGCCCCTGGGCAGTGTTCACGGCCTTCTGCACCTCCCTGTGCAGGAGGAGAGTGAAGAGAAGCCAAGAACCATCATCAGCTGCCTGCAGCAGTGACACTGGGCCAGCCCCGTGTCCAGCTGGGCAGGGATGCCAAGGCTTGCTCCCAAACATCCTTCCCTCCAACAATGTCATGTTTGTTTTGTAAAATAAGGATTTGCCCTGTACCTTGCTGCAGCATAAAGTCACTCATGGAGGGACCTGTTTCTTCAGGGGAAGCCGCTGAGTGTCACCCAGGCAAGCCAGGGCAGAGGGTCTGAACAAGGCAGCTCTTTGGCAATCCATGCTTTACAGTCCTCTCCCAACACTTTTCCTCTCAAGGCCCTTAACGACCCATGGAAGATACCCCAAGGGCACACAGAGTTACAGGAACTGACCCCACACCACAGCCAGGCAGACTGTTGAGTGCACCACTGTTTATTTTAATCCAGCATTTTAAAAAATACACAGCCCTACTATGCTGGCTTAGGAAATACAAGTTTTTTCTGCTGCTCTAAGCTCTTTTGGAGATGAGTGCATTCACAGCAGGGGAAGGCACTGCTGACAGCTCTGGTTTGGGGCAAGCAGGTTTGCAAATTTGGGTCACAGACTCTCAGCATGGTTATCTGCATTTACAAACGCTGCAGTCCTGAGCTGTGAACTGCTCCCCAGGGTTCACGGGCAGCTGGGATTAGGAAGGGACACAGATCAGACTGTGAGGGTGTCCAAGGAGGCCACCATGAGCTTGCACACAGCAGTCAGATGTTGCACCCCAGCGAAGGAAAGCAGGACAGATGAGCTGTGGTGCCAGGCCTGAAGCTCTCTAAGTCCCACCAGGGCCTGAAGACCCGCAGTTGCTGTCTAAGCTGCAGTTTCTCAGCACTCTGATGTGTGTCCCTCCTCTCCTCGCACGCCTACGGCTGAGTCTGCCACGCTGAGTGCCCTGAAGTCAGCAGCCTGCACTGAGGACCTGGAAAACTTCATTCCCTCCCGTACTTGTCAGCACAAGCTTTGGTTTTGTTTGTTTGTTTTTTTTCATCTGAACACACTTGTGGAAGTCCCCAGCAGCAAGAACGTAAAGCAGAGCTGGATGTTCTCTCATGGGAGGAGTTACAGACACCAGGAAAGGAAACGAACAGCAACTCTGGTGGCTACAGCACCAGCAGCCCCTCTGACCTGCCAGGTAATAATTAACTCTGGGAGCGGCAGCACAGCCCCTTTCCCCTCCCTGCCCTTCCCCACACGCTGCGGGAACATCTCTGGAAAGTTTGACAGGACGTTTGCTCCCCACCCATGGCGACGACTCCCACACTTTCCTCTCAGCACGAGCTCAGCCTGGGAGAGGGATTCACTTTCCCTGGCTGCACCAGGCTCCCTTCCCACACTCCTTGTTCTCACGAGGCTCTCCCAAACACCCCACCAGGAGCCCTCTGCTGCTCCTCAGGGCTGCCTCACTGTGACCCGGGGCAGACCAGCCCCCAGCACAAGCTTAAGGTGGCCCCAGGGCAGTGTTTAGTGACTGAGCTGCTTTCACAGAATCACTCGGGTTGGAACGGACTTCTGTGGATCATGCAGTCCAAACCCCCTGTTAAGGCACCATCACCTAGAGCAGGGGACACAGGGACACCTCCAGATGGGTTTGGAATGTCTCCAGCAACTCCATGCCCTCCCTGGGCAGCCTTTCCCAGTGCTCTGCCACCCTCACTGTGAAGAAGTTCTTCCTAATACTGAGGTGGAACTTCTTGTGTTTTAGTGTATGGCCNGCCCTGACTTTTGCAAAGATTGACAAGCACTAGGACTTGGCTACTTAGTACAACTTGGGAACTGCAACTACCTCCAAAGGGCCACCAAAAGGATATTAATGGTTTCATCCAAGTCCTCCAGGTCCCACTCGATGCTCCGCAGGTTGTTCCTGAGCTCATTAGTGGTCCAGTCGATTTCTTCTCTTGTGGCGATGGAGGGATCTTGCAAGAGCTCCGTCCACCTCTGGAAGAGCCCCTGGGCAGTGTTCACGGCCTTCTGCACCTCCCTGTGCAGGAGGAGAGTGAAGAGAAGCCAAGAACCATCATCAGCTGCCTGCAGCAGTGACACTGGGCCAGCCCCGTGTCCAGCTGGGCAGGGATGCCAAGGCTTGCTCCCAAACATCCTTCCCTCCAACAACATCATGTTTGTTTTGTAAAATAAGGATTTGCCCTGTACCTTGCTGCAGCATAAAGTCACTCATGGAGGGACCTGTTTCTTCAGGGGAAGCCGCTGAGTGTCACCCAGGCAAGCCAGGGCAGAGGGTCTGAACAAGGCAGCTCTTTGGCAATCCATGCTTTACAGTCCTCTCCCAACACTTTTCCTCTCAAGGCCCTTAACGACCCATGGAAGATACCCCAAGGGCACACAGAGTTACAGGAACTGTCCCCACACCACAGCCAGGCAGACTGTTGAGTGCACCACTGTTTATTTTAATCCAGCATTTTAAAAAATACACAGCCCTATTACGCTGGCTTAGGAAATACAAGTTTTTTCTGCTGCTCTAAGCTCTTTTGGAGACGAGTGCATTCACAGCAGGGGAAGGCACTGCTGACAGCTCTGGTTTGGGGCAAGCAGGTTTGCAAATTTGGGTCACAGACTCTCAGCATGGTTATCTGCATTTACAAACGCTGCAGTCCTGAGCTGTGAACTGCTCCCCAGGGTTCACGGGCAGCTGGGATTAGGAAGGGACACAGATCAGACTGTGAGGGTGTCCAAGGAGGCCACCATGAGCTTGCACACAGCAGTCAGATGTTGCACCCCAGCGAAGGAAAGCAGGACAGATGAGCTGTGGTGCCAGGCCTGAAGCTCTCTAAGTCCCACCAGGGCCTGAAGACCCGCAGTTGCTGTCTAAGCTGCAGTTTCTCAGCACTCTGATGTGTGTCCCTCCTCTCCTCGCACGCCTACGGCTGAGTCTGCCACGCTGAGTGCCCTGAAGTCAGCAGCCTGCACTGAGGACCTGGAAAACTTCATTCCCTCCCGTACTTGTCAGCACAAGCTTTGGTTTTGTTTGTTTGTTTTTTTTCATCTGAACACACTTGTGGAAGTCCCCAGCAGCAAGAACGTAAAGCAGAGCTGGATGTTCTCTCATGGGAGGAGTTACAGACACCAGGAAAGGAAACGAACAGCAACTCTGGTGGCTACAGCACCAGCAGCCCCTCTGACCTGCCAGGTAATAATTAACTCTGGGAGCGGCAGCACAGCCCCTTTCCCCTCCCTGCCCTTCCCCACACGCTGCGGGAACATCTCTGGAAAGTTTGACAGGACGTTTGCTCCCCACCCATGGCGACGACTCCCACACTTTCCTCTCAGCACGAGCTCAGCCTGGGAGAGGGATTCACTTTCCCTGGCTGCACCAGGCTCCCTTCCCACACTCCTTGTTCTCACATGGCTCTCCCAAACACCCCACCAGGAGCCCTCTGCTGCTCCTCAGGGCTGCCTCACTGTGACCCGGGGCAGACCAGCCCCCAGCACAAGCTGAAGGTGGCCCCAGGGCAGTGTTTAGTGACTGAGCTGCTTTCACAGAATCACTCGGGTTGGAACGGACTTCTGTGGATCATGCAGTCCAAACCCCCTGTTAAGGCACCGTCACCTAGAGCAGGGGACACAGGGACACCTCCAGATGGGTTTGAAATGTCTGAGCCACTCCATGCCCTCCCTGGGCAGCCTTTCCCAGTGCTCTGCCACCCTCACTGTGAAGAAGTTCTTCCTAATATTGAGGCGGAACTTCTTGTGTTTTAGTTTATGGCCACTGCTCCTCGTCCTGTTGCTGCAAAGGGTCTGGACTGTTCTCCTGACACCCCTCAGAGATATTTATATGCATTGATGAGATCCTCTCTCAGTCTTCTCTGGCCCAAACAGGCCCAGCTCCTCTAGTCTCTCCTCACCAGAGAGATGCTCTAAACCCCAAATCATCTTCNGACCGTTGCGCGTCCCTCTCCCCGTGGCCCGGGGCCCGCCGAGCGCGGCGCTCACCCCTTCACCACGAAGAAGGGGTCCTCCATCGACATGGCGCTGCCGCCGCCTCACGCCACGGCCGCCGCCAGGCCACGCCCCCTCCACCGGGACACGCCCAACAACAACGCCCTCTGCCGGCCACGCCCCCGCCGCGCGCCGGGAGGGGGCGTACCCGGGTGACGTCATCCCGCCATGGCGGCGGCGGGGAGTTTGTGTCCGGGTGCGCTGCGGGATCCGGGCGCTGTCCCGGCTCTTCCAGGGCAGCTCTGGCAGCTCTTCCCGCAGCCCGGTGTCCCTGTCACCCACAGGATCACACACAGGATGGGTCAGGTCGGAAGGGAGCACGTCGGGTCACCTGGTGCCACTTCCCTTCTCATCCCAGAGCACATGGCACAGACGGGTCTGGGATATCTCCAGCGAGGGAGACTCCGCGACCTGTCTGGGCAATCTGTGCCACTCGTACATTGAAGAAGTTCTTCCTTGTATTCAGGTGGAACTTCACTGTACATGAGTTTCTGCCACTTGCCTCCCGTGTCTTGGTGGTTGGCACCACCCAGCAGAGTCTGGCTCCATCTTCTTGGCACCCCTTCTTTAGAGCCCAGAGCTGCGCACAGCACTCCAGATGTGGTCTCACCTGGGCTGAGCAGAGATGCAGGATCGCCGACCCCAACGCCCTGCTCTCTGCAGCGCTACAATGACGGAGGTGGTTACATCTTCCCATGTAATGCCTTCCCAGANGAGATCCTCTCTCAGTCTTCTCTGGCCCAAACAGGCCCAGCTCCTCTAGTCTCTCCTCACCAGAGAGATGCTCTAAACCCCAAATCATCTTCGTGGCCTCCACTGGACCCTTTCCAGCAGCTCCGACAGAGCTCCTTTCACCCTATTAATGACAATTTTCCTTTGGCCATCTTTAGCTATTTCCCTGGGTTCAGGCTCTTCTCTGCAGGCTTCCTCTCATGGCCATTGTTTGTCCCACAGCTCGGTCCCTGCTCCTCTCCACCTTTCCCCACGGTCACCCCGGCTCCAGCCGCGATCCCCCAGCCCCGTTCTGCCCACTGTCCCCNGCAGCTCTTCCCGCAGCCCGGTGTCCCTGTCACCCACAGGATCACACACAGGATGGGTCAGGTCGGAAGGGAGCACGTCGGGTCACCTGGTGCCACTTCCCTTCTCATCCCAGAGCACATGGCACAGACGGGTCTGGGATATCTCCAGTGGGGGAGACTCCGCGACCTGTCTGGGCAATCTGTGCCACTCGTACATTGAAGAAGTTCTTCCTTGTATTCAGGTGGAACTTCACTGTACATGAGTTTCTGCCACTTGCCTCCCGTGTCTTGGTGGTTGGCACCACCCAGCAGAGTCTGGCTCCATCTTCTTGGCACCCCTTCTTTAGAGCCCAGAGCTGCGGACAAGCACTCCAGATGTGGTCTCACCTGGGCTGAGCAGAGATGCAGGATCGCCGACCCCAACGCCCTGCTCTCTGCAGCGCTACAATGACGGAGGTGGTTACATCTTCCCATGTAATGCCTTCCCAGAATGGTCCACAGCCCTTAGGACTGCTGTGCCAGCAGCAAGACCATGCAGAAGGTGGTGTGTATCCCATTCCTTGTGTTACATGGATTAAAGATAGTGGGTTTTTATCTTAGAGAACTGAAAGCAGCCTTCTCAGTGAAGAGAGGAAGTGAGGTAAGGCATTCGAGCACCATCTCCTCACACACCTGCATTAGCAGCAGTATTGTTCACGTCAGACTCTGAAATTTTGTGCTTTATGCCAAACTCAGGACAGTAAACTCTTGCCCTCTCACAGGATTTGCAGCCTTTAAAACCTTGTATAAACCTGCCAGCCGACCTCCATCACCCAGATTTATGGACCAAAATACAACCCTTGGTACAGTGGGGTTCTGTCCCTGCCACAGGGTCCCCAGCAGGGGTGGCTCAGCCAGGCTGTGTTCCCAGCCGGGGTGGGAGGAAGCAGGAGGGAGCGACAGGCAGTCTGCTCGGCTCCTGCTGCCCTTCCTGCCCCGGGGAGGCACAGGCACTGCTTCCTTCCTCCTGCCTTGTGTGGGGTGAGAACAGCCCTGTGTCGCTTGGATGTTGTCCATCCCCGGGTGAGGATCCCTCATTCCCACACTATTGAATCCTGGGCTCTTTAATAACTGAGCACAGGGCTCTTTAGTAGCCCTGGACTTGAGGCAGCTGGCAGGAGGGGGATGATGCCTGCAGAACTCTGGGAGATGTTCCCATCCATACACACGCAGCAGAGGGATGTCCCTGCTTTCCTCCCACGTGAGTTGATTTTGCAGAGGCTTGGCCAGGAGGAATCACCCAAATTTTAACCAACACAACACATCCTGGCCTGCGCTTCCCGAAGGTGGCAGTGGTCCAGCATCCCGAGCAAAGGCAGGGAAGGGGCACAAACCCCGCTGGCAGAGGTGTCTCCTCAGCATGGGAATGGGATACCCGGCTTTTGCAATCCCAGCAGCTTTCCTCACGCGCTCCCTGGGGTGGGAAGGCTGTGGCACACGTTGGACCGGTTTCTGCAGCTCTTGGGGTGAGAAATCCACCTCCTGCTCCGGCCAGCCCCATGCCAGGGGTGGTGCAACAGGTGGCAGCTTTAGGGCTGGTATTTGCCGGCCCTTCCTTGCTGAATTTGGGATGACTTTCCCACGCCAGCAGGATTTGGGGCGTACCTGCCAAATGTGTGCTTAGCATGGGAGGTTCCCTCCAGGAACAAACAGAGTTCCAAGGAGTCGCTGGTCCAGTTTGTCCGTCCCTGTCCCACAAAGACCTTGTGCTCCCCAAAACCTCATGATCCTCCTGTGACTTCCACCTGCACCTGAAACCTTCACTGCATTGGGAGTGGAAAAGGGAAAATGTCCTGTAGCCTCTTAGAATTACTAGCCAGGAATTTCAGAAATCCTTCAATAAATTATGTCAACACTTTATTCACTTCTGTGAAAATGGTTTTATTTTTAAAGAATCACAGAATCACTTAGGTTGGAAAATACCTCAGATCATTGAGTCCATTTGCAAAAAAGGGTAAAGCTTCACAGAGCTGTTGAGGGCTGAAAATAGGGAGTTTTACCAAAATCTAGGGAAGTTATAAACTTTCAAGGGATAAAAGAGACAGCCTGGTCTTTGATGCTAGAAATTCATTTACATGATGTAGTAAACAATTTAGATTTTCACCTGAGAGCCACTCCAACCACTCTGCGGTTTGTATTTTTTAGAACAAGGCTGTATTTTGCTGTTCCATATGGGAAGCTCTGATCTGGGGCTTGGAGGCAGCGAGGAGCTTTTGGGAGCTCTTCAGTGTGCTCAGCTAAGCGATTCCTGCAGGGAGAGGAGCGCTGGGTGCAGAGCACACAGCTGCAGAACTGGTCAGGAAAGATCTGATGAAACATTTCTGCACCATGAAAAGTGCCAGCTCATCAGAATCCCAGCTGTCTGCAGGGAAGAGCTGGGCTCCCTGGGACTTTTATCAGGAAAATCTTTGTGGCATGTGTGTACATGCATGGGGGGGTGTGTGTGATCCCTTGCTAGCTTGGTGCAAAGAATGTGCATTTGGTGTGGAAGAGGTGCCTTTTCTTCTCAAGGAAAAGCTGCATTGGTTTGAATTTGGATTTATAAAAACGGAGGGGACTTTCCCCTCCCCACCCCTGAAAAGGTTTTACAGCTAAAGGGAGAAGCCATAAAGACTTTCGGATGCTTTGGTGGTTTTCCTCCTCATTTTCATTTTTAGTGATAGTTGAAAATTTTCAGTGGTGGTTTTAAGAGGATTAAGGCAGGGATGACGAAAGAAAACACTGGTCTGGAGTTAAATATTCAGTGTTCTGGTGAATAAAAGGGGGAAATGAAATGGAGGAAAGGCAGCATTGCTTTCTGCAGGATGAATCCCTGGGATTGCCTGCCATGGGATGCTGAGATCTTACATGGATCCAAAAAGAGATTGTTAAATTGCAGAAGCAGTGAGGTGCTGGACTGCCAAGGGTCCTTGTTATGGGTGAAATTAAAAGGAACTTTTCCCAGGCAGCCCTTAAACTCTAAAAATTTCCTCATTATCCCTGTGTCCATGGATGATCTGTCTGGATTCCAGGCTCCCCTCAAACCATGAGAAGGACAAGGTGGTCTCAGCAAAGGCCTTTCAAGAGGGAAGAGATCATCAGGAAGGGAAGCAGTCAGCACCTGCTGGCAGGCACAGATGTTTCATTTCGCAGTTTTCCTTGCTGGGAGGAGGGATTTGACACGGAGAGGATCTGCTGTGCCCTTGCAGAGGATCTGCTCTGCCCTTGCTGCTTTCAGCGGTGGCTGCTACTCTGTGGTGTGATTTTCTGGCAAATCCCAAGGTCTCTGGTCCCCCTGGGGGACCTGGAAGGAAGAGGGAAGCAGAGCAGGCAGCTCCGTGGCTCGGGAGCATCCCTGTGCCACCTCCCCACCCCGCCCGAGCGGGAAGCAGTCACACCGAGGACACATCTGCACTCTGGGACTGCGGTTGTCATTTGCCCCATGGCTACAGGGAAGGTGACATTGAGATACAGGGAGAGGGGGGAAAATAATTAGGCTGAGCCTCCTTTGGGCAGGCGGAGTGCCCTGCGGACTGCCAGGCTGCGGCTGGCTCCGTGCGGAGTTCCCGGGATTAATTGGAGATGTTTAGCCCCAGTCACCGAGGCTGCTGCCTGCTTTAGCTCAGACTTTGCTGGGGAGCAAATCACACCGGTGAAAAACATGGGCTTTGCTGGGCTGCATCCCTGGGCTGTCCTGATTCTTTATGCCCTGGACACAAGGCAGCCTTTGGAAGTGGCACTGCAGGCATATCAGAGAGGGGAAAAAAAAAACCATACAGGAAGGTAGACTACAATAGAAGGGTTGTCTGATAGGAAACCCCGGACAAATAAATGCATTTTTTTTCCCCAGGAAACCCAAACCAGTTCCATAACCCACTGAAAGATGTGGGGTCACATTTTTTCCAAGGGAAACAGCTGCCTGAAGAAGCTGATAGCTGGGAGTGGGAATTTTTTTCCCCCTCCTCTTTGTGTTTGGAGAGGCTGCTGAAGGAGTAGCAGGATATCTGATGGGCAGAGGGACAGGTCACTGTTCTCCAGGGGAGGAGAGGGAAATCCCAAGCCAGGGATTCAGAGGGAGGGAAGGGAAATTTTATATCATTTGTGTAGGGGAAGAAGGGGGAATCCCAGATCACTGGTGAAAATTAAAAAAAAAAAAGGTGTAGGAGAGAGCCCTGCCCGCCTGAGATATCAGCACTATAATCTCTGCCATGGGAAG
>VXBB01025226.1:195910-215613 GCA_013399915.1 Illadopsis cleaveri | reverse complement strand
GGGCTGCCTCTCCCGAGGTCCCTCCCTGCCTGGGGAGCCCGGGGATACCGGAGCATCCCTGGGGGCTGTACCTCCTGGGATCTCTCCTTGCCCAGGGATCCTGGAGCATCCCTGGGGGCTGCACCTCCCGGGATCTCTCCCTGCCTGGGGATGCTGGGGACCCCACAGCAGCCCTGGCGGGAAGCTTTGCCAAAGGCTAAACCCCAGGAGAGGGGTTTTTTGGGGAGAAGGAGGGATGGGGGAGTGCTGTGGCACAGTGCTGCGTGCTTAGATGATAGCTCCAAAGGCTGACGAGAGGCATTCCTGGATCTCCCGTGCTGCTGCTGCGGGGCTTGCATCTGTCTCCAATGTACTGTGCTTGCCGGCGATGCTCTGCCAATATATATTTAGGGTGGGTGGGGGGTCCCTGGTCCCCGGCGGGTTGGGGGTTCTTGCAGGGGAGCAGGGAGAGGCTCCGTGTTTTCCTGGCCTGGGTGGTCCAGCCCAGGGGGAGGGGGAAGGCGGTGGAGCTTGCTGGCAGGGCTGAGGCTCATGGAAAACTCCCGGGCTCCTTCCAAGGAGGATCATTTGAGAGGCTGGAGTGGGGCAGGGAGTAGGGTCAGCACCGTGAGGGGATGGCTGGAGTGGGGAGAAGCTGGCTGGAAGGTGTCCAGAGCTGCCTTGGCAAGGAGGAAACCCAATGGAAGAGAGTTGTTCCAGGCCAGCACGGTTCCCGGAGGCAGGGTCAGGGCCAGGCGAGCACCGGGATGAGCGACAAACACAAACAACTCCCTTCTCCCGGTCTTCTGGTTGTGATTTCTGCTCCCGACATGCAAACCCTGAGGGGCCCCCCTCCCCTCCCTCCTTCTCCCCAGCTGGGCGAGGGCTGGCCTGGCCGCCTAATGAAATGCAGAGCTGCTTGGGAGAGCAGGGAGGGGGGAAAAAAAAGGCTCTGTTTGAGGTTTTGTGCCTCTGGTTTCCTCTGGCCCTCTCTCCCAGCGGGGTGATTTATTGGTGATGGAGCCTGGGGAGAGGGGGAGGGAAGGGCTTAGAGCTGCAGGCAAATAGTCATCGTTTATTTCCCAAGCACTCACGCGAGGCAAAGGGAAAAAAAAAGGAGGAGAGGGAGGTAAACTGCCTGGGCAGGGGCTCAGGAGCATCATTTACTGGAACTGAGCTCTCCCGAGTTTCTCCCAGTTGCTTTGAGGCGGTGTTTGAGCACTTTGCACACCAAAGGACTGGCTTTGAGGTGGATGCCCTCTCTCTCTATCCCAGTTTTCCCACTTTCCCTCTCTCCTCTTCCCTCCCAGGCAGTGGGGTGCTGAGAGCTGCCTGCAGGCATCTGGGCTCTCATGGCCCAGCTCTCGCTTCTCCGGCGCAGCCGGGGGCGGGGACACCTCATCCTTTTTCCCTGTCCTGCAGCCACAGCCAAGGAGGCCAGCCAGACCTTTCCCAGGCTGGCAGAGAAGCAGAAATACCGCTTGTCACTGACCTGTTTTTGGGCACCTGCATGCCCCAAAAGTGACATGCTGTGACCTGCCTGGCTGCAGATGCATTTGCTGCCTGCAGCTACCCGGGCTCAGACCAGCCTTACACTTAAGCCAGGCTTTAGGGTGCAGCACTGCCAGCAGTGAGCTGCCCCTGTCCCATGGGATGCTCCGTGTGCTGCTGCGGTGCAGGGTCACCTCCTGCTCAGGGAGAAGCAGCCAGGGCTGTCTGTTTTCATGCTCGCTGCTCGGGTTGGGAACAAATGCGGTTTCCTAGGGGGAAGGTCTCCTCCTCCTCCTCGCCTCTGCTGACAGCGTCTGACCTCAGCTGTCGTCCCTGGCGGTGCAGGGGATTAATCTGAGCCTCGGGACAGGTTGAGGCATGTCCAAGGCGGAGGAGAGCTTCATGCGTACAGACACAGAGGAAGGAACAAAAACAATTCCCAGGGAAATATTTTCCTGCTGCTTTTCCTGGCAGCGAGCGGAGCGGGAGGAAAAGACCTTGCTTTAAATTGCTTGCAGGAGCACTCCAGCCGGGGATCGGCTTTCCCTCGGCCTCCCGCACCCCGCGAAGCTCAGCCCCCACACACACACGAGGGATGGCACGAAGGGTGCTCAGCACCCCCGAGGTGCCGCTCAGCATCCCGGGCTGTGCTCAGCCAAGAATTGCCTCCGACTCCCGCTGCCTGCCAAGCTCCGGCTGCGCGGAGCCAACCCGGATCGTTTGGAAAGCGAGGGGAAGGAACCTCCCCAGCTCGGAGCTGCGGCAGGGTCCGCTGGTGGACTCTGCCCTTTGCCTGCTCCCGCCGCCCTCCTCCTCCTCCTCCTCCTTGTGCGCTGTTTGCTTTGGCAAGGCGCAGCCTCCACCCTGCCAGCGGAGCCCTGCGGTCCCGGCTCAGGCGGAGCGGAGGGAAGCCAGAGGCGCGGGGAATGGAGAGCAGGGAGGGAAATGGAGAAGCAGACGGGCTGCCCGGGCGGATGGGACACGCCGGCCCTGCTGCGGAGGGCAGGAAGGACACGGCTCGCTCGGAAATCTGGGTGGGCTGGGAGAGGCAGGAAAGGGGGGAGAGAGCAGGAAGCAGGGATCATGGCCGGGGTGGGATGCAGGGGTGGGAGCCCCACTGCCGCCCCAGGCTTGGTCCGTGGGAGTCCTTAGCCCCGGGCTGGGGGATCTGGCGTGCTGTGATGCCTTGCTGCCTGGAACCAGCAGGGGATGCTGGCAGTGTGGCATGGCATAGCAGATCCCCGCCGGCACCGTCCCTCGTGGAGCCCCGGTCCCAGCTGGAGCGTGGCTGGAGCATCACCAGGAAAAAACAGGGAGGAAGTGGCTGTTTCAGCCGTGTCCCACTCAGTGTCTCAGATGTATTCCTGCTAACTTGGGCATCGAGCAGTGCAGGCAGGTGGGCTTTGCCAGCACACGTGGTTCTCCATCCCAGCTGCATCCATCCACCACGGGTGTGTGGTGGTGGAAGTGCCAAGCCAGGAGCCACGGCAGGACGCAGGTTTGCCCCTCAGGCACGGTGCTGAGGGCACCAAGTATCCCTGCCTCGCCTCGCTGGGTGGAAGGAGGCTGTGGGAGCAGTGCAGTGCTCTATCTCCATGGCAATGGGACTGCTGGTTTTGGAGGCAGGAGGAACTGATGCGGTTTTTCACCCAGAACTGGCCCAGGGCAGTGTTATACAGCAGTCAGAGTGCAACATCAACAAGCATCTACAGTCCTGTGGGAATGGCCAACTTGTGAGGGGCAATGGGATACCCTCACTGCTCTGGGGGGAGAGACAAACCCCTGGAGCCTAAACTTGCCCCCAACCCAGGGCTGGGTGGATGGAAAACCCTCAGGACAAAGGGTGTGGGGAGGGCAGAGCTGGTCACTGCCCGTTTGCAGCCTTGTGTGCTCGGGTGGGAACATTTGACCCAGTGAGCCCTTGCCGTGGTGGGGAGGCTGGGAGGAGCCACATCCGGAGGAAGGCACAACTCCCATGGGGGGGCAGGAGGGACGGAAGGACGGACAGGGGAGGGAACAGGGACTTCTCTTCCTGTCCTTTGGAACAGGTTTCCTAGAGAAGCTGTGGATGCCCTACCCCTGGAGGTGTCCCAGGCCAGGTTGGATGGGGCTTGGAGCAACCTGGGATAGAAGAAAACCTCCCTGCACATGGCAGGACGATTGGATCTTTTAAAGTCCCTTCCAGCCCCAACTGTTCTAGGAATCCCTCCTCTGTGGTGTGACATGGCTGGCCAGGGAAAGTTGCAAAAACTCTCTGATGTTTTTAAGCAGGGATTTACCCTGTGCCACACTCACCTGCCCAGCTCTGACACCCAGCACCCAGCAGCCTGTGCTGCTTCCTTCACTGCTGTGTCCCTGCCCTGCTTTGCTGTTCATGGAAAGCAAATGTCAGCAGGATGTAAACACTGGATGGAGGGAGCTGGGTCTAAACCCCACTGGATATTCATGGTGTTGTTCCCCCATCCCATCTCAGAGTGTGGCTCTGTCCTTAGAGGGCACCACTGGTGACATGGCTGCAGTTTGTATTTCTCCCAGCCTTGTCCTTGTTGTGGTTTTCCAGGTGCATTTTGAGTGAAAGGGCCAATGTGCAGGGAGGTGGCCAGGGTGACACATGCCTCACGCTTGACCTTGTCTCCCTTTGGCCCTGGCAGCGCTCCCTGCACTGGGCTCACCGAAATTCCCTTCCTGGAAACAGCAAAGGAGCGAGCGTTTGCCTTCAGCTCAGGAGAGTGTGACGTGATGTCCCTGGTCAGTGGCCAGCTGGGGAGGGACCAGCCACGCTGGGCTCACAGCAGTGCCACAGGGCTGGCTGTTGCTGTGACAGCACCAGGAGACTCTTCTCAGGGAAGGCTCATGTCCAGGCAGAAGGGAGAGCTGTTAAAAATAAACAGGGTGACAAGTGGCAGGAGGAAGGAGCCACCTCTGGTGTCCCTGCACCTCCCTGGGGAAGGGCGAGTGGCTGTGCTGCCTGGAGAGCTGAGCACAGAGCCGGGCTCTGATCTCATTCCTGCCATGCTGGCAAGGTCAGTCCCCTCCCAGGTCACCGCAGTGCCTCTCTCTCCCGGCCGCATCCCATTCCTTCCCTCTCAGCTGCCGGGGGAAGGCCGGCAATCCCGGGTTTGTGCCCGTGGCGGTCTCTGGAGCCGCAGAGCTCCCTGTGCAGAGCCGGCTGTGTCTCCTCTGGGTGTGGAGAGGCTCCGGAGCGCCGGGGGCAGGGGGGCTTGGCCGTGTGCTCAGCCGTGCCTCGCTCTTTTCCGAGCACAGCCGGGGGGAAGCAGCCGCTCGGCAAAAGCATCCAGAGCATCCCCCTGCGGCTCCTGCCCGCCCGGCCGCGCGTCGCTCTGTGTTAGATCAGGAGTGGAGGAGGCTGGGGTGACCTTGAGAGATGCTGTATGGTTCTGGCCCTCCAGCCAGCCTGCAGATCGCCTGGCAAGGGTGGAGCCAGGCTTTGCCCTCGTGGAACTCAACCCCGTGGGATTAAGTCCTACCCAGAGCTCACCGTTCTGGGGGTTGGTTTGAGGTTCAGGCATCTGGGAGCTCTTAATCTAAAGCAGCGCTGCCCAAACCCAGCTGCATCTGCTCAGGTGAGGGCTTGGTGTCTGTGAGGACATGCTCAGGGCTGGCCAGGCCAGGTGAAATGTGCCTCTGTCATTTCCTGGAGCCGGTGACCAGCGACGTGTCCCTGCAGGTACCTGCGCCGTGACTCACAGCTCCGGCTCGAGACCAGCACGGAAATCAGGGTGAATTCTTCTGGCCGTGCCGGGGGCAGAAGACTCATCATCCTCTCTCCTGCTCCTCCTCGGCCCTGCCAGTTCCCACGGTGGTGGCAGCCAATGGTGCTTATCTCCGTGGGAACAAGGGCACTGCCCGTCCATCATCAGATGTGCTTCAAAGCGCCCGGCCCCGGTGGGAGGGATGGGGGGTGACAGTCTGCTGCCTCTCTAAAAGCTGTGGCCAGCTTGGTGTGCAGGTGGGTGCCAAAGGCTGTGCCCGTGCTCTGGGGACAGGTTTTGTGCCAGAGTCCCCTGGGAAAGCGGGCCTCAGCTGTGGCCACAGTGGGATGCAGCTCTGCATGGAAAGAGAGACTTCAGTGACAAAAAAGTGTCACTGACCATATGAATGTCCCCTTTGGGTGTAATCCTTGGTGATTGTGTCCTGCTGGTGCCTGCTGAGCCCTGGCTGAGATGTGGCGAAAAACCAGAACCTAGCTGGAAGCAGGTTGTAAATGGAGCTGCTCTCGTTTCCTTTCCTTGTGCAGCAAAGCCCTCTCGTGGAAGTTGGCAGTAGCTTGCCAGGGAAAACCTGGCTGCTGCAATGTGCTGCCTCTTCCCGGGAGGTGCAGTCTGCTCCCTGTGACTCTGTCCCCTGGGGTGCCGTGGCCCCAGCCTCAGAGGAGGTGGCAGAGACCCAAACGGGCTGTCACACCCCTGAAGTGCCCCTCTGCACGTCAGCGCTGTGTGACTGCATTTCATCTCATGGGGATTTCCCAGGTTTTTCCATGGAGCTGCTGAACCTGCTCCCTTGGCTGTGTTAGGGGATGCTTTGCACCTGGAACACTAAAAAACCAAACCAAAACAAAAACCAAACCAAACCAACAACAACAAAAAAACCCAACAAAACAAAACAAAACAACAACAACAACAACAACAACAACAAAAAAAACCCCAAAAAACCAAAAAGAAAAGAACCCACAACCCACAAAAAAACCCAATCAAACATACTACCTCCCTCCCAAAAAACCCCCCAAAACAAATAATAAACCCCGAAACACTACAACAAAAAAAAAACAAAAAAACCCCAAAAAACCCCCAAACAGAGGTGGGGAATGGTTATAACTTTGGCTTTCTTTACACACTTGTAAGGACTCCACAAGGCACCCCCAGGCTGCAGCACTCAGCACTGGGCTGGGACAGTGTGTGGTAGTTCCAGGGCTGGTGCTGCCTGGATCTGCTCCAGACCCCTGCACGTCCCCAGAGCCTTGGCAGGGATAATTCCCTGGGGCCAGCTGTGGAGGGTGTCGACTTCTTGTGGGGTGGCCTGACATGAAAGAGGCTCAGAGATGAAGCCAAGCCAAGATACAGCACAAACACCAGCAAGCCCCAACCTTGCTGGGCCAGATGTGCTGGCTGGGAGAGGGGAAGACACTGGGATGGGTCCCTGCTTTGCAGCAGCTTCCCTGCCTTCCTCCAGGAGGCAATGGCAATTCACAGAATTCACAGAAACACCAGGTTGGAAGATACCTCCAGGATCACCAAATCCAACCCAGCCCTAACACCTCAACTAAACCATGGCACCGAGTGCCACATCCAGTCTTTTCTTAAACACATCCAGGGATGGTGACTCCACAGCCTCCCCAGGCAGACCATTCCAATACTTTATTACCCTTCCTATAATATCCAACCTATATTTCCCTTGGCACAGCTTGAGACTGTGTCCTCTCTGACTGTGTTCTGTCAGTTGCTGCCTGGAGAAAGAGACCAACCCCCACCTGAGCACAGCCACCTTTCAGGAAGTTGTAGAGAGTGATAAGGTCACCTCTGAGTCTCCTTCAGGCTAAACAACCCCAGCTCCCTCAGTCATTCCTCACAGGGCTTGTGCTCCAAGCCCCTCACCAGCTTCTGGAGGTGCAAGGCTCATTAAGAGGGTGGACATGGACAGGAGGGTGGGTGGCTTTGTGTTACTGCTGGCAGGGTCCTTGTCCTGTCCCCTATGGCTCTCCCAAGGTGACAGGTTATTTACTGCAGTGTGTCTTGGCTCATCTGGGAGCATCACAGTCGTCAGTGGCACCTGGGGGATGGGACATTGCTGTCACCTCTCTTCACCTGGGTCCCAGCTGGTCTCACCTGAGCATCCCACCCACACCCTCTACCAAAAAGCTGCATTTAAGCTCAGCACAGGGCTCTTTATTCCCTGTTTGGCTCTTTGGGGCAGGGTAGGCTGTTTTGTTCCTCTGGGGCTCCTCTTTGGCCCTGCCTGGTGCAGGAGGTGTGGATCAGACTGAAGCAGCATCTTCCCTCCTTGCTCACCTGCAGCACCCAGGGGAGGGGATATTTCCTCCCTGGGAACCCCTTTGGTGCTGCTGACAGTAGTTGAGTGTTTTCCCCCCCCAGTCCTGGCTCTGTTATGGTGGTGGGTGAGCAGTGCCTTTGTGTTTTGCAGGCACTGGCACCTCCTGACCACTAAACCCCGTCAAACCCCCAGGGGCTGGGATTTTTCTTTGCACAGCTTAAGCACTTGTTTCCCTTTGTCCTGGCTGAGCTTAATTTCCCCTGTCGGGTATGCTTAAGTAATTTTCTTGCACTTTCAGTGATGCAAAAATTGTTATGCTGGCTGCACTTTTTAATTCTCAAATTGTAGAGTTGCCACCTCCTTGCCTGGGGGCTGATGGCAGGCTGTGTAAATATTTAGTGTTTCTGCTCCCCTGGCATCAGCCTCTTGGTTTTCCCAGCCCACCTTCTCTGCTGTTGTCAGCAGGGGCTTGTTCCTCGGGCTCTGGGGGCTGACTTACACCCTGCTGGAGGTGATGGGCACAATATTACTGCTGCATCCGGGTGGAGAGTGGGTGCAGCTGTGTGCTCACGTGTGTGAGGAGCAGAGCAATCCACAGCTTTGCTGCGACTGCTCGACAGCGGGTGGTTTTTGCAGATGGGTCGCTTGGTCAAGGTTTTAGTGGCCTGGTGAAGCTGATTTTCTGGTGGAATGCAGAGGGGAAGCAGGGCTGGGTGTGGACTTGTTTGCCTTGGAGCATCCCCGGTGCCCACCGCGGGCATTTATCTCGGAGCTGTGTGCCTTGGAGATTTCCCCGAGCGCTGCGGAGCTGGAATGTGCATCCTCCGTGGCCAAGCCGGCAGGTGGGGCTCCTGCCCAGGGCGAGCTGCTCCAGAGGAGGCTGGAGAGCCGGGCATCCCTGGGCAGGCAGTGCTGGGGTGATGCTCCCTGACCCCAGCCCCTCCTAGAGAGCGTTTGCTTCATTGCACAGGCTTTTTGTTTTGGCCTCCTCGTTGTCTCACAGCAGCTGAACTCAACATTTCCTCGGGGCTTTTCTTGCTGTGCTGAGCCTGATTACTCCCCTGGTCACTCCCCTGGTCACCCCCCAGGTACCTCACCTGGTCACTCCCCTGGTCACTCACCTGGATACCCCTCTGGACATTTGGGGTGGAGGAATCCTCGACCTCTGCCCAACTTTACCCCCATCACCTGACCCCAAACCCACCTCTCCTGGCCATGCACTGGGGGACCCTTGTTGGTTTTATCTTCTTTTCTTTATGTTAGAACGGGGATTAACACACGGGAGTCACAGTTTCATGTTTGGTCTCAGTGTTTATTATTTCTTATCTATAGCACAGTCTCATGAGTCGTGAGCTCTAACTAGCAAGGTAGAAAATGGAGGAATGGATGCCTCTAACTCTTTCCAAGGTCTTTTTAAGCCCTAATTACCCAATAATGAGATGACACCTCATATTATAAAAGTGTAAAAGTATTTATACTTCTAACCCAATAATTGACAACCCAAGGTCCGCAATGCAGACCTTTTTCACCCAATTAGAAAAAACCTCCCAAACCTATGAAGAAGAAGGAATTAGACAACACCTTAAATGCTCTACCTTGCCCCATATACATTACTCTATACTAAAACCTTAAATTCTAAGCTTTTCACCCTGTGAAATTACACAGTACTATTCACACCCATAATCCCAGTGCTATCACTCAATTTTGGAAGCCTTTTCCATGGCCTCAGGTCAAATGCAGTGCTTTCTTGGGAGTCAGTGCCCGTCAGCACAGAAAGCCCAAAATTCTCAGCAGCCAGAGTTCCAACAGACCCTTTCCCCTTGGAGGGATTCTTGTGGTGGAATTGTACCAAAAGTGTAGGATTTATGCAGCGAGTTGTCAGGTCTTGGTGTTGTTGGCCCTTTCTCCTGGGCTGGGGGCTGAGCTCAGGTCAGGACCATGTTGGATTAGAGAATTTGCTCTGCTGGCACCACAGCATGGATTTGCTGTCTGTTTGGAACCTTCTCCTTTTTAAAGCCAGAAGTGCTCTGCAGCCACGCACTCGTGATGGCCCAGAGGGAGGTTTGGTTCAGGAGGACCCTGTGGATGAATGCTCGTGTGCTGTGCTGTCCCCTCTGCTCCTGCTGTGCCTGAGCACCCCACAGCCATGTGGGATGTCCTACCTGGCTTTTTCCCTGCTCTGAGTGCCTCCAGAGGCATCTCCTGGCATTGTGCTCCCCTCCATCTCTGAGCTCTGGCACTCTCCCACCCCTGACCAGATGTCCTGTGAGCTGCATCCAGATGCAGCATTCACTTTAAAATTGCTCAGCAGCATCTTTGGTCAATAAATCACCCTCTGCCATCTCCAAAGTAATAAAATAAAAACCTCCTGGGTGCCGAATGAGTTGCTGGAGACGGATGATTTTTCTCATTGCCTGGCTCGAGCTGTAAAACATCCTCTTCCAGGCGTTGTCACTCCTGGCTCCTGCTTCTCATCCTGCTTTACATCCCCCTGGGGACAGCTCTGCTCCAAGGGTCTTGAGGGATGGCCTGGAGCATTTGGCCCAGCTGGGAGATGACTGCCAGCATTGGAAGCTGCTGTGCTGCCTGGAAATGGCTGCTGTGCTCTTGGAAGGGGATCAGGAGTGCTCCAGGCCCCATCCTGCCTCTTTCTGGCAGGCAGAGGAGGTTTGGAACAGGTCTCCTTGCCAGATCCATTCCTCCCTGGGCCATGATGCTGGAGATTCCTGCTGCCATCAGCTTCCCTGCTGGGTACTTTCTGAGGTGAGGGGAGAGGAGGTCTGGGGAGTACCTGAAGCTGTTTCTCTGTAAAATCACCAGTGACTCAGAGAGGGGGTGTGGGGATGACTTGATTTTGGATTTTATGTGAAGTCTAAGGAGCTCCAGCTGGAAGCAGCAGGACTCAGATTAATGGAGCTCTGTGATGCTCGCTGCAGAGAGCTGTGGGTGCTTAAAAACCAAACTAATTCTGAGTTCAGGTGATGAAAAGCCCAGGAAAAAAAAGACTACAGAGGGCTATGAAATAAAACAAGCTTGTCTGTGCTCTGCCACCACGTTTGCAAGCTCTGGGGACTGGGAGGGTCACAAGAGGTGATGGCATTGCCCCACATGGGGCTGGGGACTGTCTCAATGATGCTGCAAGTAGAAGCAACTTGCTCTCATGAGGTGGGTTTAAGGCCTCTGGTGATGACATAGGATGTAATTAGGCAAACTGGGGAGATTTGTGCCTTTCTGGAGCACAGGGAAGGGGATGGAAGGCAGAGGGTCACTCTCCCATCCCTTTCCCCCCAAACAATTCTCCTTGCTGGTAGCAGTTGCAGTGGATTTGAGCAGTCACTTTTCTTGGCTGCTGGGCAGAGCGAACTTCCCTCCAAAAATACCTGGGGAGGTCTGCTTTCCTCATCCCTGGCCTCATTCTCTTCCTGCTCACCTCATCCTCGGGGTCTGAGGTGGGACAGGCAGCTGGTGGAGCTCCTCAGGAACGCTGAGAGGTGGCAGATTTGGGGATAAATCCTTGTGTGTAAATCTCCTTGTGTATAAAGAAGGGCTGAGAAGGGCTGAAAGGATCCCTGACCCCTAAATGTGGGCCTTGAGGGAATGCAGCTCCTGCATGCCCCTGGTGATGGCCAATTCTTTACCCCTTCCTTATCCCAGCCCTCTCCAAAGCCAGTATAACCTTCCCTGGCTGGGAGGGACTCACATCTTCTTGATTTCTCTCTGATCAGACTAAAGAGCCTTGGTAAGGACACCTGAGTTCCTGGTGATGCCTTGGGAAGGCTGACCTGGAACAGAGACTGGACAGAGCTAAGAGAATAAAGTAGTTATTTATTAAAAGGCCTTTAAAGATACACCTTGGGCAGTAAAAGAGCTACACCCGAGGTGGACCCAAAATGGTCACAAAATGGATGATCCATCACAAGGTCTTCGCTTTTATCAGTTTTGGTCCATTTGCATATTGGGGTTTAATTGTCCAATTACAGCTCCAGGTTGTGAGGTCCCATCCTTCTTGTTCCTCCCTTCAGCCCACCCGTGTTTGTGCTTTTGGGCCTGAAAGTTGTCCTTAGTTGTCAGCAGGAAAAGGATTTGTTTAGTCTCCCTTCTCTGTGAAGAGAACTGAGTGACACTTAATATGAGGCTCAGAACTGCACCCCTGGGCAGCAGAGAATCTGAAAAACATGAGAGCTAAAACTTAAGGCATCACTGGGCAGCAGCTTGCTGGTGGGACACCCCTGTGGAAAGCCACCAGGGAACACCACCCTGAGGGACATTTTATGCCATCCCCAGCCAGCCTGGATGCTCTTTGCTGCGTGTGCTGCTGGTTCTGCCTGCAGCTCCCTCGGGCCCTCGCTCTCAATTAGCTGTGTGCTGATGAATCCCCGCAGGTTAATGGCGTTTGTACATAAAGGAAAAAGAAAAAAAAACCAAACACCAAGGAGAAGATCTGTCTGTTTTCCTAAACTCATTGTGCTTTGGGATGAATTCAGGGCTCTTTCTGTTGGTTTTTGTCACAACAGACAGCAGAACCACTCTGAGCTCCCACCTCTCATCCCAGTGCTGCTCACTCCTGAATCCCTGCTCTTCTCAGTCTCACCAGGGCTGGAATCTCTGCAGACACCCCTTGGCCTGATGTCCTGGTCTGTTCCTCCCTGTCTCCCATGGAGCTGGAATTATTTCTTGGAATTCTTGTTGTAAACTCCCTGCAGCTTGGGAAGTGTTTCCAGCACAGAAGCACTGGTGTATGTTTTGTGGGATCTCCCAGGGACTCATAAAATCATCTTTTTATGATTAAATCTGCTTTTGTTGCTGTAATGGAACTATTCTGCTGTTACTTGGACCTTTCTTAAAGATGCAGGTGGAGTCTACTGTGACAGGATCTTCTGGCACCGTGGTGTGACTCCCCCCACTCTTCTCAGCTGAGAATTTGGGAATTTTTTCCACAGCTATTTACGGATCATGGCAGGAACTGTTGTGTTTGGCACCTGAGGTGCTGGAAGCCTTCAGACTGCCTTGTGTGGGGGACAGGAGCAGCACACGTTGAGGGGAGGTGGATGAAAACACTGACTGCACCAATTTAGTCTTCCTTCAGCTGACAAAACAGTTTTCCCCACTAGGAAATTGCAGCGCTTCAATGCTCACCTGTCTCAGATGGGAAATAAAAGGTGATTATCCAGCATGGGAATTCAGAGTTGTGCTCTAGAGTGCTCCCAGGGTGGAAAACCTTGTGCCTCCGGGTGCACTGAAGTGACCTGAAGTGTTGGACCTGAGTAAGCACTGCCCAGAGCTGCATCTCTCCCTTCAGCACCATCAGTGCTGATCTGGTGCCTTGTCCCTGTTCTCTGCCTGAGTGATGCTGAGACAGGGAACCTGCAGCTTCAGTTGCCATCACAAACCCTCAGTGCCCTCCTGGGCTTGTGTCCTGGTTTGGAGGGACAGATGTCTGCTAAGGAAGGCAGGAGCCTCCCTTGGAATGGAGAATGTAAACCCCCTCCCTCTGAATTATTATANTAGAATACATACCCCTGGTTACATCTTTTGGTTACACGCATTGCAACCTAGGACAGCCTGCACTGAAGATCCCCAGACATGCTACAAATGTCCCTGAGGCAGTTCCTGACACGGAGATGAGGAGGGCTCTGTCTCTCCTGGGCTCCTGCACCTTTGGAGTTCCCCCATAACCCAAAAGGAGCCTTGGCAGCTTCATGGTCCCCCCAGAGCCTGCCTCAGGGCTTTTGCCAGCTCTGCTTTGCTCTGCATCCTTTCCCTTGACAGCAGAGTGAGGAGGGACAGCCCAGGAGTCCCAGACTGGGAGGAAAAGCTGGTGCCAAAGCCTTTCCCTGCTGTGCCACTTCCCCAGTCTGTGGGCAGAGGCTTTTAATGGGGACTCTGGGTGGTGATGGCTGCATCCATCTGCCTTTCAGCTGCAGCAAGATGTCCTGTCACTGTCTGTGCCTGCCAGGCATTCTGCTGTTTCGGGGTGTCCCTCTTGGCTCGTTTCTCTGGCAGCAGCTCCTTGCAGGGAGTAATTAGCTGAGAGCTGGAGCAGTCGATGTTGCAGCTGAGATAAAGGGAAGGGAGCTGGGGAGGGGACCTTGGTGCTGCCATGTGCCACCAGGGTGGGGGGACCAGGTCCCCCAAGACTGGCTGAGCTCTCTGCTGGTCCTAATTACAGGCTGGGCTGGCAGGATTGCTGCCAGGGTGGGGGAGATGGCAGGAGAGCCACAATGTCCTCTGTAAATCAGCTACCTCAGGGCTCTGGAGCTGTCCCTTACTGTGCCACTGATGCCCCAGTGCCAGGCTGGGGCTGAGCTGGTGGGGGAAATGGCCTTTTTTGGGGGAAATGCTCTTTTGGGTTTTTTTCCCAGACGGAGTGGGCTGCCTGGTACCCTTGAAGGCTTGTGGCAGCAGTGCCCAGCCTCATACAGGGAGAGCTGTAGGGTGCTGAGGGATCTTGGGGTGCTGGTGTACCCATCCTTCAGGAAGGTGGAGGCTGCACAAAGACCATGGGCTGTGGGAACCTGAGGGAACCCCAGGCTGCACCAGGACAGGCAGGTGAGGTTTGGATGGCAGCTGGAGCAGGGCCAGCAGGGCTCTGGCTCCTGCTAAAGCCACCCAAGGGCTCTGCTTTGCCATGTGATGGAGAAATGGCCTTGGGAGGGTTGGCACAGCTCTGTGGCTGCCAGCTGGAAACGATGAGTACAAAAAGCACCCCCTTGGTGTTCACTGCAGAGAGGGGGGGACAGGAAATGGATGTTCTCACTGAGCTTCAGCCGAGGGGATTAGAGAAACAACAGGAGCAGGAAAAAGCCAGGAGAGGAAGTGATTCATATGTTTAATTCACCCTCCATCGCTATTATCCCGTTTTATTAGTGCTCCACGGCAGCATTCGAGGCCCCAGCTGAGATCAGTGTCCCACATGTGCTGAGCCTGGAGTGGGAGGTGCAGAGGGGAGGGCCAGGGGCATCCTTTATCTGCAGGAAAACCACATCATGGGCTGGGGGAACAGCTCTGCTGCCTGAGCAGGGGCTGCACTGAGCTTTCCTCCTGATTCCTCCCAGGAAATGGGCAGGGAAAGGGGAGAAGATTCCCTGGAGGAACCACTGTGTATAAATCACTCTCCACCCCTGCATGTTTCTGCTGCATCTGGGGCCATGCTTGGCTCTTCCCATCACATCTGTTGGGCCTGTGACAAACACCTGGGTCATCTGCTGCCCTAAACCCTCCAGGTTTGTGTTTCAGAGCTGCAGCAGTTGTAGCCCCCCAGGCTGGCAGCAGGAGGGCAGCTGCACCCCAGCTGTGCAATGGGAGGCTTCAGAGTAAGAGGAATGAGGGATCTGCTCTCCCTAATCCCCATATTAGGCACTGGGGAAAGGGCTGGAATTCAAAAGAGCACCTCAAGGCAGTGCCTTGTGCAGCAAACATTTATTTAACCATCTGCTGTCTGTGCTGAATGAGTTTGGCACTGAGCAGAGCTGGCCAGAAGTGGAAGAAATTTGTCTGCTGTGGCAGCAGGCTGGGGGTGGGTTCTGCTGGGCTCAGGGCAGGCAGAACCCCACCCTGAAGTGAGGGTGAAACCCTGGGGGTGTCCTCTGTGAGGCAGCTTTAATGCTTTGGAGCTGGTGGGGCTCAGCAGGCAGATTTACAGTAGGGGTGTGTGTGCTTATAATGAAATGGAAGAGATGAGTCTTGTGCGAAATACAGATTTTATAGTGACAAAATACCCTGAGCTGGAAAGGACTCACCAGGGATCATTGAGCCCAACTCCTGGCCCTGCAGAGTCCCAAAATCCCACCATGTGCCTGAGAGTGTTGTATAGTATAGTTTACTCAGCAAGGCAGTGCAAGGAGAGGCTGTTTCCATGTAGGAAACAGTATTTATTAATGCAGGACACTGCCTCCCAGATCCCCTGGGCTGCTGTGGGTCCCTCTGTGGGGCTAGAACCATCCAGCCAAATCCCCAAGGCCTGCACTGGCAGAAGAGCAAAGCTCATTTCAGGCTCTGAAGTGTTCCTGGGGAGAAAGGTGGGCATTCCAGGGTGCTGGTTTTATCTCCAGTCTGTAGAATGACAAAGGATGATGTCCCTGGTGGCAGTGAGCTGTCCCTAGGCAGAGGGATGGAGTGCTCATGGATCCAGCCTGGAAAAGAGCCAGAAGCTGGTCCAGGCACCTGAAGACCAAGGGGGAACAAGTTCACCCCGACCCTGGAGGGGTTTGAGGGGAAACCAGCCCCACAAAGCCTTTAATGGGATCCAGCAGAGCGTGACATCCCATCCTGCTCGCTTAGCAGATGTGCTTTCCTGATTAGCATCAGCATCCCAAATTAGGGTCTAATTTGCAACTTCCTGGGCTGGGATTGCGTGCCCAAAATCCAGGGGCCAGTGCCTGGTGCCAGCCTGTGTCCTGTGCTGTAGGTGCTCCTCCAGCCAGGGCTCCTGAGCAGTTTCCCAGCAACAATTCCCTCAGCTCCTGGCTGCCTTCAGCTGGAACTGCCCAAATGTGAGTTCCGAGGGAAGGAGAGGCGGGGGGAGAGGCAGTGGAGCTGAATCTGCTGAAATCCTGGGCTGAGAAGCTGAACCTTCTGCTTGCTTTCCTCAGGGCAAAGCACCAGCTCTCCTTCGGGAGCACCATTTCCATAGGAGGGGGTGCAGGCAGCCCTGGGCATCCCTGAGGTGAAATCCTGAGGGAAACAGGGAGGAGCTTTCTGAAGCCCAGCCCAGGTGAGGTGGGATGAGTCCAACAGGTCCTGCAGAAGGAAGGGAGGTGAGAGCACAGAGACTCAGATTCAGCTCATGAGAACCATTTCTTTTCCTCCTTATTCCATTGCTCAATCCAGGTCTGCCTTTCCAGATTTTAAAAATAGTGCAGTAGCTTCTGTTCCCCATCAGCTGGGTAACAGGCTGTGCTCAGAGCTGCTACATGTAGGCCTCGTTTATGTGTCCCCCCTGCCTTCTTATAATCTTCATTTTTCATGTCCTTTTGGAACCACAGGTTCTCCTTGGCCAGTCAGCTGCATCACTCCAGGTTTGTCCTAGAGGAATTCACAGCTGGGCTGCCTCAATAAGACATTCCAGCATCCTGCTGGCCTCTGGGAAATGCTTGGGACCTGGACTGGCACACTGGCCTTTAGCTGAGGAGAGCTGTGGTGCCTCTCTTTGTGCTGCAGGTGATGTTTTTCCTCTGGGGTTATCAGCTCCCCCTGGATTTAGCTGAATTATCTGGATCCAAATTTCCTCAAAGACCCCTTGAAACCTCATTTTTTTTTCCTGGCAGACACGTCGGGAGAGCTGTATTAAAGCTGATAAGAGCTGGCTCAGAGCTCCCAGTTTCATAAACACAGTTGCTGACAGCTGCTCCTGCCAGGTTTTAACACCCATTGTCAGTGGCTCCAGCAAGCAGAGGGATCAGAGCAGGGCAGGATGGCTTAGGATATGTGCTGGTTTAAGGTGAGCAGCTTGGGGATTGGATGGAAGCACTGGAAGCACAGCTCTGGCTCTGCAGGCAGCCCTGGGAGCTGCTGCTGCAGATCCTCATCCTGCTCCAGCTGGCAGGATGCTCTCCCTGAGCAGTGCTGCATGCCCAGGAGAGGGGAGGCCTTCAGGATTTGTCTTTATGGGGCCTGTGGCTGGTTTGCCTAAAGCTGCAGCCCTCAGGGCTGAAAGAGGGATTTCCCTCTGGGCAGGGGTGGGAATCACAGAATCCCAGAACAGTTTGGGTTGTGAGGGACCCTAAAGACCATCTGGTTCCACCCCACTGCCATGGGCAGGGACACCTTCCACTAGACCAGGCTGCTCCAAACCCTCTCCAACGTGGCCTGGAACCCATTCCAGAGGTGGGATGGGATAAATCATTCCATAGGATGGGGACTTTGCAGGACACCTGTCTGAAGGGGGAGCAACCCACTCTAAGGACGTGACTCTGCATCCATGACTCTGAGTCCTGACTGTCCCACCAGGAATGCAAGTACAAACTCTCTCTCAGACTGCTCAGAGACTGGGATTGAGGGGAAAAACTGCACCAGGAGAAGAGAGGTGCCAAAAAGCAGCTCTTCAGCACTGTAACTTTCCCTGGTATATATATATATCTCTGGGTGCCTCCTGCAGTGAGGCTCCCTCCCTGCCTGCTGGCAAGAGGATCCTGTTTGGCTCTGTTTAGACATTATTTGGCTAATATTGTTGTTTATCATGTCCTGGAACTGTGCCTGCAAGCCTGAGCAGCCCTGGGGATTCTGGCTGCCTCGCTGGTGCATGCCTCCCTTTTCCCTGGGCAGGATCATCCCCCGTGGAAGCAGCACTGGGGCTCCCTGGGGCTGCCCATCACCAGCTCTCAGCTTTGCTCAGGGGGTCTTTAGCTCTTTGGTGTGTTCAAATGCATCTAGGGCAGGCTGGCAGCCTGGCTGGACCTGGAATGGTGGCTGTGCAGTGAGCCCCTCTGCAGTGATGAGGTGATTTTGCAGCCCTCTGGCTTCAAATCCATAGGGCAAACCCACTGGGGAAGCCACTGTCTCTTTGTAAATCCATCAATAAAAGCTTGGGGAATAAAATCCAGCTTGTTTCTGGAGAGCAAAGCGACATATTCCTTTGGACTTTATGATCTTGTGGGTATTTTCCAGCCTAGGTGATTTTATTCCATGATGTTTTGTGCCAAATCCTTCTTGATCCAAGGAGGTGAATTAGGCTGGAGCTGCCAAGCCCCAGGACATCCCGAATGAGTGGATTAGCCTGTGAAAATTCCTGGGGCTGCTGAGCTTCAGGTGGATGTGGATGTATTTGGAACAGGGATATCAGATGGCTTTTGAGCTTCCTGGGGTTCCCTGGTCTGGGGGTTGGGGTGAGGATAAAACTGTGCCTGACTCCTGCTTCTACCAGGGCTGGAAAAGATTGGGGACATGAAGGCAGGTTGGGCAACCTGCAGCATTTGCTGTGCTGCTCTTGACAGGGCACTCAGAATGTTCTCTGGCACCCTACAAACTTAGTGTGGAAAAGGCAAAACTGTTAAATGTTGACCCTTTTTTTTGAGTCTTTATAACAGATTGTGACAAACTGGCTGCCAAAGTTGCTGAACCCCCTCCCTTCATCTGGTGAAGGCAAATGTTTTATGAGGGAAGGGCACACAACTGATAACATCACAAATAAAATACATAAGAGCAGTGATTTAGGGGCTATGCTTGACTCGAATAGGAGTGAAATCAGGAGAACCTGTAGTGAGTAAAATGTTTTCTGGTCCATTTCAGTGTTACTGTAAGTGGAGGAACATTACAAGATGTTTGCTTCTGGAAGCATTTGTGACCCAGCCCTAAGTTGTGCTCATTAAAAATATTTTTAATGATTCACCAATATTTTAGTAATGTGAAAAACAACAAAGCTGCTGGTGAGGGCTGCAGCTGGTGGAGGAGCTGAAGAGGACAGAATGCTGCTGTTGGGTGTTTGGGAATCTGGAGCACTCTGTTGCAGTACTTGGGTGGAAAACAGGGGCTGGAGAGGAGTAGGGGCTTCGGAAAATCCATCAAATCCTGCCTTAAAACCTCCTGGATGAGCCCTGGGGCTGGGGAGGAGCTGCCAGCAGGTGCCAAGGGACATGTTAAAAATACACACATTTTAAAGCTACTGTTTTTATTTATTCTCTTGGGATAACACCCTGTTCTGCTCTGCAGTCAGGGGGGTGCTGAGAAGTTGTCTTGGAGCAGGTTCAAAAAACACAATTGAAGGTTTGTTGGGAAAAGTGCCACACAGCCAATGTACCTGGTTGGGCTGTCTCAGGGAGGAGGTGACTGGACCTGTCTCCTGGATTGCCCCCAGAGTTCTTTAGGGTTGGGAGGATCTGCCCATCCTGCCCAAGCACGAGGAGCTTTTTAGAGGAGCTGGGAAGATGCTGCCCAGATGATGATGGAGCTGGAGGCAGCACTGCCCTGCCAGGAGGGACTCTGCTCTGTTGTGCCTCTCTCCAAACCCTCCAGATCAGCTGTGGATAAGGAGCAGGGTTGTTGCTTTCATCTTCTTTTCTGCCAGAGTCGGGATTAAATGCTCGAGACGGTGTTTTGTGTTCAGATTCAGATGTTTATTAATTCTTATCTATGTTACAGTCTCAAACCCTGAGTTCTACAGGGTTCACTGCAAGCTAACAAACTAAAAATGGAGCCGTATCTATCTCTCTACAAGGCCTTTTAAGCACAAACTGTCCAATTAAGAAATGACACCTAAATTATTTTCACTTTTAACCCAATAACCAACC
>VXBB01025226.1:150211-189180 GCA_013399915.1 Illadopsis cleaveri | reverse complement strand
TTGTCTCGGCGCTCCTTCCCTCCTTTGTTATCCCCCGTCTGCCCCCTCTGGTTTATATGCGAGTTCCCTTCCTGCGATTGTCAGAAATTTCTTTTTCACTGTGTGGGCAGGAGACAGATTTTAACTGTCTCTATTTTCTTCCTTTTTTTTNGTGGACCCTCATTTGTACAGCATTTGTACATGCCAGAACGGCCTTGCTTGGGCTGAATTTTGGTGTGAAGGGCCCTGGGAGTTGTTTGAGGGATTTCTATCCATCCCAACGAGAACGGGAATATGTAGGTTTTCCTCTGCACCTCCTCCCCGAGGTGCTGGCAGGAGCGTGCTGGGGCAGGAGCATGAACGAATGAATGAAGGGAGTGCTGGATGAGATGTTCAGATGAAGCACTCATCTCCAGGATTTTCTTCATTCAGATTTAGGGATGAAGCTTTTAAAGAGACAGCAGCCCGGCTGAGTGGCACAGTGTCCCCCCTGTCAGGGGGTGGCTGGGTGAGCAGCTCTGCTGTTTTCCCAGCCCCAGAGGGGCCAGTGAGGCACTGCAGGGCCACACGGGGTCCTGGCCAAGCACAAGGGACAGAAGTGGTGCCTGGGCTCAGGGGATGGGCACCTGTGGTGCCACCTGCCCGTGCAGGTGAGGCCTGTGCCAGGGCAGGGGCAGCTTTGGGGCAGCTTTGTGTCCAGTCCACGATGCTGCTGGATGTTACCAAGCCACACAGGTTTCCTGGGATACTTTGCAGCGTGGCAGAAGGAAAAAAAAGCCCGGGCAAAGGGACACCGTGGTGTGGGGCACCCAAAGGAGCTGCCGGCCGAGGCTGCAGGGTGTGGTCTCCCAGAGGAGCCAGCAGCACCGAGATTTTGGGGGCTTCTGTGCCGAGCTGAGCCGTGCCAGGGGGAATATCAGAAATCTGTGTGCTGCTCGGAGCAGCAGCACCTGTGACAGTGCTGTGGGGCTGCTCGAGTGACATGCAGAGCGGCTGTGTCACCTCCAGCCCCTCCAGCCTGCAGCTCCAGCCATCCACGGGTGCTGCCTGCCAAAACCAGCGTGGAGATGCACCTCTGCAAACCGGGCTGCAAACGGGGTTAAAGAGGGAGCCGGGAATGCACAGCCCCTTCCCACACCTGCCGTGGGAGCAATTCCTGGCTGCTCAGGAGCGGGGGGGATACGCATCCCTGTTGTCCCCACAGCTTTGGCCGGTTGTCACGGTCACCATGTCCCGGTGTGCGCAGGGAGGAGGAGGAAGAGGGATCGGGGAGCACTGGCACGGGCTGGTGGGGCAGTGGGGGGCGTCCTTGGCCAGGTTTGTGGGTGCTGACCCCGGGGTGGCCTGGAAGGGCGGAGAGGAGGCTGTGTGCCCCGTCCTTGNAGCTCTTTTCCTCCCTTTTCCATTACAAATCTTGTCTCTGGAGTAACCCCCGGCCGGATCCATGCCTCTGTCCGCAGGTAAGCCATGCCCAGCAGGATGGTGGCCCTGGGCCAGCTCCCGCTCGCTCTCCCAAAGTCCGCGGGGACATCGCGACGTGCCCCCCCGCCCCTCCCCGCTCGCTGCTACCTGTTGGGGACGGTCGGGAGACGCCAGTTGGGGCTGTCTCCATCCTCCTCCTCCTCCTCTCTCTGAGCGATTCCCGGTGGACACCTCCTCCCCTCCCGTCTGTCTCTGCTGCTCTCCGGGATGCGCGGGGCTCCGGGGATGCAGCGCGGGGGAAGGAGCTGGCGGCAGCCAGCAGCCACAGGTGGGTTGTGACCGGGGAGCTCGAGGGGCTCCAGCAGCGCTTCGGGACGGCACCCCAAGTTTGAAGCCCGGCTCCCGGTTTTTTTTGCCCCTTCCCAAGGTTTCTGGGCGGCGGGGATCGGCTCTCGCAAAGTTTGTACGAAGGGAGCCTCGGCTTTCTGCTTAGGGTGGTTTGGGGGGCTGGGGGTCCCGAGGGACCCGGCACACTCGGGGAGGATCGTGTGTAAGCGGGGACGTTCCGGGGGCTGCTCACCCTCATGCCCCACTGGGTGAAGCCGGATTTGAAGTGTCACCCCTCTCTCTTCCCGTGCTTTGGGTGTCCTGGGGAGCCCTGGCTGGGATGCACTGGGCTCCTGCGGCTCCAGCCCGCCTCCCCTGCCAGCCCAAGGCTTTCCAAATCTGCAGGGTCTCTTTCCTCCTCTCCCCTCCCTGCCCTCGGCACCCAGTGCGCTGTCTCGTGTTGCCTCCCTGCACCCAGTCCCCGCTTTCTGAGGGTCCAGGTGCTGCTCCCGAGTGCCTGGGTGTTGCTGGTGACAGTGATGAGTGAGTGGGGTCCTAAATCAGGGGTTGTCTGCCTCGTCGTTCCAGCTCTCCCAGCTGCTCCTGCGCTGCAGAGCGCGTGTTTTGGTGCTCGTGGCTCCTTGCGCGGCTGGAGCAGGGCCAGGGATAACACTTCCCCCACCATCCTGGACTGGCAGGTGCCACCCGGACCCTGCCCGGCGCTATGTCCCCCGGGGATTACATCTCCCCGCAGCCCCGGGGTGATCTCACCCTGCTCTCGGGGCAGTGCTGCAGGTGGGGCTGTCCGGGCTCCGGGTGCCGTGGGACGCGGTGACACTCCCGGCTGGTCCCCATCCACGGCCGGGCTGGTTTGGCAGGGGAGGCAGAGCTCATCCTGCCAGCGGGATGAGCCAGGCACTCGCAGCCTCGGCGGCTGCTGCTGCCGGCAGCTCTGGCAAGGCTGAGACACAGCCACCAGCCACTGAGGGACTGGAGGGACCCAGTGCCGTCCAAANCGGCGGCTGCTGCTGCCGGCAGCTCTGGCAAGGCTGAGACACAGCCACCAGCCACTGAGGGACTGGAGAGACCCAGTGCCGTCCAAATGTGAGCGTTTTGGGGGGTTTCCTTCCTTCCCAAAGCACTGCAGGCTCTGTGCAGGTGAGCTGAGCTCCCCTGGATGGGGAACTGGCAGGTGGAGGAGGTGGTGGTGGCATCAGGCCCTGGCACTGAGCTTCCCTCCGGTCTCTGCTGCTGCCTGGCAGAATTTCTTCGCACCTCAGCGGTCCTGGAATACCTGGAAAGTTTGTTTGCTGTAGTTTGGGAAGCATTTGCACCCCTTGAGTACCTGGGGGAGTTCCTCCTCCTCTGCTGCCACACAGGGCAGTGCAAACCTTTTGCCAGTGAAAGGCTGAGCGAGAGCACAGCCCGGCCCCGTTGTGCACCTTGGCCCCTCGTTTGGGCAGGTGACAGGTTGATGCCGAGGCAGAGCCTGCCTCTGGCTCACCCACGCTGCTGAGGGCACTAACGGGGACCTGAGCACGTGTGTGAGATCTCTGGCAGCTGTGCCTCTGCCCCCGTGCAGACAGCAGTGTCCCCCCCGGCCGTGTGAGGCTGCAGCCCCCTGTGCCCCATCCCCGGTGTGGCTGAGTCAATGCACCCACCCACTGCATCCAGCGTCTGACTCACAGGCTGTTCATGCACTGGTGTGAATCACTCACAGCCACATCGATGACTTTAGTGACAGCTGAAAGGAGGAATCAGTCCCCCCGGCACACCCCCAGCACCTCTGCTGCTGCCAGATGGGCTCCTTGCTCACAGTGACCCAAGAAAACTTCTGTGAGCAGCACTCTGGTGATGGCAGCCGGAGTTCCTACTCATTGCTGCTCATTCCCGTGGTTGGAGGATCCGTGGGCGCCACTGAGGGTGCTCGTGGCTGGGATTTATGGCTGGACACTGGGCTGATGCAGTCAGGGAATGGCTCTTCTGCCTTGGTGCCGAGGGGGCTCTGCCTGCTAGGTTGGGGTGAGCCTGGCACTGTTCTGAGCCCCTTCCCACAGGGCAGGGCTGCATTTTGGGCCGGTTCTCCCAAGGCTGTTCCATTTTCCACCTCTGCCTCTCTGGGCACCACTTGTGGAGCGTGGAGACACCCTGCTCTGTGCCCAGCCCCTGGGGTGCAGCAGGGCTGCCTGAGCCCCAGCGGGAGCAGCTGGTGATGAGCAAGAGCTGTCAGGAAAAGCGCCAGACCCCCCCCATGGCTTCGGCTGCTCCTCTCCCCGCTGCTGCTGCCGGCTGGCAGATGGTGGTGGCCAGCAGCTCGGCTGGTGGCTGGGATGCTCTTTGCTGCCCTGCCAGAGCCTGGGGCTGTGTCTCCGCCGCCTCCCCCGGGGCCGGAGGTGTCTGAACACAGGAGAGCCTCGTTAATGAACCTCCCCGGGGACCGCTGTCTGTCACCTTCCTGCCTCTGCTGGAGACAGTCCAAAGGAGGAGCCTGGGGACACTGCCTCCTCCTGCCTGCCACCCTGGGAAGGGATTCCAGCCATCCTGCATCCCTCCCCAGCCAGCTACAGGCTCGCTGGGGGTTAGCCGAGCATGCCTGTGTCCCCACTCAAGCTGCGTGTTCAGGAGGAGACGATAAACAAATACACGGAGCTGCAGGGAAGGCACAGCCAAGGAGCAGAGGGGACCAGACAGGCTTCCCAGGTGCCTTCCAGGTCCCAGCCCGCCCCTCATCTGTCTGCCTTGTCTTTTCCATGCTGATTTGCTTTATCCCTGCCTGTTGCTCTTGCAAAAGCTCTTTCTGCCCTCCCCTCCCGGTGCCGGCTCCCCACCAGCATGTCCCCTCCTTCCTTCCTGCTCCCTGCGGCTGAAATGAAGTGCTGGAGTATTTCAGGGATGTCAAAACATACCATTAGTCACGGCCGTGAGGCCTCGTGCCTGGGGAGAGGCTGCTGAGCTCTCTGTCAGGCTAAGGAACGATCAGGGCAGGCGGGAGCCTGGGGGCTTGGTGGGGTGAAGGCTTTGGGCTTTCTCCCTTTCCGACACCCCTGGCATCATCCTGACTTCGCTCTGAGCAGCAGGTTGTTTCCTGGCATTAGCTGTTCCACAATTCCCCTGCAAAATGAGGGAGGAAGGATTCTCCCTCAAAAAATCCCATGTCAAGGCAACCCTCCAATCATGCCCAGCTGTGTTATTGATCGGCTCAGAAGGGTTGTTTTTCTCCTCTTCAGCAGGGATGTGTTGGGATCTGTGCTCCCTGCTTCAGAGGCTGCCTCTCATGGATTTAAACCCAATGTTGGGTTTTCCAGGCAGTTGTTTAAACGAAGCAGCACGGGCACCCAAACACCCGCTTCCTGCAGTTTGCCATCCACAGGCATCTGTGCTTCCCAGCCTGCTTCAGGGTTATTGCTCTATTTCTTTAGTGCCAAAACACTCCATTTCCTCTCACTTAACGAGCAGGGAATGGGGGATCCCGTTAAAAACACCCCAAGCTCCTGGTGTGCAGCTCCTGCCCCCCCAGCATTGGTGAGATGCTGGAGGTGTCTGAGCCTGATCTCCGCAGGAAAGGCAGCTCAAAGCACAGAGGTGTGGGCAGTGCTGAGCCTTACCCCTGACAGCCATCCCTGGAGGGAGCTCATTAAGCTGTGGCTAATATTTTTGTGAAGTTTCCTGGTACAGCCAAGAGCATTTGCATTCCCTTTGCCTGTTAGTCCAAGCTGAGGCTTCCCAAGCAGGGCTGGGAAATCATACCCGGTTTAAAATTAATTCAAGCAGGTCCTTCAAGGAAAAGAGCACCTCTTGTGCATGTTCCCATGTCCTGGATGAGCCCCATGGTGGGTCAGGGTGGTGCTTCCATGCTGGTTTTGAGACGAGTTTTAATTGAAACCTCGTGTGCTGACTGTGCCTGAGAAAATCAGGCTGTAACTAATGGGAGTAGCTCAAGATGGTGGCTAATTACTGTGATTAACTGAGCAACACTTCGGGCCACTCTTCCTCCTGCTCTGCCTCTCATCCTGGCCCCTGGGGAACGGCTGCAGCAGCCAGGGAAGGATCACACCCTGCTTATCTGGGGGATTGGGAGGTGGGGCACAGCCCCCCAGCAGTGGGGTTGTCTGTCTGGCTGTCTCTGAGCCTCTGCTTTCCCTAAAAATAGGAGTTTTTGTCTTTGGAAGCAGCTGGTGAGGGGAGTAATGTTGCTGTGGGCATGGCTGGACCCGGGATGCTTCCTGTGGTGTGATACAGGGCAAGAAACTCCATCTTAAAACCTTACAAGTGTGAGCTGAGGCATATGGGATGTGCTGGGAAACAGCTCTTGAGTTTTCCCCACCCTGCTGTCCTCTGTGGGATTTTTCCCTGTGATGGGGTCCCTCCTTCAGTTCTGCCCCACCCAAGGATGGCTTTTGGATGTTTGGTTAGGGCTCACTAAGCCACCTTAAAAAAGCCCTGTTTACAAACCCTGCCCCCGGTGCGGAGCCAGCCTGGTTCTGTGGGCTGCCGGCTCCGCGCGAAATGTGTCACTTGCACCCGGCGTTATTTTTAGAGCTGAGGTTTGCAGAATGCAAAGGCTGGGCAGGTTTCTCCAGGGTGCCAGATCCCTGGGAGGAGGAGGAGGAAAGAGGGGACTGGGTTGATCTCTTGCTCTGTGCCATTGCGTGGTGGCTGCTGCCTCGCCAGCGTGCTCTGGTGAGACGGTGCTCACGAGGCTTTTCCACGTCCATGTGGGGATTTATGGATCCTTTACGTGCCTCTCTACTTTCCCTTTCTTTTGGTCCCCCTTGCTCTGTGTTCAGAGGTGTTCCTCCCTCCCTGTTCCATCTCTGAAGGCTGGTGCTGCCCTGGGAGCTGCTCTGGGTTGCTGGTCTGGCTGCCAGTGCAGCCCTGCCTGCTCGTTCCAGCCCTTTTCCTTGCCTGTGAGCAGCTGGATTGTGTCTAAGATGGGTTGGGAGGGACAGACAGTGGGAATGGGATGGATGTCACCTGATCTGAAGCTGGATGGGCACAGTAACCCTGTGGGAAGCTGGTCTAGGCAGGAGAGCTTTGCTTTATCCATGTTCACCTTTGCATTTGTCTGTAGAGCTCTTCCCTCTCCTTCCAGCCTGCTTCTGATCCAGGCTGGAAAGCCACCAACATCCTGTACATCAGCCTGCTGTCCTGTAAACCCTCTCCTGCTCTCTCTCTCTGGGTCTTGAGCTCTGGGAGAGGCTGCTTCCTCTTCCAGCCTGACTTGTCCCAGAGCTGTCACCCCTGGAGCTGTCCCAGGCTCATCCTGTAGATCCTGCGGCATCAGAAGCGCTGCTGGGTCTTGGAGCTCTTTGCAGTGTCACAGGGGGTGAGGAATGCCCTTAAATGCCTTTTTGTGGGTTGGGATGATGCTGAGCAAGGAGGGGAGGAAATCAGCTCCTCAGGGTGCAGCGTGGTGAATCCAGGGAATCCACGGACATAGCGTGTGTGGAACCAGGGTGCGGTCAGGTGGCCACAGACAGAGGTGTCCCCCCAGCCTTGAAAGCAGCAGTTTGGCTGAAGCAGAAATGCTTCTGTGGGGTGAAGTTGGTTGGCACCAGGCAAAATCAGGAGAAGCAGTAAAAGGGGTGAGAAGAGGGTAGAAGCCTTAAAAGCATCCAAATTTGATGGTGTATGCAATAGGAAGGGCAGTAGGAAGCTGCAGGTTTAGGAGGCTTTGGGTTTGAAAGACATCTTTTAAATCTGGTGCTGTTTTTCGTGTAGTGGATGTGATATAAAAAGCAAAACTGAAATGAAGTGTGTCTGCTGTGTTGGAGCAGGCAGTTTCCACCAGATAAAATGACTTCTTTTCTTCCTTCTCCCCCCTTCTTGGCACTTTTTTTGCTCCCCGCAGATCTCTCCTGCCCTGTGCCCGGCTACCACCCCACACCCTGGGCAGGCAGCACCTGTGTGTGCTATTAAAGATCTTGCAGGGAGAATTTCTCCCTCTGCTGCAGGGTTTTACCCTTCTCCCACTGAGTTATGGTCCAGGCTCTTGAGCTGGACCTTTGGAGTGGCGTTTCCCATCTCCCACCACGCCCTGCATGGCCGGGGATGCTGCGTGTGCCCTGCCTGTCCCTGCCGTGTGTTCCTGCTCCAGTGCCTGCTTCCAGCCACATGCCAGAACTCCACATCTTCCTCGGCTCACTTGTGGCTGTCGTGACTTTGTTTTAGTCACTTTGTCTGTGTTGCTCATGCAGGGAGCAGTTAGTGTTGCTCAGAGGGTTTATTAGCCTCGAAGCTGTCACCTGTTTCCTACTTGTTATTCCAGGTATTTAATTTGCTTCTCGAGAGCTGGAGCTTGTTTTCCCTGCGATTCCCTCTGAAGGGAGTTGGTTTTTCAACTCCTGCCTCGGAGAGGGGGTGATGGAGGGGGCTTGGGTGTGCCCGGGGCTGTGGCTGAGCCTCAGAGCTGGGCTCTGACCTGGCTCTATCCCTTGCTGGGATTTTTTGGGTGACTGGAGCTCGCCCAGAGCAAAAGCTGTAACTTGAATTAATGTTTTAATTATGCTGCTCTCTTCCCCAGGGGCTGTTCTCTTTGTTTTGAATTTGTTAAGCTCTTGCATGCGATTCTGTGTTTTCCCTGCTCCCCTCATCCTGAGATGAGCTGGGGTGAGGTGATGAAAAGAAAAGCTGAAGCTGCTCTGATGGCCAAATATGTATTTTACTAATAAAGGCTTATGCAGTGAATGAAGTGCCCAGCAGCAGGAGCAGAGTCAAAGCCAGGATTTAAATGCTTGAAAGAAATCAGGTTGGGTAGATCGGGGAGGGAGCAACCGATGGTGTTTTCATCTCCCTCTGTTATTCTTCAGTTCCCTTAATAATTCAGGTGGGTTTTTTTCCTATATTAAACAGACCAGACTTGGCAAATGAGTGGAATGTGGCTCCTGGAGCTACAGAGTAAGTACTGAGCCCTGACAGTTCTCCTTTCCGGGTGATATTGGATTCTTGCTATTAGAAAACACGAGTACCTACACCAGGGATTGATCACCCTGTCTTGCAGCACATTATTATATATATATTATTGCTGTTTGGGATTGCACTGGGAGATGTCTCCATCTGCCCAGCTGATGCTGCTTTGCTGTGATGGGCCAACCCACACTGGCATGCTGGGGTGGGAATAACCTCCCCATCCCTTGCCTCGACTTCAGGGGCTTCTCTGAAGCTGGACTGGGGGGACGTGGCCACAGAAAGAGGTGCTGCCTGTGTGATTCTGGTGCCTTGGTGCACGTCCTGCACCCGTCAAATCACCCGGTCTGCCGGTGGCTATGGCCGTGCATCACTGTGAGGAGAAGACAAATCACCTCCCTCAGGCCATGCACGGTTCCCAGCACAATATATAAAATCTGTCTTGGAGTGCTTAATGTGTTTCCAAAGGGCCGAGGGCGTGGGTGACTTGAAAAGGTCTCCTTGTGTGTTGGTTGCATTAAATGTTGTTGTTTGGGTTTTTAATCCCTTTTCTCCCCTTGTTTTGGGGTGGATCTGTAGTTTCCTGGATTCAAAGGTTGAATGCTGCAGGCTCTGGGCTGCTCCTGCTGTTTCATTCAGCCAAGGAATGTAAACATTGCACTGGGATATAGAACCGTGTGAGGCTTTTGGTTTGTCATCTAAAAAAAAAATCAGCTGAAAAACACTAGCCCTTGTATTAAGTCTTAGCTTCTTGTGTTAAATTTTCCATGTCTGTCTGTTTTCTGAGACTGGGGACAGGAGGGAGGGCTGGGAGGAACTTCTGCTCCAGCCCTATTTTTGTGGTGGAACATTTTACTCTAGTGGCCTGTCAGTGATGCTTGGTGGAGTTGAGGATGCTGTTGCTTCCATCTCATCTTCTGAATGCCAAATATCTGCATTTATCATCTTTTCACCAAATTTACATTTTTTTCCACAGCATGCTTCTTTTCTAGGCTCTTCAGTAAATCAGCAGCTTGCTTGCTGTGTGTTTTCCTGGAGCTTCAGTGGCTGGGGCTGCTTTGGGAATTGTCAGGTGCTGCTGCTCCTCTAGTTCTGAGCCAGGATTGCATCTCCATGGCTCTTGGCTTTGGGCTGGGCCAGCCTTTCCCCTGGAGTGAGCTGAATTTCCCCTGAATTCCTGCCTGCAGACCCCTGGGTTTTCATAAATAACCAAAGCATCATTAGGTTTGCAGGGTCCCACAGTGGTGGGTAGGGAGGGCACTGTGTTTTTAGCTCCTGGGGGCTGAGCTTGGGTGGTGCTGGGAGTGAAGGGCTCACTGCCTGAGACCTTCCTGGATGGAAAACTTATGGCTGGGTCAGAGCTGACCCTGGGGATGCTGAGGAGCTCTGTGCAGGTTTGGCTGGGAGGGTTGAGCTGCTTATTCCTTGCTATGCACCATGAGAGTGCATAGCACAGGAAGTGTCTGAGCTCTCTGCATCAGCCTGGTACATTTCAGCAGTCCCTGAATCCCTGAATCCTGCTGGGGAGCCCAGCAGCAAGGGTGAAATCAGGCCAGCTCTGTTGGGTTTAGGGTGACCTCTCATTCCTTCCACTCCTCATTAAGTCCCATCAGGTGACAGCCTGGTGGCTGCACGCTTCTTACTCCCTCAAGGCAGTGTGGGGCCAGCCTGTGTTTCCATGCCCTGCTTTGGACCTGGGGGTGAAAGTGCAGCTTTTACTTCTTAAATAATGAGCTGCTGCTGCAGTGGATGCTGAATTCAGTGGCAGCAGTGACAGACCACAGTTACTGTTGTCCTTTTGTCCACAATATGTTGTTATAGAAGTGGGTTTTCCCCCCTCCTCTTCCTTTTGGCTTAATTTGGTGTTTGTAGCACAGGGGAATTTCTGGGAGGCTGCTTCTACTACAGGTTTTTTTTGTGCCTTTTTTTAAAAATTTTTTTTCTTCGCTACAGTAGATTTAGAAATTTATCACTGCTGTGATTTAGGGCTTTTTTTTTTTAATTTTTTTTTTCTATTATTATTTTTTCCCTCCTGGCATATGGAAGTAGCAGGCTTGGAAAAAATGCAATCCGTTAGCCATTTCCAGCAGGCTCTGCATACATGGGGCTCCGTGTCTCGCAGCAGGCTGAGATTTTTAGAAACACTCAGCACTGGCCTCGTGTTACAGCTCCTGTGGGATGTGGAACCACTTTTAGAGATGCATTTCTTGCTGTGTAGCGTCCTCAGCCACGGCTCGTCTGGGGGATCAGGCTGTGTGGGGGGGTCTGTGCTGTGGTGTTTTGGTTTCCAGGTGGGGTGGGAAAGCCTGGAGGAGAAGGGATCTTGACCCAGAGGTGTTGGCTCAGCTCCTGGCAGTTTGCTGGGGCAGTGTGGGACACCCTTGGCTTTTGGGAGTGAGATGAATACCTGGGCTTGCTCTTGGATCCCCACCAGGCTATGTATGGGTGATTGCACACTTTGGCTGGAGATCCAAGGTGGCTGGAAAGAGCCTTAAACCACTGTGGATTATTCTTGCTTCCAAAAAGCTTCTCCAGAAGGGCAATTTGGGTGCCAGGGCTTTGTTGAGTCTTGTGCCTCCCGGCACTGCAGGGATGCTGACAGCTCGGGAAGCTCTTTGCAGGAGGTTTGACACCTTCCTTGGGCACTCACTGGTGCTACAAAAGCTTTCCTGCTGAGCTCCTGGGGCCAGGTTTTCTCTGCAAAATAAACCTGGGTGTGGTAGAAACCAGCCAAGATGCAGCCTGTGTGTGCAAGGCTGGGGATCCATCCCAAGGGGCTGTGGGATGTGGGAACAATGTGAGGGATCTGCTCGAGTCTGTAGTGGGCTGGCTCATGTGTAGGGGGAGTTTTAGCTAGAAGGTGTCAGTGCTCTGGCTCAAGGGTGTTTTTGGAGGAGATGTGGCAGATTTATGCCTTAGTGTCCAACTGGTGGTGATGCCTTGGGAAGGCTGACCTGAAACAGACTGGACAGAGCTAGAGAATAAAGTAGGTATTTATTGTAAGGCCTCCAAGATTCACCTTGGGCAGGACAGGAGCCTGACCAGGGCTACACCCAAGGTGGACCCAAAATGGTCACAAAATGGATGATGGTTCACGAGGTCTCACATTTTTATAAGTTTTGGTCCATTTGCATATTGGGGTTTAATTGTCCAATTACAGCTTCAGGTTGTGAGCTCACATCCTTCTTGTTCCTCCCTTCAGCCCACCCGTGTTTGTGCTTTTGGGCCTGAAAGTTGTCCTTGGTCTTCAGCAGGAAAAGGATTTGTTTTGTCTCCCTACTCTGTGAAGAGCTGAGTGACACTGAATGTGAGGCTCAGAGCTGCACCCCTGGGCAGCAGAGAATCTGAAAAACGTGAAAGCTAAAACTTAAGGCATCAGTGCTTCCTCAAGAAATTCTGGAACGGTTTGGGTTAGAAGGGACCCTAAAGACACCTTCCATGAGACCAGGTTGCTCAGACGGCCTTTGAACACTTCCAAGGATGGGGCAGTCACAAGCAGGGGAGGAGGGAAGAGCAAAGTTCTGGACACAAGGCCTGCTTCCTCCCTGTTGGCATGCTGGAGTTGTTCACTCACAGGAAAAAGGAGCAGGACAGAATACTTGCCTTCACCTGTTTTCCTGGACCCATTGCTGCCCCATCCCTGGAAGTGTTCAAGGCCAGGCTGGACCAGGCTTGGAGAAACCTGGTGTCCTTGCCCATGGCAGAGGGGCTGGAACAAGATCGTTTTTAAGGTCCCTCCCAGCCCAAACCATTTACTGAGTCTAACCATTCAATGGGCCCCAGTGCAGTGAGTGTCACTTGCAGCGGGGGTGATGACCTGAGCATTGCCTGTGGAGGGTGACAGAGCTGTGTGGCTGTGGGGCAGAGCCTGTAAGCAGCTCCTGGAGCTGGGGAGGCCATAAACTTGGTCCTGGCAGCCACTGCTTTAGGGGAAGCCTTGGTTTTTGTGGAGATGCTTGGGCCTGGCTGCAGTGCTGACTTTGTGCCAGGTACTCTCTGGGATGGAGGGGATCCCATCTGGGTGCTCACAGGCTTTGAGCACCCCCTGCTTTCAGCCTGGGACTGTGACAAATTGCTGGCCCTGTTATTAGGGACTGTCCAGCCCATTTCAGGCAGAGGGAGGGGTGAAAAAAACTGGGAACACACAAGTGTAGTATTCCCAAATGGTTGTTCTATGCCAGTGTGTAATGTGACAGAGTTTTAAGGCACACCAGGCAGATCCATAGACCCTGGAGGAAGGCTGGAGCTCTCACAAGTGGCTCAGCTGGCACACAAACAAGGCTCAAAGCAAGAAAATGACCTGGTTTAAACCTGAACTGTGGGGTGGCAGTCCTGTATCAGTGCCAGTCTGGGGAGGGTGGATGTGTCAGTGTGGTCCCTTCTGGGAGGGATGGATGGATTTTGGTTGCTGCCACTTTGAGCTGTGCAGGTGGGGGCTGGGGGCCTTGAGGGATGAGTGCTTGGTTCTCCCCAGCTCCAACATTGCTGCTGGTGCTCCAAATCCTGCCGGCAGACTGGCTGGCATGGGGAAAATCAGTGGTGTGAAGCTATTTAGGAAGGAGTGAGTGGGCAAGAGGAGAGAGAGAGGGGGAGTGACGCTGCCAGAAATAGCCCTGCCCGCTTCCGAGCTGCCCAGGGGCTGGGAGCAAAAGGGCTCTGCTGGTGTCCAGCGTGGGGGTGGTGGTGAGCACAGGGCCATGCTGGACAGCTGGGCAGTGCCAGCTGGCCGTGCCATGCCTTATCCTGGAGGATAAGGAGGAGAGGAGAGCCCCCCTGGCGTGTGTAGCCTGGATGACACACACCGTCAGTCTCGCGCCGCCGGGCCCCAGCCATCCCGGAGATGTCTAAAAATTCCAGATGGCAGTTCCCTGGTGTAAAAAGAGCTCTGTGTGTGTGTGTGTGGCTTGTGGAGGAGCCTCGTCTGGAGGAGACTCTCCTTCCCAGAGAGCTGGAGAGGGATGGATGGGGGGCCACCGGCGAGCAGCCACCGCAGGATGAGCGCTGATGTTGGCAAATACGGTGAAGTCCAAGCTCCAAGAGCACGTGTTGCTGCAAAAGGGCCAGCTCCCTGATGGATTTAGGAACTGATGAAGCTGTGGGGCATCATTTCAGTGGGGAGATGGAGCTGGTGAGTGGAGCAGTCAAGTCAGCTTGGGTGGGAGCAAAGCTCTTTCTAGCTCCGTGCCTGGACTGGCTGCTCAGCGAGGGCTGTGGAGAATATTGAGCTGGACTGATGCATGTCTTATATGAAGACTGGTGTAAGAAATGGGATGTGTATTGCTCTTTTCCTGCTGGATCTTCCCAGGCTCCAGCTGTCAGCAGCACTGAGGCTGGGGCTAGGCTGTTATTCCTGGCTGTGCCTGCCCTCCTCTGCTCCACGGATTAGTCTCATCCTTAATTTGAGCTCATTTGCACCATGCTTAAGTGTCTCACAAAGCGGCTCTCTGGCAGGAAGGCTGCTGTGGCACAAATTATTCCGAGAAATGTGCTTCAGAGGGGTGGAACAGCAGAGATGAAATAATGCCACGAAGAGGAGAAGGAGGGGAGGCAGCTGCGGCTCGGCGCCAGCAATTGTAGCAAGAGGATAAAAGAAGGGGAAGCAGAGCTGGATCAACTCTTGTTGAAAGAAGAAACCTTTAGAGGGGGAGAGGGAGCCCAAAAGATAAGGCAGTGGCTGTGGTCCAACGGGAGGTGCTGGAATTGCTGGCTGTAAGGCAGCAAGGCAGATGGTGGGCGATCGGCACCGCCGTGGCTGCGGTTTGGAGCAGGAATTGGGGGCAAAGCTGTGTTGCTGGAGGGAGGGGAGACTGGAGGGATGGTGGGTGTATCTGAGAGAGCAGTGCCTCCAGATGCCGTGCTCCATGCCTGTCCTCTTGCCCAGATGGTTTCCAGAAGCACAGACCCTTCACTTTCCACCTTAGCAAAGCATCTGGGCTCACGGCCAGGCTGGCTGGGACCACAGCCCTCTGCACGGTCCAACCTTTGGCAGCCAAGAGGAAGCAGCCAGGCCTTCCTGAGGGATTTGGTGGTGTCCCCTGAGCAGGAGAGAGGCCCCTGGGACTTCCTGGGATTGTGTGCTTTGAGTAGGAGGTGAGAACTGGGTGCTTGCTGAGCCGGGTTATTAGTCCTGGTGGAAGAAGCGGGATTGCTGAAATGTTCTTTTTAGCTCCACAACAACATTTATTTGTTTTGTTCCCTTCTCCCAAAGTGTGGGAGAAACTGGGCTCAGGATGAGCTCTGGGGGAGCGTAGCAGCTTGGAGTGGCTGAGGATGGCAGGAACAAGGAAGGATGTGGAATGGGAGGAAGGGGAGGGGCTGGTTCAGGCTACTGGCCCTGAGCAGCAGAGTGTCCTGGGACATGCTTTCCTAGCCAGTAGGGAAGCTGGTTGCTTGCTGAAGGGTCCTCAGGGCCTGATTTGTGCATATGTGGTGCTCCCAGGGCAAGAAATGTGTTTTTTTATTGTCCTTTTGTCCCAACCCTGCTCAAGCCAGGATAAAGCAAATCCACTCAGATCTCTGCGGTGTGTGAGGTGAACAGGGACTGGTTACAGAAGTCCTGGGTGAAGGAGCAAAAGGAAAACCTGCTTTTCCTCCTTTAAGGTGGAATCAGGAAGGTTTTGCTCTGTTTTCCAGGGATTTAGGGCTCTGCTCTGTCCTCATGCTGTGGCTGTAGCTGCTGCTGAGGACCCTGCAGTGGAGGATGCATTGCAGGTGCTCTCCATGGAATTCTGGAATGGTGTGGATTGGAAAGGACCTTAAAGATCATCTCAATCCAGCCCCCCCTGCCATGGGGGGACACCTTCCATGAGACCAGGTTGCTTAAAGTGGCTTTGAACACTTCCAGGGAGGGGTTATTCACAACTTCTCTGGGCAACCTGTGTCTCACCACCCTCACCAGGAGGAATTTCTTCCCCTGCCCCCCCAGCATGGCAGGCCAAACTTATCCTTTATCCCCTTCCCTTCTTCCCTGTGCAATTTGTGCAAGAGATTGTCTTCATTTTTGCACAAACAAATGAGACCTTTTCAGCAAGTCTTTGTGCATAATGGGAGCAGAAGTCAAAGAACAATAAAGCCTGCTGTCGCTCACCTCCGTAGCATCCCTTTGTTTTCCCCTCTCAGGGGTGCTGTGACTCCTTTTGCTGGGAATCTGCTGTTTCCAGGATGGAATAATTACCTGTGCAGGTCTATTGAGCACTGACACACATTGTGGTTCATGAGTCACCTCAGCCAAGGCACCCTTGGAAATGAGAGCTCGTTTTCCCTGCCTTTTCCAGGTCAAACATTAATTCCATGGCCATGGGATGCCGTCCCCTGGTGATGCTGCAATCCAGGCTGGGTGTCCTTCCTGCCCCATCCCCCTGCTGTCCCATTCCCATGGGAATTCTGTAGCTGGATCTCACTCCTCAGCTGCAGGCTAAGGCAGGTGTTTTTGGAGGGGCCATCAGCTGGAGCACGAAGCCAGGACTGGGATGAGAGCTGGCGATCCCCGGGATGCAGCGGGTGTCACTCAGGCCAGGGACAACCCTCTGGGGAGCCCAGGGTCTGACAGTCCTGTGACAACTCTGAGAGAGCTAGGGCTGCTCAGCCTGGAGAAGGGAAGGCTCTAGGGAGACCTTAGAGCCCCTTCCAGTGCTAAAAGAGGCTACAAGAGAGCTGGAGAGGGACTTTTAGGAAAAGCACAGAGTGATAGGAGAAGCAGGAATGGCTTCACATTGACAGAGGGCAGGGTTAGATGGGATATTTGAAAAAAAATTCTTCTTCCCATGGCAGGGTAGTTTGAACTGGATGGGCTTTAAGGTCCCTTCCAAGCCAAATCATTCTGGGATCCTGGAAGCATGTGTTCAGCCTTCACACGGGTTAACAAACTTTTCCCAGGGCAGTGCACAGGAGAACTGAATGCTTCATGCATGGCTCCCTATTTCTCCTTCTCTGTCTACATCAAATCCTCTTTACATCTGTGGTTTCAAGCTGGCCTGATGTCCCTCAGCAGCAGCAATGCCCTGCTCTCAGCTCCTTCCTGCAGGCTGCCTCGTTCCAGGTGCTCTGCAGCGAGGAGCCAGGGCTGGCTGCCTTCTGCCAGCAGTGCTGCCCAGAGGCTGCTCTATTTATTTTTAAAAGCATTTTCATTCTCTGTTGCACAGCAACTTCTAACACACCCTGGCTCGTGCGGGCAGCTCCTGCTCCTTTCCATGCCTTGGCAATTCTTCAGCTGCTTTAGGGCTCGGGGAGATGGGGACTGATGTGTCACGTGGGTTCTCTTGTCCCCTTTGAAATGTGCCAGCTCAGGCTGAATTACCAGGCTTGGCAGCAGCACTGCTTCCCGTATTCCCATTCCCTGGGTGTGGGAACAGCCGAGGTGTGATGTGCAGAGTCAGTGCTGCTGCTGTGCACTCAAAAAAAATGTAGATTTATGGTGTCCTTGGAGTGGTGGGGCTCTGTCCGTGGCCACCTGCATGTGCTGGCTCTTGGATCACCAAATATCCAGGGAATGGTGGGCTGGGCTGTGGAGATGCCACTCTCCCTGTGGCTGGGGAAGGGGACAGTGTGAGGCCCGTGAGCTGTTTCCATACCTGTGCTTTACCTGGGCTGTGTGCCCTGCGTTGGGACATGACAGGGAGTCCAGGAGGGTTGTTCTGCCTTTCCTGGGAGCATCTCTTCATGGTGGGAGTAGAGGGAGAAGGGCAGCATAGTTCCATAGGGGTGACAGCCTGTACTTTTATGCAGGAGCAGAGCTAATTCCTGGAGAGTGGCCTGGAAATTATCTTAAGGAGTCCTGGCTGTGCCCTTCTTTGGAAAGCAAACTCCTAAGGGCGCGCTCTCGCTGTGCTCGGTGCTGCTGGGCTCTGGACACTGCCTCTGCCTTTCCCATCCTGGATTATTCCTACTGCCAAGCTTGGTCCCTGCTGTTTGCAGAGCTGCTCCCACTGGAGCAATCCCTCTCCCTTGCTGGGTGGAAGAGCTTTTACGTGGAAGGGGAACGCTGAGCTGTGCCAGGCATCATCTCCCTTTCCCCATTCCTGCCCACGGCGGATGGCACACACCCCCTCAGGTCTGTCTGCCCACCTTTGCCCTGCTCTCCTGGGGATTTGGGATGCTGCTGTGGAGCTGGAATTGGGGGTGGCAGGTTGTAGGTGTGGCAGGTGTGTGATGGGGGGTGTCTTGCCTTGAGCTGCAGAGATCTGCCTGCCCTGCAGGGAGGGGAGTTGAGATGAGACTGTCTCAAAGGCGGTGCTGGAAGAAGTTTGGGTTGTTTGGATGGGTGTTCCCAATCATTGTGCCTGGTTCTGCCCCTGTGCCAGGCCAGACAGCCCCATCTGTCACTGCCACCCCAGCAGGGATGTGCCTCCCATGCTCTGAAAGCATCCTTGGGGGTGGGCTTTGCTGCCTGCAGCAGTCCTGGGGACAGGGTCCTGCTCCCCTGCAGTCTCCATCTCACCCAGCTCTCTGTGCTGGAAAACTGCTGAGCTCTTTGACGTATATTTATATAAATAGTTAGTAGTGTTGTTTAACAGTTGCTCTTAAAGGCAAGATGAGATAATTTCATGTTTTGCTATTCCTGAAGCTGCTCCCCCTGGCAGTGGTGCTCTGTAGGAGGGCTCCTGTGCTTGGGGCTGTGAGCCCTCGTACTCCCTGGGGACTCGCTGGCCTTGGAGGTGCCTCCTGCCTGGAAGGGAGCAGTGTGGCTCCATCCCGGCTCAGCTCAGCTTTTCCTGCACAGCAGGAGAGGTGCTGACCCCTGAGGAGTGGGTTCTGCTGCTGGAGCATCCTTCCAGCTGTGACAACCCTGGTGTGGCAGAACAAAAGCTGTTTCCCAGATAAAAGGTTGTCTGATGTTTGCTGCTGAAGCTTCTCCCGGCCTGAAGCAGCTCCTGGGTGTTCCGAGCTCTGCTCTTTCCTCCATCTGATCTTTGCAGGTGTTCCAGGGGTCTTTGTTGTGTTGTTTTGGTACCACAATGGCCCAAAAAATAGCGTGTAATACATGAGTGGGCGATGAGAAAATGATGTTTTTTCAGTCAAACGCCTTTCTTTGATTCCATCATGTCCCTCTGCCCTCAGCACACTGGCACAGGTGATGCTGCCTTTCCTGACTCTCCCATTTTGGTGCATTCGACCTGACCCTTTCATCCACACCTTTTGCTGTGTGTAGGACTAAATCTGTGCAAGGAGCCTTTGCCTGTAAATGTCTTCTTTCTTTCTTTCCTTCCTTCCCACCTTGTTTAAGTCCCTCTGTTGGTCTGCAAAGCTCCCAAGCCTGGAATGCAGCCCTAGCTCTCACTGTGTCCCAGGGATGCTGGGAACAGCTCTTCCCAGCACAGCCACTGCGAATATGCCAGTGCTGGGGGCTTTGGGAGGGGGGTTTAATCCCACAAACTTTCACCCAGTATCAAATGACTCCACTAAAAATAACCCACTCACCAGCTGGCTCCCACAGCCCAGGGATGCTGCACAGCCCCAGATGGGCTGGAGCACCCAGGGCTGACCCAGGCAGGGCTTACCCACCCCAGCATCCCTGCCACTGCCAGGGGAAGTGCACGTGGCAGGAGAGGAAAAGGCCACGAGGATGAATCAGCCTCTCTCGCAGCCCATCTGTCTCTGTTTGGAAGGGCCCCACGCTGAAATCCTCCCGAGCGCTCCGAGGATCGCGGCGCTGCTTTTCCACGCTGCAGGAGCTCCCCTTCCCCCTTGGAGCAGGGGATGGTAATGAGCAGCTCAGGGTGAGCAGAGCTCAGTGGGGAGAGGCTCCTGATTGACCTGGAAACCAAGTGGCCCCCTGAGCTGGGGAGAAGCAGCGGGCAGGGGCTGGATTCGGAGCATCCCTGTGCCTGGGGAAGGGTGGAACCAGGCCAGGATAGCCCAGCATGTGAGTTCCCAGGGAGGACACAGCTCCTGTGGGCTGGGGAAGTGGAGAATCCTTGCCTGACTTGGGGTGTCCCCATGGTGCTCGGGAGCAGCATCCTAGGTGCTCTCATACAGATTTACATTATGTGTATATATAGATAGCATCATATACATTTTTCATATGTATATATATTTAACAGCTTCTTGCTCTGATGCTGCTGTCGAAATCATCCTCCAAATCCCCAGGGAAGGCTGCTGGGGTGCTGAACCACGTTTGGAGGGCCCTTTCCCTTTCCCTTTCCCTTTCCCTTTCCCTTTCCCTTTCCCTTTCCCTTTCCCTTTCCCTTTCCCTCCTTCCTTTCAGTGCTCAGCGCTGCCTGGGGAAGATCCGCCCTGTGGGCCGGCACGGCATCGACCCTTTCGCTTTAACTCCGGGGGTTTTGGTAAAAGTTGTTCAGATAATGGAAGCAAAGAGCTCACCCGGCGCCTTAAGTGCTGTTATTATGGTAATACCTCGATACTTGGCTAAAGGCTTGATTGCTGCCGCCGCAACACAAACACAGGCGCAGAACAGCCCCTAAAAGGAGTTTCCTCTCCGGAGGGCAGCGCTGCTGCTGGGAACCTGCTCCTCCCTGCAGCTCTTCATTTGCTGCCAGAGGCGAAAAAGATGAAGCATGGTGTGAGATCTCGGGGTCTCCTGCCTGCTGGGGCTGCGCTCCTCGGCTGGGACACGTGGCTGGCGTTGGGATAACACGGTTGGGTCTCTTGAGGATTGCTGCAGAGAGGATCTGTGTGTGTGTGTTCCTTCTTCCATCACTGGTGCTCTGGGGCTTGAAAAGCCTTTTCTCAGTGGTTTGTGGGGTGGGCATGCTGCCTTTGTGTCCCATTTCAGCCCACACTTAGGGACAGGCCAAGGGGCCAGGGCTGCTCGCTGTTCTGCCCCTGTTTGGCTGTGGGGATTCCATGTGGGAAGGGAAGGGAAGGAGGATTGGACCTGCAGAAGGAANGGAAGGGAAGGGAAGGGAAGGTGCAGTCTCTCTGAGATCACATCAGATGATGTGACCTCCAGCTGTGCCAGCACAGCTGGGTGGCCCATGTCCTCACCTGTGCCCTGGGCTGAGCACCACGCTGCTCCCAGCCAATGTGCAGGTGAAAGCAGAAGTGCCAATGTTTTTGTAGCTGAATATCCCCTCTCTAATTCAGTTCGGCCGTTCTCAGTGCCCTGTGGCTGTGGTTTTATCCAGATTATCTCTCCACAGCAGGAGCAAACAGTGAATTTCCTGACTTTTATTGCTTTTAGAATGAAGTCTGGGAGGTGAGAGCTTCTGGAGGCTTCATTTTAATGTGTTGGAAGCCTGCTGCGTGTCACAGTGCAGAGGTTCCTTGGGTCTCCTGTATTAAATACATCCCTGTTCCTGTGCCAGGGATGGCAGGGCTGTCCCATGTCCCTGCTGTATCCAGTGACACCCCAGAGACAGAGACAGTGAGCATCAGCTGGGATCATCTGTGGAAAACCACGTGTGGGACCACAATGGGGGTCAATACAGGTGGATATGCTGTTTTCCTTTGCTGTTTTGAACCCCTAATTGTCATGAGTGGAGATGTGAAGTCATCTTCTGCCTGGCTGTTAACAAGGAGCTGTGTGGCAACCTGGGTTTATTCCCAGGAAAGGGCTGATTTGCAGCTGTAAGGGCTCAGAGGCACTGAAACCTGAAGGGAGGCTACAAGAAAAATGGAGAGGAACATTTCATGAGGGCCTGGAGTGGCAGGACAAAGGGGAGTGGCTTCACACTGACAGAGTAGGTTTAGGTTAGATATTAGGAAAAAAATCTGCCTGTGAGGGTGGGGAGGCCCTGGCACAGGGTGCCCAGAGAAGTTGTGGCTGCCCCATCCCTGGAAGTGCCCAAGGCCAGGTTGGATGGGGCTTGGAACCCCCTGGGACAGTGAAACGTGTCCCTGCCTTTGTCAGGGGAGTTGGAACAAGATGAGTTTAAAGGTTTTGTCCAACCCAGACTGTTTTGTGACACACACACACACAAGTTCTGTGTCATTAAGAAAACGCAGGCTCGAGGCAGGGCTGCTGCCTGGCTCCATGGTCCTGGCTCTGGCCATGCCTCTTCCCAGCACAGCCCAAGCTGTTGGTTACCAAGGGCAGGGCTGGCACTTAAACAGCAGAAGCCAAATTGCATGAGCCAATATGGTGTTTTCCCCATTAATTCCGATTTTGGGTAAAAATGAAGTGTTTGTTTTCAGTGTGTGCGGAGGGGTCCAAAGGCCAGGAGAGGGGCAGGTGCCCTGGTGGCAGATGCTCTGTACCTGGCGTGTGGCATCCCTCGAGCATCCTCGTTAGCGTGAAACCTCGTCAGCTTCCCTTAACAAAATGTTCTGGCATCCTCCCTTCTCTCCTTGTCACTTCTCCAGAGGGAACGTGGCTTGTTCTGCTGGCAGCGTGAGCCCTGTTTGCTTGGGCGGAGGCAGAGCTAATTATTTCTATTTATTTCCTCAAAACTTTCCCCATGTTTTGTTTGAGGGCTCTGCCTGAGCTTTTCCACTTGCCCCCAAGCCTGGGAGTCAGCTGGAGTGGCAGGTGCACTGGGAGGCATCAGCAGAGCCAGTATCTGTGTGAATGCTGGACCTGCCCTTGGGATTGATCCTCATTTGCTCTTGGCTAATTGTCCTCAGGCATGGCTGAAGCCTGCGGTGTTCACGCTTGGTGTGCATGAAATCCTCCTGTCCTGGCCAAGGAAATGTTTAGGAAAGGAACGGGGATAATATAATGTCTGGTTTTTTTAAAAAAAGAACATAAAAAATCAAAATAAACAGAAGCCAGACAAAATCTAACCAAACAAAAAACCAAAACAAAAAGCTCACAAACCACAGGAAAAAGAAAACCAAAACAAAAAAAAAGCCCCCCAAACCCAAGGAAACCCAGAGTTAAACTTTAGGATGGGAGGGTTGAACATGAGCAGAGCAATATGAGAAAGAAAAGCAGAAGTTGATGAAAATTAGATATGATGAAGGTGTCCAGAACTGACTTGAAGAAGTAATTAATGCTCCTAAAAAAAGTCGCATGGGTAAGCAAAGTAGTGGAGTGAAGGATCTGTTTATAGCTCTCAGTGGGAGCAGCCAAACTCATCTTATCAATGTGCTAATTAATTTGCTGAGGCTCTTGCTGGCAGTTGCCTTTTTCTTTCCGGAGAGCTTGCCAAGGGCTGAGTATCCCTTGGGCTGGACTGGTTTAAATTTGAGGGTGGCTTTAGGTGCCTTCTGTTTACAGGGCAGCCCCACGAACCTGAAGGAAATGGGATGATCCCCAGGCCCCTCCATCCCTTCCCCTCGTGAGGAATGTCAGGCTTGTTTTGACTAGGATGGAGGCCATGCTCCGTGCTGTCCCCTCAGTTACTGTTAATTTTTTTCCCTCAGATATTTAATTTATTTTTGCTTCTGCTGTGGTGTTCCCCAGCCTTTATCCCAACCTCCCTTCTCTCCTCCCTGTTTGCTCTGGAGGAGTCTCCAAACGATGCCCTGGGAAGGGGTTAAGAGGATGATGTGCTCAGTTTGCTGCATGACTGGGGCATTTAAATCCTCCTTTTCCTTGCTGGGTTGGTTTCTCCTGCATTAGGGATGTAGTTAGGAAGGGAGTAATGGCCTTGGCTGCCTTCTGCTTTCTCTCTTTCCCTTTTTCACCTTCATCGTGGGCAAACACTGGAAGGGGAGTTTCTGGGACTGCCAAAGCAAAGCCTTTCCTGTGTCACTATGATGCTGAACAGAGCTTTTCCAACATGAAAATAAGGCGTTTCACTGTGGCAAAGCTTTGGGTGTAGTCTTGGACACGAGCATCTCCTGCCTGTATGGCATCCCCTACTTTTCTTGGCCATGGAGCTCTGCTCGGTGTGTTCCTGGCACTGTTCCCGTGCCTTTGCCTCCCATGGGCAGCTCCCAACTCAAAGCCAGGCTGGCATTTCCCCATCCAGCCTCCTGAAGTGCTGCCTGTCTCTGGGGCTGCCTGGCTGTCCCTTGAGTGTGGGGCTGGAGGAGGAATCTGGATGCTTCAGCCAGGGGTGCCCCATAGAGAAAAAACAACCCAATGGAAGGAGCCTGGTTTGATCCAGGTGTCCCAAATCTCTTTTCCCATCTTGTCAAGCTGTGCTGCTCCAGGGAGGGCTGGCCATGGGGTCAGGCTGTGGAACACCACAGCAGAAGCAAAAATAAATTAAATATGGGAAAAAAAGTTAGCAGTAACTAAGGGGACAGCATGGAGCATGGCCTCCATCCTAGTCAAAACAAGCCTGACATTCCTCACGAGGGGAAGGGATGGAGGGGCCTGGGGATCATCCCATTTCCTTCAGGTCTGTGGTGTGGCTCTGTAAACAGAAGGCACCCACTGCAGATCTGCAGGTTCAAGAGGTTCAGGGATGCCCAAACCGGGAAGGATGAGGGAGGCAGGAGGTGCTGTGTGTCCAGTGATGGGGATCCAGTGATGTGTGTGCTGGTGTGAGAGAGCCCAGCCCAACAAACGGAGGAGAAACGGGACTCTTAGTTGATGTGGGAGGAAGGGGGGGAATTGTGGGGCAAACAGAGCAATCCCCCTGAGCCTCCCTCTGTCTTGTCCCCCTGCAGAGTGATGAGCCCCAGCAGCAGCAGCGATGCTGGGATTCGGGACGTGCTCCATGGGCGCGCCGGCAAGGGGGGCTGAGCTGGACGCTGCCTCGTCCCGCTGCATCCTGGCCCTGCCCGAGGAGGAGACGTGGCGCCAGCACCGCCTGGGCCTCATGCAGAACACCCAGTCCTGCAACCTGCTGGAGCCCCAGAGCCTGGCCCAGGCCCTGGTGTCCCGTGCCGCCTCCTTCGACGCGCTGTACGATTCCCGGTGCCGGGATGGGGACGCGGACGCCGGCAGCGCCCTGGACCTGGGCCCGCTGGTGCCCGTCAGCCCCGACGTGATCAAGCGCCGGCGGGGAGGGCTCATTGAGCAGAGGGACATCATCAAGGCACACCAGGCACACAAGATGCAGAGCACACCCCAGGCGAGGAGGAAGGAGTGGGAGTAAGTACCTGTCTTGGGTTGCAACATGTAACCAAAAATGTGTGTTCTATTTGCCATCTGTTGAAACCGTTTGGGGAGGTGTTTTCTTTATCTCTTGTATAACCCATTCCTCATAACTCCAGGGGTCGGATGCCTTCTGTTAATGGGCAGCTGTNAAGGTTTTCTAGGATTTTTGTTTGTTTCCTTCCTTGGTTGGTTGTTTTTTTTTTTTCTTTTTTACTATTTTTGTACTTTTAATGCTCCTAGTAAAGAACTGTTATTCCTATTCCCATATTTTTGCCTGAAAACCCCTAATTGCAAAATTATAATAATTTGTCGCAGTCTGTGTTCGGACTTGGATGTTGATTATTTCTTATCTATACCACAGTCTCACAAGCTGTGAGCTCTAACTAGCAAGTTAGAAAACAAAGGTAAAATGGAGTGCTTCTCTACCTCTTCAAGGCCTTTCCAAGGACAATCCATCCAATTACGAAATGCCACCTGAATTATTTTTACCCTAAACCCAATAATTAACTACTTGAAGCCCTCTATGCAGACTCTATGAACCAATTACAGAAAACCACCCAAACCCATGAAGAAGAAGGAAGAAGAAGGTGAAGAAGAAGGACTCAGACAATGCCCAAAGTCCTCCATCTTGCCCCGTACATTACCATGTACTAAAATCCCAAATCTAAATTTTTCACCCTGTGATATCACGCAATACTATTCAAACTACACAGCCACAACCCCAGCGCCATCACTCAATTTTGGAAGCCTGTTCCACGGCCCTCAAGTCAAATGCAGTGCCTGTCTGAGGATCAGTGCCCCTCAGCACTGAAAGCCTGAAATTTTCAACCTCCAGGATTCCAGCAGGGAGGGGCTGGTGGGAGGGGCTGGGGGTGTCCTGTTGGCTCCCTGTGGAGCAGCCAGCTGTGCTCCATCTCCTGGCACTGCTGAGTTGGGCTGTGTGGCTCTGGGCTGGAGGATGGCATCCCATGGGAATGGTGTGTCCCCCCAAATTGTGGGGTGGTAGGGGAAAGTGGCATGGAAAGGTGGAAGCTCTCTGTATTGGAAGTCCTCAAGGCAGTTTCCCTTGGCTGTATCTGGGTATTTAGATACATCTGGGCTGTTGCCTTTCTGCTTTTGCTGTGGCTTCACCGAGCTGTGAGGGGATTATCTGTAGACAGGGTGGTTGCAGACACTTTTGGTGGGACTTGGCTGTGCTGAGCTAATGGTTGAACTCGATCTTAGAGGTCTTTTCCAACCTCAATGATTCCATGATTTGCATTTAATTCTGAAAGTCTTCCTGAATCAGAGCAAGCTGGGCATTAACAAACTTGAGAAAACAGAAGTGTTTGACAGAGCTAGAACCCACCGGCTTTGTTTATTATTTTCCTTTAATTAATTTATCCTCATCGTTTGCCTTGGTGCTGTGAGCAAAGCCCAGCTCCAACTCCTGGATTAGCCTCTCTCACCCCACACTCACTATGTGACAAGGCTGCAGCCACATGCTTCAGTCCTGCATTTAAATGACAAGCTTCCCTTCCCTGTGTGTGCTCAGCAATCAGCAAGACTGTCTGGGATAAACTGTTGCAGCACATCCTACTCCACTATCACTGGTCTGGAGCAGTTCCCTGCCTCCAGAACTTGATTTGGGGAATGATGTTTAATAAAACACCTGAAGGAGACGGGATCCCCGGTATCAATTAGATGTGGCACGTTGCTTTGGCAAAATCTAGGCCGTGTGAAGCTGGTAAGGGTTTCTTTGGGGTGGTTTCCATGATAAAACCACTTGTGATGAGGCTGCTCCTGCTTTTTTTGGAGTGCAGCCCATCGCTGAGGCTCTCCTCTCAGCTCTGTGCTCCTCCCTTTGTGCCCAGGGAACCTCCTGGCTGGCGACTCAGGCAGCTTTGCAGGGGAAATAAATTGCCATATGGGCTCGGCAGGCGCTCGGTGCCTCGTTATCTTTTGCAGCCCACTGGGGATGCCAGATGAATAAATCATGGCGGGGCAGGAAGCAGAGGGGTGGCCTCGTTAATTGTCTAATTAACGGCCTGCAGCTCCACAGCTCTGCTTGGTGGCAGGGACATGAAGCTGGAGCCCTTCCTGCTCCGGGTGGTGTTGGGATGTGCCCCTTTGGCTGCCCTCAGCTGCTCCATCCAGCAGCTGCTCAGACACAAACGCAGTATTTCTTGTCTTTAACACAGTGGGAATGCTCAGGCAGCAGTGCTGGGTGCTGCCATCCCAGTGTGGTTTAGTAGGATGTTTCCCCAGGCTGGAAGGGTCCTGTCTTTGCGTTTCCCAGCTCCTGGGTGATTGGGTTTGTCATTTCATCCTGCTTTATGACTGTTTTCTGTGATGCTGGGGAGGACAATGGGCTCTGGCCCTTGGGCTCTGCTGACCACATGTCCCACTGAGGACCAGAGAGCCCCACTCCCTGCCTCTGCCAGGCCCCTTCCTGGGAAGTTGGTGAGCACCGAGGTGTTGGAATTCTGGAAACTTAGATTTTAAGATTTTGGTATATGGTAACACATGTGAAGCAATATGGAGGATTTGAGGCATTGTCTAAATCCTTCTTCTTCACCACCTTCTTCCTTCTTCTTCATGGGTTTGGGTGGGTTTCTGTAACTGGGTGAAAAAGGTCTGCATTGCAGGCCTTGAGTGGTCATTATTGGGTCAAAAGTATAAATAATATAGATATCACCTTGTTATTGGATGATTAGCGCTTAAATAACCTTGGAAAGAGTTAGAGGGACTCAACTTTACCTCTTTTCTCTAAATTGCTTTAAACATGTTACTGTAGACTAGAATCCTAAAATCTAAGTTTCCAGAATTCCAACACCAAGGGGCTTGATCTGCTCCTTTCCCAGACTTTCGTGCCTTGATACCCCACCAGCCTGCAAAAACCACATGGCAGAGGTTCCTGCTTTAACATCAGACTCAAACATCAGGAGGAGAGGGACTTTTGATGAGGGCATGCAGTGGCAGGATGCGGGAGAATGGCTTTAAACTGAAAGTGAGTGGGTTTAAGAATTCTTCCCTGTGAGGGTGGTGAGGCCCTGGCACAGGGTGCCCAGAGAAGCTGTGGCTGCCTCATCCCTGGAAGTGTTCAAGACCAGGTTGGATGGAGCTTGGAACAACCTGGTTTAGTGGAAAGTGTCCCTGCCTGTAGCAGGGAGAGTGAAGCAAGATGATCTTTAAGGTCCCTTCCAATCCAAACTCTTCTATCCTTGTGGGACAAACCATCAATGTTCTCCCCAAAAGCTTTGCTGAAGCCCAGGCAAGTGTGCAGAACTAGTAACCCCAGTACCACAGATGTTTTCTGGGAATAGATGGATACCCTGAGGGGGAGAAAAAAGCAAATTAATTTCCTTATGTGTAATTTTATCAGTAATAATGCAATTTCCCTGTGATTTCATTTTCAGAAGGGCCCATCTCACATGCCTTGGATCACCCTGGGGGCCTTCACCGGGGCAGTCTGGCTCTGGTTAGCAGTGAGGGGGGGATTCTCCCATAGCTCCAGCATGGTGGTGGGCATTAAATTGGACCTGGGAAATATGGAAAATGTCTGAGTAGCTGCAGGCTGTGACTGGGTGGTCTGCAGGGTGGTGGGCACAGTGAAAGATGCTGCATGTGCCTCTTTTCTGCTGCATGAGCCCTCTGCTCCCCTGGGGCAGCCCTGTCTTTGCAGATGTGGCATTCCTGGTGTGGAGCCAGATGTTGTTTAGCTGCTGTCGTTTTGGGTTGCTCTGAGAGCAGTGAAGAAAGGCTTTTATTTTGTGCTCACCAGTGCTGGCAGGTCTGACCCTCATTAAGCCTCCACCTCTGCTGCCTTTTGTCAGTGAAAGAGTTCCACAAGTTGAATAACAATGGGAAGGGTAAAATGATCTTTTCCCTCTTTTTGTTGGTTTTTTTTGACAAGAGGAAACTGAGGCAGAGAACAGAAAACACAAAGTGCCTGTGGGGCAGTGGCTTTGGGGGAAGATTAACTCTAGGGTGAAAAATGAATGTACCAGCCCACCTTGTTCTTGTGTGAGGGACTCCAGCCCAGGGCAGACACCAAACCCCGTTTTTCCAGAGTCCCAGCCTGCTGCCCTGCCCTCCATCCCTGTGTTCACACCTTGGGGTCAGGGATGGAGGTATCTGGAAACACCTGCAGTGCTCCAAGGTTGAATCAGTGCTGTCTTTGCTCTGGCAGCATCCTTTGGGTAATGTCGAGCTTAGAGACAGCTCTGAAGAAAAGCTCCTCGTCAAAATAAGCAAACAGGGAACCTCCTGTGGCTTCTCCAGGAGGAGCAGCTGCTGCCTTAGCTGATGGTAAGGACAGGCAGAGCCACACAGGGAGCACATCCCAGAAAAGCCTCAGGCTGAATTTGAACACACGGGACCCAACCCTGCTTTGCATGGCCAAAACCCACATGTGCATGGGGATTTGTTAAGCTTAGCTTGTGCAATTTTGGGAAATGCAAGCTGTGCCCTCGTTTGGGGATGGTATTTACAGCAGGATGCATGGAAAAGCCTGATTCCAGGCAGATGTTGGGCAGGGAACAGAGGGGACTGGGGGGAAAGCAGCAGACTCGTGGCACAGTGTGAAGGTGGGAGGCTGTAATTCAGCCTTTGGGCACCTGAGTGCTGGGTGGAGGGTCTGACTATCCTGTGGGAAGTGAAGCACTCTGCCCACAGCACAGTGACCCCAAAGGGTAATGGAAGTAAAAGTGATGTCCTGTCTTGGAGCATCTTAATTCCTATCTCTGGTCCTGTGAATTTGTGAGGTTTCCTTTTCTTGGGAGCCTGGGGAGCTGCCAGGAGAAGGAGACCTGGCAAATTCCTGGTCCAGGGAGCTTTGTGGTGCTGTCTGGCTCCATCCCTGCAGTACAGCCCGTGGGGAGCCTCTGGGGCTGGAGTGTTCTTGCAGCTCTGCCTTGGGTGGGGAGCAGGGAGAGAACAGAACAGGCTGCAGACACACAGGGTGTTGCTCACAGATCTTGGTGGCTTTTTACGACTTGGCAGCCTCTGTCTGGTTATGTGCAAGCTCTGCATCCCAGATTACAAATGAAGCAGATTTTTTTTCCCCTTACATCCTTTTTTTTTTTTTTTTTTTAACTGGTGCTGAGTGAGACAAAGGGCCCTTTTGGTGTGTGCTGGGCTGCCAGCTCCATCACTGCCTCACAGCATATTCCCCAGCATCATCTGGGTCTGTCCTTCTCCTTTTCAGATGTCTGTTGCCATGACCCCAGGGCTTTGGGAGGGCTGGGAAATAGGGCAGAAGCTCTGGGGGCTCTGCAGGTCAAAGCCCTGAGATCTCGGTGGCAGGTGATGCTGGGGATCATGTACCTGGGAGGATCCTTCCTGTAGATCCACCCATGCTTCCAAGCCTTCTCCAACCCCCTGCAACACAATTAACTTCTCTGAGCCTAATGAGTGTCTCTTTGTTAACGTGGCTCTGCCTGCTTGTGTTTTACCCTGCATGAGGAGCAATGCAGGCAGTGAAAAGGGCTGTGGATGTGCTAAACCTGGAAAAGGGTGCACTGAAACATGGCTTTTGCCACTGAGCAGCAGAGAAACATCTCTACCAAAGGTATCTGCCCTGAACCTCCCTGTGCTCTCCCTGCTCCCCTTTTTTCTGACCTGGCATGAACTGGAGTTCCGCTGAATATCCTGGCAACAGCATGGAAATAGCAGCATCCTTCACCGAGTTTCCTCAAAGCCTGGGTTTCTGGCACACCCTGCAGGAATTCTCTGAGTTAATTCCAGTGACTGCAGAGCCTCCCAAGGGCTGCCAGAGGGGTGGGGACAGTCTGAGCCTTCTGGGCCAGGGCAGGCTCAGAGGTGGTTCCAGGGAGCTGCTTGGAGCTGGGCATGGAAGGACAAGGTGGTTCCCAGGAGATGCCTCAGCACAGGAGCTGCTGCCTTGTGTTTTTCTCCTGCTTCCCTCACTGGAATCTCAGCTGCAGGTGTTTGGGAAGCTTTGTTGGCACGTCTTGGAGCAGTGCTCAAACCGCGGTCCGTGCTTTCCAGCAGCCAGCCTTTGGAAGGAGCTGCCCCCTTAGCCTGGGGCTGGCCATGGCTCAGAAACACAGAATTATTGTGAGGCAGTGAAGTGGCAGAGAACCTCAGGCAGGGTCACCTAGAGCAGTCTCCAAGTCTCTCCTAGTAGCATGTCCAGGTGGGTTTTGAGTACCTCCAAATATTGAGAGTCCACAACCTCTCTGGATAGCTTGTCCCAAATGTTTAGTTGCCCTCGCAGTGTAAAAGTTTATTCCTCTCTAGAGGCAGAATTTGTTTTATTAAACAAAGAATTTGTTTTATCAAGAATTTATTTTTTTAAACAGTTTGTGCCTGTTGCCTCTAGTCCAGTCTTTGGGTGCTACTATTCANCTCAGGCAGGGTCACCTAGAGCAGTCTCCAAGTCTCTCCTAGTAGCATGTCCAGGTGGGTTTTGAGTACCTCCAAATATTGAGAGTCCACAACCTCTCTGGATAGCTTGTCCCAAATGTTTAGTTGCCCTCGCAGTGTAAAAGTTTATTCCTCTCTAGAGGCAGAATTTGTTTTATTAAACAAAGAATTTGTTTTATCAAGAATTTATTTTTTTAAACAGTTTGTGCCTGTTGCCTCTAGTCCAGTCTCTGAGGGCCTGCAGTGACAGGACAAAGGGGGGTGGCTTCAAACTGACAGAGTAGGTTTAGGTTAGTTATTAGGAAAATATTCTGCCCCTGTAAAGGTGCTGAGGCCCTGGCACAGGGTGCCCAAAGAAGCCTCTTCCCCCAGTGTCAGGAGTTCTGTGCATTGATCAGATCCTCCCTGAGCCTCTTCCAGCCAGGCCGAGCAGCCCCAGCTCTCCCAGCTCCCGTCCTTTGGTCACCGTGGCTGAAGTTGCTCCAGTAGCCCATGTCTCTTGCCCTGTCCTGTCCTGTCCACAGCACTCTGGATGTGTCACCAGGGCTAAATGAAGGGGACAGGCCACCTCCTTGACCCACTGGGTTTGCCTAACACACACCCCAGGGGGCTGCTGGCCCACTTTTTTCCAGAGCACAGTGCTGGTGGCCAGCAGGTCCCTTGGGGCTCTCTGTCACTGCCCAGCCTGTTTCCATGTGTTTGTTTTTCCCCAAGTGCAGGGCTTGGTGTTTCCCGTGGAGCTGAACTCTGTGCTGCTCTTCTGCTGTTCCTCCAGGCTGCTGAAGTCCCTCTGGATGGCAGCACAGCCCTCTGCTTCAGCAGTCCCTGGTTTTTAGCACCTCCCTGCACTGGCAGAGCGTGATTCGGTGCAGGCACCGAAACTTCTCATATTTCCTGCTCATTTGCATCCTCATCCTTTCCCTCCCCTGGAATAATTCAGTCTCTTCCCCTCTCCCAGGCAGTTCCCAGCTGTCCCTATGTGATTCTGATGGGAGGCTGGCTGCTGGCTGGGGAGTGTTTGTGACAGAGACGTTTTCCAGCCTCTCCAGTTTGTAGGGTTAATGTTATTTACTACTCTCAATTTCTTAGGTGTAGTACCTGCCTTGCCCCTCCCACCCTCACACACTGTATTTCAAGGATGACAGCACAACAGGTTAATTCAGGGGCCTCAGGAGGTATCTGGTTTGATCAGACAATCACTTATTTTTCATTTAACTCAACATTTTGCATTTTAAAATATGGGGGATGTCTCACTGTGCACTCCCAAAACGGCATTTTCTCGACTGAGGGTGGTGAGGCCCTGGCACAGGTTGCCCAGAGAAGTTGTGGATGTCCCATCCCTGAAAGGGTCCAAAGCCAAGCTGGATGGGGGGCTTGGAGCAATGTGGTCTGGTGGAAGGTGTCTCTGCCCATGGCAGGGGGTTGGACCGAGATGATCTTTACGGTTCCTTGCATCACAAACCATCCCATGACTCTTTAAAATGTCAGGGATCTCCCTGAAGTTGTACAAAAGCAGCTTTCAAATGTTCTGGTGCTTATCCCAGCCGTGGGGAAGGAGATCAGTGGGACACTGTCTGTCCCAAAACCTCCCCTGAAGGAGCTGGGTGTTGTCCCATCTTCCCTGGATGATGCCAACCAGCTTGTTTGGTGGGGAGCAAACTTGGAATGTGCCACCACGGTGGATGATGCTGTGATGAAACCTGCGTCATCTCCACGTGCTCTGCCACAACTCCCAACTCCTTCATTTGTCATCAGAGGAGCTTCACAGGGCTTGCTTTCCCCCCCTACCCCTCCACAACTTGTGAGACAGCACCTGGTATGCTGTAAATGCCTTTTCCAGGGTGGAATTAAGCCTAAAAATCCTTCAATGAACTTTTTCCCATTGAGGAGTCTGGGGAGCCATGCTCAGCCTTGGCTGCTGAGGGTGTTTGCCTCAACATGAGGCTGCTGAGCTGCTGCCTGCCTGTCACTGCAGCAAGGGGGACGTTTGTTCACACCTCCCAGCACTGAGCAGCTCTCAGAGAGAGGTTTTGCTCTTTGGCCTTTTCTCTTTCACAGGTTTGGGAGAGGGAAGCAGCATCTCCTTCCTGGCTGCGGGCCAGGGATGGGGCTTCTCTGGCTGCCTCGAGCATCAGCTGCTCAGTGCAAGTTCAGACCTGCTGGAAAAAAAAATTTCAGCAGCTCCATCTTCTCCTGACAATGTAGTTTTGTCAAAGCCACCCCTGTTTGCTAGCAGGGTTGCTCTGAAGAAAGCTGAGCCTGTGAGTTTGGCTTCATTGGGTTGCAGATGGAGTTGGTGGATTTCTGGTCCAGCTTTCTTTTTGTTGCATGGGGTGTTTGCAGCCCGAAGGCAGGAAGGAGACTCCTCTGTCACCCCTGCCCCTGGCAGTGGGTGTTTTGCTGTGTTTATCCAACTTGAGCCTTGCAGGGTGGGCAGAGGATCAGAGAAAGCACTGGATGGTCCTCAGGCATGGACCTGCCTCTTGGAGGGGTGAAGAGGAGGTCTAAGGGAGAAGAAAATCTCCTGCTGGCTTTGGCAGAGGGGTCATGAGGATGCTGGGGGATTTCTGTCGCTTTGGGTAGTGCAGCGGTTGAAAAAATGCTTTTAGAAATCCATCTCCAACCCTTTGACAGGCTAGAAATAAGGGTTTTTTTTGCTGTTGGCTGTCTATGGATGGCTCTGGGGATGTCCTTTCTGAGCTTGTTCCCACACACATGTAAAGTTTGGCAGCGTGGTGTCTGGCTCTTGCAGGGCCTTGGTGGCAAGAAGGGGAATATCCCCCCTCTGTCCCTTCCTCGTCCCTTTGCTCTCCCTTTATCCATGCTGCTCAGTCCCAACGTTTTGGGCTGGCCCATTCTCAAATATCCCTGGTTTTCCCCCCATTGGACCTTCTCAAGTGGACCTCTCTGGAAGTGCCTTGCCCAAAGCTGGACCTGTGTGAGATGGAGGAGGAGGGAGAAGTGTGATCTCACCTCCTGCCAGCTCCCTTAGCGTGAGCCTGGGATGCTCCACAGCTTTTGGCTGAGGGGAGAGGTTGTGTAGAGGCATTTGGGGGCTGGAAGCAGGGATGGAAATTCACTTCCATGTGATGGCAGAGCAAGGGAGGGTGGATAGCTGTTCCCTGGGAGGTGGGATTGCAGAGCAGCCAGGATGATGTGACTGCAAATGCTAATTAGAGCCCGGGCTGGCAAAGCTAAATAAAGCAGCGGGGCACTCCAGGCTATTTATTAACGGGTGATTATTCCAGGACCCTTCATTGAGCCACAAAGCCTCCTGGCCTAAGGCAGAGTTAGCCCCGGGAGCTCTGCATTGCCAGGAGCACTGGGAGTGGGATGGTTAGGTAGGAAAGGGGAGCATCCCTGCAGCCAGCACTGCAAAGCAATGCTGTCCCTTTTCTCCATGGTTTGGGGGTGATGGGGTCTCACCTGCCTCTGCTTGAGGTGCCAGCACCCCCCCTGTGCTTGTCTGGGCATTGTCATGCACCCACAGAGGCAGCCTTTGGTTTTGGGTGGGTGTTTTTGGGGAGTACAAAGTCCTGAGCAGCCTGTGGGGATGGGTTAGGGCAAGCATTGACAGTGACATTGTGACACAGTGACAGAGGGAGACTGAGCACCAAAATCACCTCCTGTGAGTTTTGTGGGGCTGGATTCACATCCCCGTAAGTGCCCAGGACTGAAGGTTCCTTTGCTGTCCTTTAAGCTTCTCCCAGCCTGCCATCTTTTAAAGGCCTGGTCTAGTTGCAGATGCCCCTGCTCATGGCAGGGGAATTGGACTAGATGGCTTTTAAAGATCCCTCCCAACCCAATCCATTCTGTGATTCCATGATTTGGTTGCTAAATCCACCCTTAATTCAAGATGCAACAACTTTCTGCCTCATCAGTGGCTCTGATGAATGAGCTGCCCCAGTCCCCCAGCAATGCAGTGTGGGGCCATATCTCCCTTAAATGAGTTTAATCTTAATTTAGAAGATGTACTTTAAAAGAAACTGCAGTTTTTCAAAATAACTTTTTCGGCTTCCAACTGCGAAGTTTTTGAGATGTTTGGTTTTTTAGCGTAACAAAACATCGAAGCTATGCTAAATTATTAAACTTAAAAATTTACAAATATGCATGTCAAAACTACTAAAACCATAAAAATATATTTAAAAATTTTAAAAAAATCATCATGACATCAGAGACACCATTAATGTGTCTCCCCTTTGCTTGCACAGAAAGATGTCACCACAAATCACTGTGAATGCAGGGGAGGAGGGGAAGGGATGGATGCTCCCTAAAAAGCCCTGGCTGATCAGCCCTGGCCTTTCACTCCTGGGGTAGCTGGAGGCTGGTGGGCCCTGATGGGGGTTGTGGTGGGATGTTGTGGGTTTAGGAACCCTGAGTGGGACCTGCTGCACTCATGCTGGTGTGGCATTTTGCTTCAGGATTGCGTTGTGTTCTGCTCATCGGCTGAGAACTGGCAGGCATTTTAAGAAGTGGGGCCAGAGATGCCCTGGGCTGGATGGTCTTAAGCAGACACTTGCAGAGAGGTGAGGAAAAGGGATCCCTAGGGTGGGAATGCAAGGTGTGCTGCAGCTGGGGTCTGGGGAAGGGGCTGCAGGGGGAAGCCTGTGGGTGAGAGATGGTCTGGCACTGCTTCTTCTGCAAAATCTTGTCTGGGGGGAAGTACAGTCACCAAAGCCTCCTTTCCCAGAGGATTATTCCCTTATCCCAGCAAAAGAGAGCTTTACAGGACTGTTTTCCTGTTGATTTTGAAGATACCAAGGCTGGCTGTTGGACTCGTGGGTCCTGGCAATTAAAGCAGCAGTGCCTGTGAGGGTGAGGATGTTTCATGGCAGCGTGCAGATAATTCCACCTCCAGCCTCACACCTCCAAGTTCTCCTGCCACAGCTGCTGTGTGACACCTGGAGTGGCTGCTGCAGCCCAGGACAGGGTCAGGGAGTGGTGGCAGTGGTTTAAGTCTGGAGGCAGAATTTTCACAGCCTGGTGTGAGGTTTTCTGCCTCTCACCCCTCTGATCCCTCAGTGGATAAATCCCAGTGCTGACCCTGCAAATTCCACCTCTGGGTTGGTGCTGGGAATGTGTCCTGGTGGTTGTGGGGACGATGGTGCCCATCCCTGTCAGGGCTGGAGAAGGCACATCCTGGCGAGGCTGTCGGGGAAAAGTGGGAGCAGATGGCAGAGGGGAAACACTTTCCCTGGGCTGGGTGAGAGCTGCCTTGCTGCGAGGTGCTGCAGGGGCTCTGTTGGCACAAGAAATGCCATCAGGGCTGTCCTGGCCTGTGCCACAGCTGCCAACATCTGCACAGAGGAGCATCAGGGAGAGGCTGGTGTGGTGCCCTCCTCCAGAGACGCCCTCCTGGGTGAACTGTTCCAGCCCAGGGGTTCTGTCTCCCTGCTGTTGCTGAGGTGCTCGGCTCTGCAGCACTTCTTTTTTGCAAGTGGGGAGAACGTCCTCCTTCTAATCCAGCAGGTAATGAAACTGTTCCTGGAAAAAACCATGCATTCCTGCATGGTTATAAACATGTTTCTGAGTCACAGCTACTCAGTCCCAATTTGAAATTTGGCCAGAGCACACTGTAGAAGGTTCTCATTTGATCCTATTTTTTAATTTTTTTTTTCATCTCAGCATAGCTATATTTAAAAAAATAAATCTGGATGCCAAAAGCCACTTTCTAAGATGAGTGCAGTCAATCACATCTCCTGGGAACATCATTCAAGGAAGGGGAGCCTGTCCTCCCTCTCCAGACCCTGCATTAGAGTCATAGAATACTCTAGGTTTGAAGGCACCTTATAAAGATCATTTGTTCCAACCCCCCTGCTGTGGGCAGGGACACCTTCCACTAGGCCAGGTTATTCCAAGCCCCATCCAACCTGGCCTTGAACATTTCCAGGGCAGGAAGGAAATGCTCCTGCCACAGGAATGGTGCAGCCACAGCTTCTCTGGACAGCCTGTGCCAGTGTCTCCCATCCTCATAGTCATTCTCTTATTCCTAATACCCCATTTCACCCTGCCCTCTGTCAGCTTGAAACCATTTCCCCTTGTCCTGTCACTCCAGGCCCTTGTCCAAAGTCCCTCTCCAGCTCTCTTGAGTCTCTTTAGGCACAGGAAGGGGCTCTAAACTCTCCCTGGAACCTTCTCCAGGCTGAACAACCCCAACTCTCAGCCTCTCCTCAGGGACTTGTTCCCTGCCTGCTGCTTCCTCCAAGTTGAGGAGCAGCTCTGGCTTTCTGAGCAACCCGGGGCTTGGCAGAGGATGCTNCCGTGGAGTCATTTAGGTTGGAAAAGGCCTTTAAACTCATGGAGTCCAACTATTAACCCAGCACTGCCGAGGCCACCGCTCAGCCACGTCCCCAAGTGCCACATCTGCGTGTCTGTCAAATCCCTCCAGGGATGGTGACTCCACCGCTTCCCCGGGCCACCTGTTCCAGGGCCTGACAAAGCTTTTGGAGCAGGCACCTTTGCTAATATCCAGTCTGAGCATCCCCTGGGGTGACCTGGAGCCGTTTCCTCTGTCCTGTCACTTGTTGCCTAACAGAAGAGACGGACCCTCACCTTGCCACAGCCTCCTTTCAGGAGAAGTGAGGTCTCTCCTGGGCCTCCTGTTCTCCAGGCTGAGCCACCCCTCAGCTCCCTCAGCTGCTCCTTCTCAGAGCTTGCTGAGACTGGAGGAGTGTTAGCCTGTCTCCGTCAAACCAAGCGCATCCCGAGCGCCTTCCTGTCCTGGCACCCGCTGTTCCCTGTCTTCTCACATTTCCTCCATTGACAAAAACCCAAACAGCCCCACATAGCTGGCTCTGAATCCCTGTGCCACGTTGAATCATGTGGGCATCAGCCACGCTTCTCCCTGACTCACATATCCCGGCGTGCTGGGTGAGGGTCAAAATGAGAACGGCAATAAACATCCTGGGAAACAGAGCCTGCGTCTCTTGGCATAGCCCGAGACTTTTTTATTTCCTTTTGGCTCTCAATCTTCTCTTAAGGAGCTGCTTTCTCATAAATATCCCATCCTTTAGCACCGTCTGAGCAGGAGAGAGGCTCCCAGCGGGGTTATCCTGCGCTCTGCTCTGCAGCAGCAGATGTAGAGTAGAGGCAAGAGGCAGCTCCGGGTTCAGGGGACAGCCCGGTGCCCCAGCAGAAGTGTCCAGGTAAGGGCTGCATCCCTGCTCGAAGGGGATGGAGGAGAAAGGCTGCCTTCCTCCCCCTCAGGCCCTTGCTCGGAGCCAGGCAGGGGATGCAAGTGCAGCCTTCCCCATCCTCCTCGGGCTCGGGACACCACACAGAGCCCGGACATTTCGGCTGGGTGGGGCCTGGCCGTGCGGGCAGGGCTGGGAGAGGGCTGGGGGGAGCAGGAGCAGGAGCTCTGCAGGGCTGAGGATCTGCTCTTGGCAATCGGCCCAGCCTCGGGCTTAATTAACAGCGGCTAAAAGGGCTGAAAGGTGGGAAGAGCGGCGTCGCTGCCTGAGCTGCGTTGGTGGTGGGGAGGAGGAGGAGGTGAGGTGAGCTACAAAATAATAATTGATTCGTTCAGGGTAGTGTCTTGCCTGGACTGAATCGAAGGGACTGTAATTAGTCGGGAGCTGCTGTGGCCACCTCCTTGCCTGTTGTTAGTGGAATGAAAAGCCAGGGTCACTCTGGCTGGCTGGTGGCCTGCGAAGTGTTTTGAGCACCTCTTGCTCCACTCTGTGCTGCAGGGTGGTCGTGGGACTTGCTGGAAACCCCCCAGATGGCCCACTTCGGTTATAAAGATCACTGGAAGGAGATAATTAAGAAGGGATGCAGCAGCTGGGTGTCACAGAGAGCTGGTGGGCTCTGGTGCCTGGCTGAGGTTGGGGCAATGATCCCACAAACCTTTTTGCAAACACTCCTCTGTCATCGTGCTGAGGAGAATTTGGACNTATTATTATTATTATTGTTTTAATTTAAATGCCTCAAGCAGTCCTGGCTGCCCCACAGCAGGCGTGAGGGACAGGGCAGCAGCCACTGTGTGTTGCAGAGCAGGCTGTTGGTGGTGTGGATGAGGGAAGAGTGTGTCAGGGATACTGGATGTCTTGTGCTGCTGGCTGGAGTCGTGGGT
>VXBB01025226.1:93202-148158 GCA_013399915.1 Illadopsis cleaveri | reverse complement strand
CCCCCCACCCCGCCGCCTCGGTGCTGCTGCTTTGGCTCACCTGTGTGTTTTCTTCCAGGATGGCTCGCTTTGGGGAGGCAGTGGCCGGCAGGCTGGGCTCCGGAGATGGGGGCTCCGACCAGAACCGAAGCCGGCAAGGAGCTCCTGCCCCTGCGGGAGGGAGCCCGGGAGCCTTCAAGCAAACCAAAGCGCAGCGAGCCCGGACTATGGCTCTGTACAACCCCATCCCCGTCCGGCAGAACTGCTTCACCGTCAACAGATCGCTCTTCCTCTTTGGGGAAGAGAACATAGTCAGGAAATATGCCAAGAAGCTCATCGACTGGCCATATCCTTTCTGCAGCCCCCGTGGGCCCCCTCCTTTGCCGCCCGGATTTGGCTCGGTGGCCGCCCAGGACACGTGTGTGTGGCACTGGTGGGCAGGTAAGGTGTGCGGAGAGGGGTGCCCCGGCCCCTGGGGATGCTCTCCTCACCCTGTTGCTGCTTCCCTTTCTGTCTTCGGCTCCTTGCCTGCTCCTGACAGGAGCTGAGCCCTTTCTCCCCCACCGGGAGTCCCCCAGCCCCCGCTGAGGCTTGGATTTATTAGCCCTCCCCGTGCTGATAGGGACGGGTGCTCTGATCCCTGCGTGCTTTGGGATGCTCTGTGTGTGTGCCTGGGGACGTGGGGGGTAGTGGCTTTTTCTCTGTGCCTCGATGTCTTGTGGAGTTTTGTCACCCCCACCCCACCCGGAGCCACCTGGGAGCCCGTGAACCTCCAGTCCCTGCTGGGTGGTGGCTCTGTCCCTCCTGTGTGTGTCCCCTTTGCTGCAGATCACGCCTGGCAGGGGCACGGCCGTCCTCGCCCTGCGGCCCCCGGCCCCCCATGGTGGCTCTGGGAACTGGCTGCCCCCTCCCTGCGGCAGAGGGAAGGATGCTGGAAACCTCTGGCTGTGCTCCACGGCCCTTTTTGGGGAGGCTGGCATGGGGGGCCATGATTTTATCCCAGGGACCCCTCTCCCAGGGCAGGGTGGAGGGTGCAGATCTCTCCCACTCCTTCCTCTGTTCCTCCATCCTTTCATACCTCCCCACGCACCTCTCTCTCCTCCCACCCTCCCTGTGGGTGCCCCTGGGCGCCTTGGCTGCTGCCCAGCACCACAGCTCTCAGCCCTGCACCACCCTGGTGCCTGCTGCCCCCTGAGACACCTCCTGGGCTTTGCCCCCGTGGAGGATCTGAGCCTGAAAACTTCAGCGTGGCCACGCTTTGGCTGTGGGAGCCTCCCCGTGCCGTGTTCTGCAGCAGTGATTCCATGCAGCTCCTGCTGCCGCTTTCTCTGCCTGCAACTTGTTGGTTGAGTTCCTGGCTCCTCTGGTGGGCACGGGAGAGCTTTCCCTGGTGCCAGGCAGCGATGCCTTGGTTTGGTGCAACAGGTACCTCGGGGGAAAGGCTCTGGTGAGGCCCAGGGGTGCAGGACAGGTCACCCACCCTGCAGAGCATCACGGGGGAATTGTCCCTTTGCAGCTCCCACACGTCAGTCAGGTCAAGCCTCTGCCGAGCAGGACCTGGTCCTGCCTGGGGAGCTGTGACATCTCCAGGCTTGAGGGGGTGACAAGGGCCAGCTTGGAGGGGCTGAATTCCCTGTGGCATCCCTGAACCTGCCCCTCCTGGCAGCGCCCACGGGGTGGGTGGCTGCAGGAGCTCGGGGACACGGCAAGCTCAGCGCGGAGCCCTGCAGGGCAGCGGCCAGGCCGGCCGCCTGCTTTTCCAGAATATGCCAAATTATTCATGTGCTTTTCCAGCGAGGCGTGGGAGGGCTCTCGCCCCTCTGGCTTTTGTTGGGAGCCAGAAGGAGCTGGGGTGCTGCCACTGGCCCGGCACTCCTGGCGTGGGCTGGGGTCCCGTGCCGGCGTGATGTCTCATCTCCAGGCAGCCGCTGTCTCCTAGAGCTGGGAGCTCCACCACCACCACCACCACGCGAGCAGAACTCCCCAGCATTATTCTCCCCTGGAATTTGCAATGCATGAGGGAGATGGGCTCATTTTGTAATTTTTTTTTCCAGAAGTAAGTGACATGTTCCCGTGTGAGTGCTGGGAACAGGCGTGCTCCAGGCGCGGGAGCTCAGCGTTCCTGCCTATCCCCCGCCCGGCTGCCATCTCCTCCCGAGAAAAATGCATCCACCCTGGATGTGTCTCTGCACCACTGGAGTTTTGAGGGCTTGGGAACAGGCAAGGCCTTTTGGTGATAAGTTTGGTTAGGCTAGCCAGGCCAGTTGTTCCCATCCTTGCAGTTGTAGCCTGACACAGGCAGCTGGTGCCTTTTGGTAGAGCCAGGAAAACCACGTGAGCACCTCAGCTGCCTGGCCTGGAGCCCATGGTACAGCTCCTGGGCGAGGGTGTTTTGGGGAGGAGAGCATTGGATCTTGGCCATGGCCAGTGGGAGCTGCTGGCCTTGGGAGGGCGATGGGCCAGCCCTGGTGCCGTGGGTCAGGGTGGGCATAGCACCCAGGAAAGCCAAAGGGGCTGGAGAGGAGCGCAGGGTGGAGTGGAGGCTCTTCTTCACCCAGCTCTGGTTGACTAGGTAATAGGGCTAAAAATATCTGGTGATTCAGGCCTGGATATCTGCTGGGTAACTGTGTAATTATAACCAGCAGCCTCTGCAGTTTGGCTTCCCAGTGTAAATAGGGATGATGCATGGAGGAGAAGGAGGAGAAATACGAGCAACTGGGATTGGGATGCAGCTCCATGGGAGGCAAGTCTTTGCCCAGCTCCTGGCTGGAAAACCCAGTGCGTTGCCTACACTGGAGCTGCTCTTTTAAAACTGGTCCTGCCCAGACCATGGGGCTGCTGCTGCTCTGGCTGTAGGAACATCTCCTTCTCTTCTCCTTGGGAAACGCAGCCTTGTCCTCCTGCCTGCTCTCCTCCTGCTGATGGCCAGGCCTTTCACCCTGATTTCATTTGTTTGGCTGCCTGGAAGGCTCCAATTCAGTTAGTACATGAGATGGGCTGCAGCTCATCTATATCTGCTCCGTTCCTCATCCGCTTAATCACATTTGACCTGGATAAGATCCCTCTCCCGCCCCAGGAAGGCCAGATGACATTGTGTGGCTCTGGCTGTGTCCCCAAGGACAGCATCTGGCTGCAGGCTGGCCGCTGCACCTACCCCCAGTGTGGCAGGCAAGGAGGATGTCCATCAGGACCTTGCTGTTCCCTGTGGTGAGGTATTTCACCTATCTCAACCTCTCTGAGGACCAAATCTGGCCTTGGGCTGGTCTAGAGCCCCTCAGAGCCCCAGGGCACATCCCCATCCCGACAGTCAGGGGGATTTTGCTCCATGGGAAGCCCACCCGTGAGTGTCTGAACTGTTCTCCTCAGCATGACTCTCACTGTGACCGGGTGCTGTGTGGGCAGTGCCCCTCGGGGGCCCTGGTGATGTCACTCCTCACCTGGCCCAAGCCTCTCCTGCTCCTTTGGCTTTTTCCTCAGCCAAGATTCCGGCAGGTCTCACCTTCCCAAGGGAAGAGCCTCCGCCATGTCGTGCCATCCTTGGGCAGCTCCATCCCTGCGCTCCCCAGGAACATTTCCCCCTTTCCCTCGCCCTCCCATCCTGTTTTCTGTGCCCTCCATTCATCAGATTTTTAGAAGGTTTTTTTTTGGGAGGGGCGAGTAGGTGTAATGGCAGGTCCATCTCTTTGACAGCCGGGGAGAGCGAGGCTGCCTGTCAGATGGTGAATTTAAACAGAGGCAGCTGTTGTCATGGTGATGCCAAGTTGCATCCTGTTGCTGTGGCAACCAAAGTTAAAAAACTGATGTTAAGGCAGGAAAATCACATGATGTGGTCCTTTTTTTTTTTTTAAAAAAAAAAAAAAAAAAAAGGGAGGAGGAGAGGAGAGATATTTGATTTCCAGGGTGAGGTGGGGGAGAAGGAGACGCTTCTCCATGGAGCTGTTTGCACGTGGCAGGCAGGCATCCCACATCCTGCATCCTGCATCCCTCATCCCTATGGGAGCGGCAGCAGTGTGGGCAGCTCTGCCCCGTTGGACTCCTGGCTGTCACTGCCTTCGCTTTAACCCCTGATGGAAACCAAACCACTGCCTTGTGGAGCCAGAAAAGCAGCGNCTGGCTGTCACTGCCTTTGCTTTAACCCCTGATGGAGCCAGAAAAGCAGCAACAGCTGTGACTGCAGAGAGGGAGTGTGTTCTCCCGTGTCCATGCAGTGGGATGGAGGCAGGCTGGGTGCTCCAGGACACAAGCACAGCCCAAGCCCATGTTCACTCTCCAGAGCCTCTGTGTAGCAGGCACACAGCAGCTGGCTCACATTCAGAGTGGGAGGATTTGGGGTCTGGATGTTGCTTTCTGTCAACCCCCATCCCAGCATAGATGAGCTGGGGGGGCAGGACACAGGGACAGAGACAGCCAAGAGGGGCCACGACCCTGTGAATAGTCTTATCAGTGGAGGGAAATCCCTTGTGTCCTCAGGGGCAAGCCAGGGAGGTTCTGTGGGGATGGGGAATCCCAGAGTTGAATTAGGGCCACTCACAGGCTTTGCTCTACTTGGCACTTCTGTTTTTTCTTGGAAACCAAAAACCTCACTTGCCCAGAGAGGTTGTGGAGTCCCTGGAATTGTTCAAGGTCTGGTGGGATGGGGCTCTGAGCAACCTGGTCTAGTGGAAGGTGTCCCTGCCCATGGCAGGGGGGTTGGGACCAGATGACTTTTAATGTCCCTTCCAACCCAAACCATTCCATGATTCCATGAAAACAGCCTTGGAGAGAAGGCTGCTCTCTTTCCTGCTGGGGTGTGGAGCTGAGAGGAGGAGGATTGGGGCATCCTAAGGGTGGATGCTGAAGATGTGGATCTTTTGTCCTGTCATGCCACGTCTGTGTGGGACAGGCAGCAGTGCTGGGATTGGGACCAGCAAGATGAAGTCCACAGGTGTAGGAACTGAGGCTTTTTCTCATTGACATCTGAGGAGCAGGGAAAGCCCCTCAGAGCAGCAGGTCCCCAGGGAGGTGTGGGGAGAGGTGGGAAGTAGAGACAGGACTTCCTAGGAGATGTTGGAACCTGGATGATGCAGGCATGGACAGGGGTAAAGTTACTTCTGCTCTTTTGGTGGCACTGGAAAGCAGGATTCCCCAAGGCCCATGTGGCCTCCCTCCTCTGGCTCCTCTGCTCCTTCCCCACCTGCCTACCCAGGAGTGGAGAGAAGGGGTGGGATGGAGGGGAGCTCTCCATAGCTCCTGTCCTTGTCTGCATCTGGGGAGGGATTTATTTTGTACCCAATCTCCTGCAGAGATTGCATCAATGTCCCATCATAAACCCATAAACCCATCTCCACCACAAACCCATCTCCAGGGACTGGAGCTGGGCTCACTCCCTGCCTCCTCTGGGTGGGCTGGCTTGGGCTTCTGGCTGGGGAGGAAGGTGAAGAGAGAGGAAGGTCACAGCTGGAAGATCTGCCGGTGGCCGGACATCTTCCTGACAGACCCACCAAGGAGCTCCAGCTCCAGGCATGGGGTTACCCACAGTGGGTGGGACAACAGTGCTCTCGTATCCAGGTGCTCTGGGGGATGCCCCCGTGGCCTGGGGTCGCTGTCCCCAGCCCAAAGGCACGGGCAGAGGGGTGTGGAGCTGCAGGTGTGGCGTGCACAGGGATCGGCCGAGTTGCTAAGGAAACAAGTCAACGGTGCAGGGGAGAGAGCATTGGGTAAAGGAGATAAATCAATAAGAAAACCTATTTTTATCGGCTCCCTAATGATCCTCCAGGAGAAGCCAGACGGTAGAGGAGGAGGAGGAGAAGGCTGGAGGGAGATGGGCTCTCATTACTGGGCCTAGAGGGAGGCGAGGGCTACTCTGCATTTTGGGTGGCTGAGAGGTTGTGTAATTATTCATCTGATCTGGGAGAAAACAAAGCACTGGTAGAGGATTGTCCGGTGGGCTCCAGCCCTGGCTGGGAGGGTGCTTGCTCGGCAGAAGTAAAGAGTGGGGATAAAATATCCCTCAGTTCGCCAGATGTTCCTGCTGTCCCTTGGGAGGTTTTTTTCCTCTTGGTCCCTCAAAACCTGGCAGAGCTGGAGCTATGGGGGCTGGTTTCCGTGGGGTTGATGTCTCAAACAGTTCTGGATGTGATAACCCAGGCTCAGCTCCTCGGGAAACTGGGGCAGTGGGGTTTGGGGAATCACTTTTGGCAGTGACCTGGTGCTCAGGTCAGTGCTTTGGGAAACGATTGCCCTTTTAGGCTCAGCCAGGTGGGACGGGGCTCTGAGCACCCTGCCCTAGTGGGAGGCGTCCCTGTACATGACAGGTTGGAACGAGATGGTATCTAAGGTCCCTTCCAGCTCAAACCATTCCTTGATTCGATGAGATCTGCTCACCCACTTGCTGGAGGTGGAGCAGGAGGGTGGTCCTGTGCAGGGGTGGGACAGATGTGCACTGTCCTGGTGCTTTGAACCAGATGTTGGTGGTCCTGAGCCCCCTAGGCACTTCTGAGCAGGGCTCCCACGCTGCTGCACTTGGGTTTTTCCCACCCGGGTGTCTCTCCCGCGGGAGCAGCGGCTGTGGCACGGAGCGGTGCGGGATGCTGGGCGGGCTGAGCCGCGCCGGGGCGGACAGACGGACTCTCCGCGCCCTTCCCACACTTCTCATCTAGGCAAATGTGCCTGGTGCCTGGGGAGCTGCTGCCCCGCCCCACTAACACGCTGTTTGTCTCTTAAGCCGGTGTTAATTGCTCGCAGACTTTCAGGAAAATGATACCAAAAGATCCCAAATAGGCTGGTGGCCCCGGGCCAAGCGCCGCGGTCGGCTGGAGCGTGCGGCCGGAGGTGGGAAGCAGGGGGAGGATGCGGTCTCTGCCGGAACCGTGCAGTGAAATATTCACTTGTGTTGAGCCTCAGAGGGAAACTTTTGGAGCCTGGCCCCCTCCCCGAGCACAGGGAGCTGCTCATGCTCCGTGCCTGGCTGGCAGCGAGGTGTGAGGCAGCAGCAGGGAGCTCTGCAGCCTCTCTTTGGGTTTGCCTCTGAGTTCGCAACCATTAATTTCACTGAGTGGCTTTTTAAATGCCCTGGATGTATCGTTCCTGGCTCTTCGTCCTACCAGGTTAAATACATCCCAGCTCCCACAGGCTCTCCTTGGCTGCCATCTCTCTGGGGACTCGTTTCTGTGCCCTGCCTTGCCAGCGTGCCCAGTGTCACTGCTGCCAGGGTCACTTCATGCTTTCCTGTTTCCCTGTGACACTGGGGTGTCTTCTCTTGCCTGTGGGCTCAGGGCCACTGGTGGAAAGCATGTCACTGTAGTCAGTGGACAAAAGACAAGGCTGGAAAAGATAAAATCACCCCTTTTCCCAGGGCTGATGGGATGGGCGTTGGACACCTCCTTGCCTGAAACGGGTCAGCCTCAGGGTGATGGGTCTGGAGAAGCCTGTTGTGGTGGGGAAGGGCTCAGCCAGCTTGGGATGGTGGGAATGTGGATGATTCCTTCATGGGCAAATCCATCCCAGGTGGGATCACATCCCCTTTTCCATAGACATAAGCTTTGGGAAGGTGGCAGTCCTCTGCCTGGGTGCCAGTGGTGACAGTAATGGAGCTGTTTTGGCACGGAGGGAGTGGAGTCTGGGGTGTGCTGCCTGCTGCTGAATCGCTCCACATTTAGTTATTGAGGGCAACAGGGCTTTTTTTGTGAAGAATTGGGGAAGATGGATGGGAAGTTGGAAAGATATGGCCATCCTGTCATTTGGAAGTGCTTTGTTTTCAGAGCTCGGCACTGGGCCAGGCAGGGGAGAGCTCCGTGTCCCTGCCTTGATCCTATGAATCAAAAAGCAGGAGGAAGCCGAGTTTGGGGTGCTTTCCTGGGCATCAACCTGCCTTTTCCTTCTCAGCTCCTCAGATACCACTTGTCCTGGCTCAGGGTGGCTCCTGGAGAAGAGTTGTGTAAGACCTAGACATGGATGTAGGATTTAGAATTGCTCCTAAGGGTCCAACCAGATCCTGCTGACAAGGTGCTGCTGCCCCTTGGGGACTTGCTGGGGTGTGGCTGAGCTGGGATAGCTCCACAAGGAGTTTCCACCCTGCCTGAACTGAAGCTCAGACCTGGGTGCCATCAGTGCCTGGAGTTGGGAATGCTCAGCCGAGTGCTCTGCAGCTCCCAGCTCATCCTGCTGCCCACAGGCTGCTTGGCAAGGGCACAAGGTGGGCTGATCCGGGTCAGGTCCCCAGGACTTGCAAGGGATGCTCCATCCTCCTCAGACTGTGCAGGTGCCTCTTCCCACCGGGATGCTTTGGGACAAGGGCTGCCGTTACCTTGTGACACCTCCCCTTCCCAAGCCCCATCTCCTGCTGATTTGTGATGGAAAAGGGAAGGAAAACAGGGACATGTCAGGTCTGGACAGCAGGGAGAGCCTCCCTGACACTGCCAAGGACCATGCCAGACCTTCTTGCAGGCAAAGCCCAGCCTGGTTGTCCCACTTCAGACCTTGTGTCCACCTTCTGGGCTCCTTGCACAAGCAGCATCTCTCTCCCACGGGAGTTTTCATCCCAACAAAGACTGGGATGATGGCTGATGTCCCATGAGCTCAGGGAGGAGGTGATGAGGCCCAGCAGGTCTTCAGGGAGGAAGGTCTTGGGGGGCTCTCACCCTTCTCATTTCCAAACAACACCGAGGTGGGCGTCACCCTCCTGCCTGTGAGCAGCGTGTGTGATGTTCCCGTGGGGAAAGCAGCAGCAGTGGCTGAGCAGGTGAAACCAAGGGTGGGCTGGAGGGTTGGGGGTGTCACCCACCTCTCCTCTGCTCCTTAACTCCCCTCCACTCCCTTCGAGTACATGATCCTGGCGACCATCATTGCCAACTGCATTGTGCTGGCCCTGGAGCAGCACCTCCCTGAGGATGACAAGACGCCCATGTCACGGAGATTAGTGAGTACCCCGTGTCCATCCCTCTGTGCCCTGCACTGGTGGGCTGGGGGCTGAGCCAAGGGCAGCCACACAATCCTACCAGGGAATTTCTTCTGATTTTGGGGTGGCCAAGACAGGAGGTTTCCTCTTAGGACTAGCTCCCTCCTGGGACTTGCTCCTCCAGCCTTCCTGGGGCTGCTGTAACATATCCCTTCCCTATGGAAAGGGTTCAGGAAGGTTTAAGTCCCTTAAAAAGGGGTAGGGAAGGGCTGGGCAACCTGAGTGTGTCATAGCCACCCTCTTTTTATTTCTGAGGTTGCTGCTGGCTGAGAAAGGGCTGGGAAAGCTCCCAAAGGAGATGATGGGTCTGGGAGAGGTGGGATGGGACATGAGTTGGGTCAATGTGAAATGCCTGCTGCTGTGTTTACTCAGCCTCCCCCTCTCACTGGGTCACTGATTTCACTCTGGCAGGAGAAGACGGAGCCCTACTTCATTGGGATTTTCTGCTTTGAGGCTGGGATTAAGATCGTGGCCCTGGGGTTTGTTTTCCACAAGGGCTCGTACCTGCGCAACGGCTGGAACGTCATGGACTTCATCGTGGTCCTCAGCGGGTGAGCCGGGAGCTGTGGGGCCACTGCTGGGGTTGGCTGGGCTTGGGGGCTCATCCTGGTGAGGACACGAGCTCCAGGACACGGGGAAGGCCCCTGGCCTGCTGTTGGCAGTGGTGTTGTCCTGATGAGGGAGGGAAGGACGGCTCGCTGTGCTGGAGGTGCTGTGTTGGCTTTGCTGTGGACACTGGTGGTGGGACGAGGTTCCCTAGAGGGGCAGTAGGGCTGGCTCTGAGGCCACCATGCCCAGCTTTCCTCACCTGGTGGCCTGTCACCCACCTGAATACAAGGCAGGGTGAGGACAAGGTGGTGGCATGACCTGATAAGCAACTGGATATGGTCTGGGAGAGGATCTGGTCAAACCCTACACAGGGAGGGGGAAAATCTCTTCTCCTCTTGCCTTTCCAGGCTTGCCCTGGTGCTGGAGGTTTGGGAACGAGGTCTGGGTGGGGTCACATTCCCAGGTGACGCTGCTCATCATCCCAGCCTGCAGCAGTGGTGCTGGGGGTGGTAGCATACAGAGCTTCTCGGGTGCTGCTTGTGTCACTGCTGGTGTCACCTGCCAGGGACGTGGCCCAGATTTGAGTCCTGCTTGCAGTGTGCTGGGCTGTCCTGGTGACACAGAAATGAGCAGGGGCATTTGGGCTTGTGTCAGCCAACACTGGCAGTCAGCTTGTGCCAGAGCCCTCCAGGGTGACACCCTGGGCCCCTCTCTGTGTGCAGGGCAGGTGGGGCCTGGATTGTGCCCATTTCTCTTTGCCTGCTGATGGAAACATCACGCTTGGAGGAGCTGGTTTGATGTGTACAAACAGATGGTGCCCATGGGTCTGAGGGCTGCATGAGCTTTGCTGGGTGCAGAGCAGCTGCAGGGCTGGCTGGGAAACTGAGGCACGGGAACCAGGCAGGGTGTCTGGGGTCTCTACAGAGCTTCCTACTGCACAGTCCTGACTCTCGGCTTGCAGGGTGGTGGCACCACGTGGGATGTGACACCTGGTTGGGTGTTTGGAGGAGGAAGGGGAATGCTGGGCCTGCTTCTGCTGGGGTGTGGTGGTGGGTGCTGCTTGTCCATGATGGAGAGGTTCATGTTGGAACTGTGCACGAGGGGAGGCTTGAGGAGAGCATGGCTGGGGACATTTTGACTCCCTTGGTCCAGTGGGGACCTGGATAGCTTTGCTGGGGGGGTGGGACCGTGTCACCTGGGAATGGAGGGTGTGCTGGTGGTGGCTGATGCTTCTGATGGGCAGCAAGCAGGCAGCCTGTGGGAGGTGCAGCCCTCGCATGGGAGGTTCCTGCTCTCCCACATCTGCAGAGGGACTCATGGAGAGGGTTCTGTGGCTCCTGAGCTGGGCAAAGGGGCTCACATCCCTGGGGACAGGTACTCACACCCCTGGGGACTGCATGGGACACACGCAGGTTGCAACAAGAGGGGCTCTTGGCCCCACTGGGCTGAATGTGCAGGAGGCAGCTGGGGGGCTGGGAAATGCCCATCACCTGTGTCCCAACCCGGGCATCCTTTGGGACGTGGGCCAAGGGGCAGCACTGGGCTGGGAGGAGGGACTCAGCAGGGGCCTCTCCCTGCCCTCCTCACAGCTCTGGGCTTGCTGCTGTAAGGGAGCTGGTGCTGAGTCAGCGCTCAGCAATTACTCACTGGCAGAAGCCTCGCCAGCTCCTCTCGGTGCCGGGCTGAGCCGGGCCCCGTGCCAGGGAATCAATTGTCCGTGAAGGGCTGTGAGCACTGTGCTGGCCACCCTGACAGGAGGTACCCAGGTCCCCCCAGGACTGCCAGTCACGGGGCACAGCCCTCCAGTGTCTGCTTCCCCACCACTGCCCCCCTGGGATGCTGGTGTTTGCTCCCGCAGAGTGGAGCCCTGCCCAAGGAATGCCCCTTCACCTGCTGGCTTTGCCCCAGCAGTGCCTGCTGGAGTGGCCTCACCGACCTGTTGGGACAAATTCTATCGTGTGGTGGGTGGAGGAGGCAACCCATGGATTTTCATCCTGGAGTGGTTTTGGGGTCACTGGGATCAGCTGCACCAGGTCATGGGCTCCTCCGCACTGCCCAGCTCTTGATTTGCCCTGCAGTGCTGCCAGAGCTGCTGTTCCTTGGTGCCATGGCTGAGCTTCCCATGCAGGAAACTCTCGCCTGTTTAATCTGCTGAATTATTGGCAAATTCCTGCAGCAAAATAATCCTTGGCTGGCAAATGACTTGCAAACAGCTTGTGGGAGAAGGTTTGCACTTGGCGGCTCGTTCTGTGCCGGTTGCGTAAGGCGGGCTTCGGAATCGCCTTTGAGGACTCAAACTTTCTGCCTGATGAATGTGAGAGCGTCTGGATGCAGATTTGTGAGATTTGGTGGCTGTGGGGGTCTTGTTGTGGCTTATCAAAAGGCTGTGGCTGTGGTAGAAGGGCTGTTGTGGTTGGAAGTGCAAGGTAGCACTTGCCTCAGGATGTGCTGTGTGGGTTTGGATGCTGAAAAAATATCCACGTGAGCAGGACCCATCTCAGGATCCATCCCTGAGGGAGCCAGCATCACACTCACTGGCCCTCATCCCTCGTTGTGACACAAGGTATTACTGCTTCTTTCTGGATTTATTTTTTGCCGTGTGTCCGATGGGAGAGGTCCTTAGTGCAGGTGGCTTCATGGTCGCAGACACCATGCTGGGATTTCTGTGAGCACTGGGATTTTCTTCACCCTCTCCCTGCTGTAAATAAGCCTAATGAGGGATTTCTCCCATGAGCAGCCTCCTGGGACCTTGTGCAGGAGCAGATGGCACTGACTAGGGTTCAACTGGTGTTTGTTTCTTCTGTCAATAAATCAAAATTTTTTTTTTTTCATCTCAGTGGAAATCAACACCCACCTAAAACTCCCTGATGCTAAAGCTTCCACTGGGGAACTAATAGTCACATTTGTAAACCTGCTCTCTTTGTAACCTGTGGTTTCCAAATCATCATTGCTGCCTGAAAAAACAGCCTGTTCTCCCCCAGCTAAAAATAATTTTATATGAAAGTGTGCATAAAATACCTTTACTCGCTCTCAGGCAGAGCCAGTGAGGGGAAGATCTGTGTTATCCCTGGGGTTTGGGGATGCTCACCTTGTCTCTGCATGAACCAGAGCCAGCTGGATGCTGAAGCTGGACTTGGAACCTGCTTGATGCAGTGTGACCTGGACCAAAAAAGGGGAAAATGGCTCAGAAATGGTCAGGAAGGGCAGAGGAAGGCTGGTGACCTCCTAATCAGTGGTTCTGAGAAGGTGAGGCTGAAAGAGCTTCAGCCACCAGCAACTGGAGCATGAGCTCCCTGCTCCCTGGGTGCCATTAGGAATAGAGAGCAAGGACCCTACAGCTGCCTGCTTTGTCCTACGCCTTACTTGATGGAATAGGAAGGGTTAAACTCCCTCTGCAAATATCCAGGTGGGTGTGTGCTTCACACACTGAGCATCATCAAAGCACCCTTTGCTTTTTTTTTTATAGCAGCAATACAATAACACGTGAGTGGTGAAGGGGTGGAGGAACACTGCTCACAATGGGGAAAAAAAATCCAAACGGGAATCAAAAGGCCCTTGTGAAGTTGTTCTGCTCAGGAGCTGGGGAAGCAGCCACTGTAAAAGCTGGATAAATACTCCAGGGTCACTAAAAGGAAGCGCTGCCGTCAGGGTTTTTGGGAGGGTTTAATAACAGCCTCCACACCTGGGTGCCTTTTGTGAAGCCCTTGGGCACGGTGGTTTTCATTAAAGGGTTTTTGTGGGGTGGAGCGTGGCCAAGGGAAAGCAGGAATGAAGGATTGCTGGCGCTGCCTGCCATGCCCTCAGCAAAGCCAGAGCCAGCCAGAGGGGCTGTGCTGGAGCAGAAAGCCAGGCTCTCCAAGTGCTGTCCCCAAATCCATGGTCCTCTCCCTGCAAGGCCAAGCAGCAGCTGTGGGCCTGGTCCATCTCTCTGACCTCCCAGGGAAATCCTGAGCACACTTGTGCCCTGATTTCCTGCTATGGCTGGTGGGAAGCAGGACAGAATCATTCCAAGGAAGGCGTTCCCTGCTGTGCTGCAGGGTTGTAAGGTGAGCCCAGGGATGAGGAGGGCAGGTTGCCTTTTTTGCTCGTTTTGATGCTGCCTGGATTTTGAGGTGACTGTCCTGGAAAGTTCCCTTTTCACAGTTCCCCCTGAGCTCCTCTGTGGGAGAAGCAGGGATGTTTTGCTCTCAGGTATTTAGTGCACCTCACACAACCCCAGTTCTGCGTGTTTGGGTGCTCTTTTCAATCTCAGAGTTCCAGAGATGGAAGGGGGATCCTTGAACAGGCTCTGGCAGCAGCTGCATCTGGGAATATTGATGTGCTGCATGCCCTGGTGGTTTGGGGTGCTGGCCCCACAGGTGTCTGGCACACCACACAGCTGAGAGAGCACACACGGGCTGGGAACAGGCTCTTCCCACACCGGCATTTCCCTAACCCAGGGAGTACGGTGCATGCCCAGGCAAGGAGGCTTGAGGGAATGGATAAGAGATTTGGAGAACAAGTGTGGAATCAGAGCACAGGTGCATCATCCTGCCATGGTTATCCTGCTGGAGCCTGAGCCACTGCAAGGAGTGCTGTCCTATAGGGATAAACCAGCAAAGAGACACCCCCAGGTCCAAAAGCCCAGCAATACTTTGATCACACCAGACTAGACTCTTTCCCCCCTCTTTCCTTCTTTTCCTTTCATGAATGCTGGCAGTATCCAACCTGATGCCTGTCCCCTTCTCCCACCCCTTTCTTTCCCACTTCTTTCCTTTCAGAACAATTAGTAAAATGTTTGGTCTTTCGTTTGGATGAATAATTAATTTCCCAGCTGGGTGAATGATTCATGTGCCATATGCCACGGCCCTGGGACGTGCCCGGCACCTCGCACAAAGGGCAGCACCGCTCCCGTGGCTGGGCCAGGGGACAGGGTGGTGATGTGAGAAAACGGCTGGAGACGGGGGTGGGAGATCCCTGGGCAGGCAGAAGCTCGGTTCTGGCTCTGGGGGAGACAGGCATCCCGCCTTCTCCCAGCGCGGGATCCGGCCCGTGTGCCGCTCACGCGATTCCCGGCTCCATCCTTCCCGGCTCCTCTTCCCCGCCCCGCTTGCTTTCCTGAAGCCGCAGAGTGAGTCAGTCCCTCCCACGTGGCTGCTGGTCCCCGGGGCACTGCCTCCCCTGCCAGGCACCCCTGCGGGTCCCCAGGGGCTCCTGCTGCACCCCGACACTCCTGCAGAGCTCCTGCTCCGGGGGCATGCCCTCACCATCTTGGCACTGTCATGCACCTTGCTCTGAGAGGTGGGGTGAGGGGTGTGAGCCTGGCCTGAGGGAAGGGGCAGGGGGTTGTTTCCTCCTCATCCTCATCACACAGGGGGATGCTCTGGGGTCTCTCACTCCTCCTTTGGCCCTGCTGTGGTCTGCCCTTGCCTGTTCTCTGTTTCTGCTGTGGGGCCAGCACTCCTGTCTGCCCTCAGTGGCTTTAGGTTTCCACCGGGTCCTGGGTGTGCAAAGGCAGTTTTATCAGCCTCATCTCCCCCTGCCAAATCCTGTATCCACTGAGAGGCAGCCAGGGGATGGAGGCAGGAGGGAGATGTGGGGTTTGGCCAACCCAGAACACAGGATGCTCTCTCATGCCTCAAATCCTGGGGGCTTCTTCAGGAAGGGGTGGCCTTGGGAGATCATCTCAGCCCCAGATCAAAGGCAGATTTTGTCCTTCAGCCTCATCACAGCGCTCAGGGAGTCACTTGTGCCCGTCCAGCCCTCTCCAAGCTGCTGGGAGGGGCGGGAGCAGGAGGTTTGCAGCAGCTCAATCCACCTGGGTCACAGCCCCGAAACCTAGAAAGAGCAAGAGAAGGTGATGCAGGCTTTGACGTTGCTCTGAACTGTGCCAAGGGCAGGACTTGGCCCTGCTGTCCCTGTCCCTTGGTGTCCCCAAGGCTGTGCTCTGCTGTGGCATCCTCAGAGTGGGTGACCTGACCCTGCTGGCCCTGCCTTGAGCCAGGCTGGGACCCAAGAACCTTGAGAACATCCTGCCACACACAATGCTGCCTGCAGAGAGGGCAGGGATGAATTCACCTCATTGCTTCACCCCCAGAACAGGGCAGGAACGGGGTGAATTCATCAGGTAACTCACTTTGTGCCAGCCGTTTGACCAGTGTATTAATTATGAAGTAGTCTCCCTCGTAGAGTCAGGTGGCAGTGCAAGCCTTCAGGGGCCTTTCCACTTAATTATAAATATTAATTTGCATGCCAGCCAGCACCCTGCCTGCCCCAGATTTTGGGCTGAGATTAGTCTGTCTCAGCCTGTGCCTCTCTCCACCCAGCACACCCTTTGCTGGGGCAGTCTGTGTGAGTTTCAGCAGGGGAATGCTTGAGAGGGGCTCAGTTTTGGGTCGGGGGGTGAATCGAGGGTCAGTCTGATTAATTTGGGGTTCAGCCTTTGCTTGGGGTCTCTGGTGTGAAGCTCTTTGCAGCGTGGCCTGAGCTGTGTGTGCTGACTCTTAGGGGTGAGGGCTGCTGCTGGTGGGGTGGGGTGGGATGGGGTGATGATGGGAGCCCAGCAATGCACAGCCCTGGCACAGGGGGCACGGTGGGTGCTGTACAGTGGGACAGTGCCTGAATTCAGTGTTGACTTTGCGTGGGCAGGGCAATCACACCTCACTGGTGCTTTATCCTGCGCGGTCCCAAGAAGCAGGGACTCCTTTAAAATGAGATTAGTCTTGGGTTTTTTTTCCTTCTCTTGACCCCTGGGGGAAGAGATCTGAAGGCGCAGGTCTTCAGCTGGAGGCAAGGGCGTGTGCTCTGCTCAGCTGCTGCTGTGGGTGAGCTGGGCTGTGCCCCAAAGCCCGCAGGTGTGGTGGCCCCAGCAGGAGCTCGCCCTCCTCCCCGGAGCCTCCAAATAAATAAAATAAAATAATCATCCTGGTTGCAAACACAAAGCATTGGATTATTATTTTTTCACTCTCCTGAAAGAGTGTTTTTGTCTGCTGGTGATTGCTCACTATTCAATTATACTTAGGGGAATTAGCATATATTTCCCATCCTGCCTCCTCTCTCATTTGCATCCTTCCAAAAGCTCCTCTCTGCTCTTTTCTCCACCTGAAGTCTCTCTTCCCCCTTTCCTCTGAAGTAAAACTAACCCCTTTGCCTGGGTGACCTATAAAAACGCCTTCACTTTTTTTTCCCCCCTTCTTTTTTTCCTCCAGTACATATGATGAAAAGCATGAGATCACTGGGATTTTTATAGCCTAAATCTGGCAGCTTTTTTCAAATAACTTGGATGGTGAGATGTAATTTTAGTTTGGGTCGTTGCCTAAAAATAAAGAATAATTATTAGCACATCAGACGTGGATATTGTAAGTGATTGAAAAGGGTTTAAATTGTTTTACAGATACCGGAGCCACTGCCCTGTGGCAGCATAAAGGTCTGTCACAGCCCGAGTCCCATCTCAGGAGCTCTGAGAAACCTTAATGCAGAAACTGGAAGTTCTGGCTGGAAAAAAAAACCAGTTCTGGTTAAAAAAAAAAAAAAATTAATAAAAGGCACGATTAGAGGGTAAATAAACAATTGACAGGTGAGATATGCTGAAGTCTGAAGCAGCAAGGTGTGTTTGAGCACTGGATTTGTAATTAGCAGTGATGTGACGGTGGTGTCTGTGCCTACCAGAGAAGCCTGGAGAGGGATGTGTGTAACTTCCAGCTTGGGAAGAGCAGCCAGCAGCCAGGCTGGAAGCTTGGTTTGCTTTTCCCAGCCACTTTGTTAGGTTTAAGGGTGGCATGGGGCTGCCCAGAGCGTTCCCACAGGCTCTGGGCCGGATGGGTTTGCTGGGAACAGTTCCTGGGTGGTCCCGGTGCCTCTTCCCTCACCGAGAGCCACGGCCGTGCCTGCAGGAGGATGTGCAGGCACCTGTGTCACAGCAGAGGGTCAGCTCTTTGTCACCGCTGGGGTGACAGGTCTGAGTGCAGCCGCCTCGGTCTGGTGATCTGTCCAAACCTCCTCCCCAGAGCGCTCGTGATGTCCCCTGTCCCACAGCGAGGACAAGGAGCATGTCACCTTGCCACAGAGGAGTCCCATTCTTAGCAGCTAATTTAGAGCGCGGGGAAGGAGTGCCCTGAAATCGCCCGAGCCTTGCCTGGAGGCTCAGCGCGGCGGCTCCCGAGCCCTTCAAACAAATCTGGGTTAGCCGAGGACTTGGCAGCCGGGGCGCTCCCGGGCGCCGCTCCTGCCCCGGGGACGGGAGGTGTGGTGAGGCTGCCCGGGCTCCACCTCCATCGCCCCAGCCCTGCTGAGAGGAGAGAGCTGCCCATCCCAGTCCTGCGCTGCTGCCAGGAGCTTTTCCAGCCGGGCTGGCTTTGGCGAGCCCTCGGGAGAAGGGCTGGAGCCTGCATCCTGCACAGGAGCATCCTGGAGGTGCTCGGTGCTGGCTGGAGTGTTCCTGCCCCGTTGGGGGAGGCTGGTGGCACTCCAGGGGCTGGAACATGAGGAGCAAAAGCTGAAGGAAGGTCTCAGGGTTTCCAGCATGACTTTGGCACAGTGTGTCCCCTGTGCTGGCATTTTGGGGAGCACTGGGGTGCCCTGCTCTCCTTGCAGGGTGTGTGAAAGGGCGGGGAGTGACGGGGCTCTTCTCCCTCCCTCCCTGGCGCTGCCGAGTGGCCGTGCTTTATCATACTTATTGATTTTGATCTTACAACCAATTTAACAGCACGGCTCTCCCCAGCCTCTGGGTGCTCCTGACTTAATTAAGTCCCTTTTCTGCTCTCCTTGTCAGTCCTGTGGGCAGCAGGGGCTGGGCACGGGCTGGGGCACGGAGACTGATTGGAAAGGGCTCGGGGGAAAGGGAAAGTGCCAGGAAGGGTAAAAGATCCCTACAAATATCAGGGATAAGCAGTGTGATACACTGGTTGTGGGCAATGCGTCCCAGCTGCTGCCGGGGCCAGGCTGTGACCCCTTGTGCTGGGGCAGGGAGGAAGAGGAGACTGGGAAAAGGAGCTGGAACAACCCGGTTTGCAGATGTGAGAGCGTCTCTGCTGCCAGGGTATCCTAGGAAACCCAGCCGCCTTTCTGGAGGGACAGGTTGGTACCTGCTGTACCTCAGGGAGAGGGTGAGAGAAAGAGTGCTAATTGCTCAGCACGCCAGAGAGCTGCTCTGGCCTGTAATTAGATGAATTAGTGGAACAATGACCCAATTTCCCTCGCTTTTTGGATTGTTGCAAACAACCCTGAGGTTGCTGCCTCCCTCTGTCCCGTTCTCCTCCCCATCCCCTCCTCTCCCACCCCCTGCTGCTCTACTGCAACTTCCCTGCTCCTCACTCAGCATCTGGGGACCAAGCCTGGATGGGAGAGGGTTCTGCCAGCATCCCTGTTCCCAGAGCAGGTGCAGGGGCCCTGAGCCTTTCCACTGCTGGACTCAGTGTACACCAGCTTCCTCCTGCCCCAATTTGTTTTCCAGAGATGGGCTTGGGAAAAAAAAAAAATAAAAAAAAAAATCTTTGCGTTTCAAAAGAAAACCTCTGGAGTCCTTCCTGTGCCTGCTGGTTTGCCTTCCAAGGTCATCAAACTTTCATTACTATAGATTTTGGAATGTATGTGAGGTTCTCGGCTCCTTCTCAGCAGTCCCAGAGGTGGGACTCTGAGGAAGCTCCATGTGTGCAAAAAGCAGGGCAGCTGCTGGCTGGAGGTACTGGCACAGGAGCACGGAGGGGAGTGGCTCACATCTCTGGGGTGCTGCTCCTGGTCCGCGTGCCACCTTCCTGGGAGGGAGGCCGATCCCATGCAGCCGGGATGAACGTAGTGTCAGTGGTGTTGAGACCCCAAATGGGACCCATGGGTGATGTGGGGCTGTCCCCAGCCATCCTGGGATGTGGGGGCACTGATGGGGTGCTGCTGGGGCTGGAGGGGCCCTGCCTGCCTTTCTCTGGTCATAGTGGCCTGTGAACTTGGGTGTGAGCATCAAACGAGGCTCACTGACCTTTGGGAGGAGTTGAATCCCTGTACCTGCCCAGGGACTTGCTTTTCCTCGTGGCTTCCCTGGGCCTGGCGTGAGAACAGGGCACTGAAGTGGCCAAGGGCTTTCCCTGGGATGACTCTGCTGTGTCCCTGTGTGCCCACAGCATCCTCGCCACGGCCGGGACACACTTCAACACCCACGTGGACCTGCGGACGCTGCGGGCCGTGCGCGTGCTCAGGCCCCTGAAGCTCGTCTCGGGCATTCCCAGTAAGTTGGATGCTCCTGATCTTCCTCCCGGGGTGTGCACATCCGTCCCTGATGTCCCTGGCGTGAGAGGGGTCCTTGTGCCACCTTATCCCACCTCTCCATCTGGTGGGAGCTCGAAGGTGGCAGCACTTGGTGTCCCCGGGTGGCACTGTCCCCTGCCCTGCCCGCTCTGCACTTGGCAGAGCCCGCTGGCAGCTCTTCTTCCCTGGCCAGAAGGCTGTGGGTGGATCCTTTCAGGACTGGGGTTTATTCAGGGGTGATTTCTTGTTTTTTTTTTTTTTTTTCTTTTTTCTTTTTGTTGCAAGATTTAATCCGTTGGCACGGGTATAAATAAAGAAACTAGGCTGCTGCTGGCACCAGTCCTCCTGTCCCTTCTGCCCTGGACACTGGCAGGGCTGGATCTGTGCCTTGGGGACAACAAGGGGGACACAGCTGCACAAGCCATGTCCCACCAAGTCCAGGCAGGATGTTGGAGTGGGAACCAGAAACAATTTCTGCTGGAGCCTTGCTCTTCAGCTTGGCTTTCCCTCCCCTGCAATGGCGCTTTCCTCCAGGATCCTCTTGCTCAGAGGGATCCTCCAGGCTGTGTTGGCCTCTTGCATCTCTCTGTTGACTGTCCATCCTCTCTGCTCCCTGTCTTCCTCCTGCCAGGATTGGGATGGATGTGTCCCTGGAAGGGGGCTTGCATTGCTGTTCTGAGCTGTGCCCTTTTCTCTCCTCTCCCAGGCTTGCAGATTGTCCTGAAATCCATCATGAAGGCCATGGTGCCTCTCCTCCAGATTGGCCTGCTGCTCTTTTTTGCCATCCTCATGTTTGCCATCATCGGCCTGGAGTTCTACAGCGGGAAGCTGCACCGAGCCTGCTACACCAACAATTCAGGTGGGGACAAGGGCTTGGCACCCTCTCCACAAGTGGAGGAAAGCTGGGACGAGCTGCCCCTCACCTCTGCCCCTTTGGCTCTGTGCTGTGTGCTCGCAGGTGAACTGGAGGAGCTGGACCCCCCCCATCCCTGCGGGGTGCAGGGTTGCCCCCCGGGCTACGAATGCCGGGAGTGGATCGGTCCCAACGACGGGATCACGCAGTTTGACAACATCCTCTTCGCTGTGCTGACCGTCTTCCAGTGCATCACCATGGAAGGGTGGACCACAGTCCTCTACAACGTGAGTCCTGCTGCTCTGGGGGCTCTCTGGGCAGCTGGGGGTGGGCAGCTGGAGGCTGTTGCTGCCTGCTGCAACACGGGGTTGCAATCCAGAGTTTCCTTCATGATGGAAATGGGGTTAATCCTTCCAGAGGGGCGTGCTCCATGCCTCCAGGCAAAGGGAGCTCTAAGGGCCTGGTTCCCACCTCTGACTCGTTGCAGAGAGCAAAACCTCGTGGGCATGTCTTGCAGTGATCCTCCTTCTTGAAGGCTGTCCCTGGGGAGGGATACTTCTTTCCCTGCTCCTCCTGTGCTCCCCAGGGCAGCTCTGTGAGAGTGGATGTGTTTTCTGGGCATTGCAGACCGGGCAAAGGATGTCTGGTGACCTGGGAAAGCCTCAGAGCTGGGCTCAGACCCCTTCTCTGGGGCAGGGGCAGCACTTCAGTGCCCAGCGGGGAGCTGGGATCTTTGTGCTGGTGGAGCAGGGAATGGCTGGGCTGAGTCCTTGTGGTTTGCAGCTGCTGGGAGCTGCTGATGCCCAAGCCCTTGGAGTGCCCAGAGAGCAACTAGAGGGCAAAGCTGGAAGAAAAGCTCCAGGCGATCCCAGAGTGCAATATCACCGTGGGCGACTGGCCATGCAAGCATGTTTGAGTTTGTGGGCTAGAAGCAACCGTGCCTGTTCTGTTCCCAGCCTAATTTCAGCATCAATTTTGGCGTCATTGCACCGGGAATGTTTTTATACCCTGGTTCCCATAACGCCCGGAGATTTGCGGAGTGGCATTGCTCTGCGGGAGGCAAATTGGATGGCGTGTGGTGGGGAAACTGCTTCAGGAGGGACTCTGAACTCTGCCCAGGAGGGACTTTCAGGGGGAAAGGCTGTTTTTAAACCCCAGGCCAGTGTCAGGCTGTTGGCATTGGGGCCCCCTTCCTTGCTCAGTCTACCACAGGGTCCCTCTGGGGGTGCAGGATGGCGTGCATGGATAGATGGATTGTGAAACCTAGACTGGAGTAGAAAGGGGAGAGTTCATTGCAAAGGCTTGAGCTTTCCACGAGGATTTGGTTTTCCTCCTCCTGAAGGAGTCAGGATCTTGCTGTGTCAGTGGGGGAATTAAGCAGGATTGAACCACCTGAGCGTTCAGACCGGGAAACTGCAATTTTGTGTCCATTTCTGGGGTGTAAATGGGATTAGAGATTTACCCACAGCACCTATTGCCCAGGTATAATTGAGCATCTCAGGGAAGGTGGTTTTCCAGTGCCCTGGGCAGCTGCTCCCCATCTTATGTAGCCTGTGCACACCTGTGGCTGGTGCCAGCCACCTGCCCTGGGCCTTGCTCTTGTGTTAATGTCTCCCTGCAAAACCTGCTTCCATCAGTGCTCCCCTTCCCAGCCTTTGGAGCCTGCAGCCATCAGCAGCAGCACTCCCTGTGCTGGAGTCCTGCTGGTGGGGTGTGAGGGGATGGGGAACAGACGGGCAATTTATGGTCTGGTGGAGCTCAGGGGTTTGTTTGAGTGAGTCTGGTCCCCTGCTCCTTGGGGTGTCCTTGCTGGGAAGGCTGGAGCTGATCCCTTCAGTGTCTGGGATTTGCTGATTCATCACCTGGGTCTGAAAACCCAGGAGCTGAGAGCTCTGAAAATTGTGCCTACCCTAAAGGAACCCCTATTTACTACCCTAGGTGCTGAACTGGGGGCTCTCTGGGACCCCTTTGGGAATCCAAAACCTCTCAGCATGATTAGCAAAGCTGGGCAGACGTGCTCTGTCACCCATGTCACTGTCATGCTCTGTCACCACGTTCCTAATGGCCAGGACCATAAATAAAGTGCTGTCTTTCCCTGTTCCTCTGCAAAGGACCAGGTGGTACTGACCAGTTATGGAAAGGAGCAGGGACCTTCCCTGGCTTTGAACTGAATGAGAGTTTGGGGCCTTGGTATCATTAAATGCTGCTGATTCAGCTCAGGGGGTGGCTGGAGCTGGTGTTCCCAGCACTGCTGGGCTGCACCTCCTGTCCTCCCCAGGGGATTCTCAGGGAGCCTCGTGGTGCAAAGGCTGTGGGTCCTCAGTCCTTTTGCTGCTTGGAGACAGAAAAAGGGATATCTGTCCTTTTGTTTTAAATAAGAAGATGAGGGATGCAGTCCTTGGGGGATACAGGAGGAGGGCTGGAAAACCACAGGGGTGCTCTGCCATCACCTTCATCACTTGGAGCAGCGAGCCAGAGGAGGCTCCTGCTGTTAAACAGCACGGACTGTGCCCAGCCCATGGCCCAGGTTTGGGGGTTCAGCGGGGGACTCCGTTTTCCCACCGGGATAAAGCAATGGGAGGCTGTGTCCTTGTGGATTAACGCTGCAGGGGGGAGGGAGATGGCAGCAGAACCACTTTAGCAATCTCTCAAAGAAATTGCTTACTCTAGAATTCCCCTGTGTGGCTGTATCATGATTTTAAGATCTGTTTTTCCACCATTCTACCAGATCTAGGAGTGTGGCTCCTGGAATTTGCAGGCAGCATTACAACAAGCTAATTTCCACATGGATTATTTCATCCCTGTGCTTGCTTTTTGCTTTCTTCATGTCAGCTTTGCTCTCATGAAGCAGAAATCACGGTATGGATCGAAATAAAAGAATTTTGGGGTGTTGTGGCTTTTCCAGCTCCTGTCCCTGGGAGCCTGGGGGACTTTGATTTCTTTTGGAGGGGAGCTGGACTTTGAGACTGCCTCTGTGGTCTGAAACAGGGCCTAAGAAATATTTTGGATTTCTTCTTCTCCTGGAGCAGACGCCCCTTCCCTGGGCTGGCTCCAGACCAAGCCTGATTTCTGTAGGGACCAGAGGGAAGCACAGTGCTGGCAAAGAGACTCACTGTCCTACTTCTCCGCCTCTGCAGCCGTGCTGGCGCGGGGCAGGGATGCATTTTGTCATGAAACGGTGCTGCTGGGGCCTGGGGGATGGCAGGGCTGCTGAGGGGCTCCCCAGCAGTGGGGCGCAGGTGACAATGGTGGCTTTGGTTGCTCAGCACGGGTCCCACCATCTCAGGAAGCAAACTGCTGAGGAGTTTGAAATCAATATTTCCTGAGGGAGCTGGGAGGGCTCACCCTGGAGAAAAGGAGGCTCAGGGGAGACTTTCTCACTTCCCTACAACTCCCTGACAGGAGGTTGTGACCAGGTGGGGTTTGGTCTCCTCCCATGCAACAGGGTGAGAAGAATTGCCCTCAAGTTGCACCAGGTGAGGTCCAGATTGGATATTAGGAAAAAACTTCTCCAAAAGGGTTGTCAGGCCCTGGCACAGGTTGCCCAGGGAAGCGCTGGGGTCACCATTGCCGGAGAGATTTAAAAGATGTGCAGATGTGGCACCCGGGGACATCTTTTAAATGTCCCCATCTTTTAAATGGTTGAGTGGTGGCCTTGGCAGTGCTGGGTTAGTGGTTGGACTCGATGACCTCAGAGGGCTTTCCCAACCCAAACACTGTCATGGTTATTCCTGCTGGCACTGCTCACAGGCTCTGAGCCTGCTGAGTGTTTCCCTGCACGGATCTGGCTGTCAGGGTGAACTCCTCATCCTCTCCTGGCGCAAGGGATTGGGACCATAGGGAAAGCAGGAGGGCCAAACAGCACAGGAAGCCTTAGGAGAGGCCAGGCCTGAGTGCTGAGAGCCTTCTGGGTGCTTTTGCAGCAGGAGAGGAGTGTTTGCTGGGGGAAAGAACACCAAGCTGTTGGTGGTTTCCAAAAACACCTCCCAAAATGCAGTGGTGGCAGGCAGAGCTGTGTTCATGGCCTTGGGGGAGGTGGGTCTGGGTCTTGCAGCCCCGTGCAGAGCTGGGCAGCTGCAGCAGAGAGCCAGGAGGCTGCAGGGGCACGGGATGGGTGCCAAGTGTGAGCTGTGTGTGCAGGAGTGGCTGGAAAACAGGAGCTGCTGCAAGGATGGGGGTTTGCAGCATGTGTGACTCAACCCCCACGTGCTTCCAGCGTGCTGGAGGTACTGGGGCTGGGAGAGGAGGGTCCCCTCAGTGTCTGGGATCTCCTCCATGTATGGGGTGCAGAAGGGTTTTGGTGAATCTCACCATGTGCAGAAGGCATTTCGTGCTGCCAGGTGCAGGGCTGGGTTTGGCTTGGACTGGTTTTGTCTGTGAAGCACCAAGCTTGAGATCACAGAAGGTTTTGGATTGGAAGGGACCTTTTAAAGATCATCTGGTCCAACCCCTCTGCCATGGGCAGGGACACCTTCCCCTAGTCCAGGTTTCTCAGAACCTCATCCAACCTGGCCTTGAACAATTTCAGGGATGGGGCATCCACCACCTCTCTGGGCCACCTTTGCCAGTGTGTGACCAGCCTCCTTGGAAAAAAAATCTTCCTTATATCTAATTTAAATCAACCCTCTTTCAGATTGAAACCACTACCCTTTTTCCTGTTAAAGTGTTTGTCCTCATCTTCCTTACGAGCCCCATTAAAGTGCTGAAGGTCTTCTGCTGGAGCCTGGCTTTGAAATGCAGTGACACATCCATCCTTTTTGAAACAGGGACTGTTCAGGCCCACCTGATGTGGGGCACTGGGGAAGGGAGGTGTGTTAATATCACTGGTCATGCTGGAGCACATGGGTCAGAAATGTGAGCAGGGCTTGGCTGTTCTGCTTTCTGCCCCATCCCCATTTGCCCCAGTCGACCTTGGAGGGGGTCAGAGGAGGAATCTGTAGCAGAGCAGTTGTTTTTCCATGTGTGTGTGTACGAAATTGCTCATTGGCATCAATTCCCGGGGTTTCACAGCCGTTCCCTGGGATGCTCAGCACTGAGCTGCCCTCCCCCAGGCACCTTGTGTGAGCAGTGTGGGTGAGACCTGTGCATGGTGCAGCTCTGGGTGGATTCCTCCTCAACCTTTTGGAAGAATGAGGCTTTCCATAGAGCAGCCAGGAGGCAGCAAAATTAATGACTTGACCAGAGAGGATTTTCCTCTTTTTTGGGGGGGTTTGCTCAGACCTGAGATGAGCTGGGAAACCTCCCTGAGCTCCCCCAGGAGCTGCTGCAGATCCCGGTGTCTGTCACCAGGGCAAGAGCTGCAGCAGTGCCAGCCGTGTGCCAAGGGTGGTGGGAATTCTGTCGGTGGTGCAAAGATCCCCGAAACAATCCCTGACACCACAGTGATGGGCTGGAGGAGCTCAGTACAGCAGGAAGCTGGGAGTGTGATGCATAACAGTGGCTCCCAGCAAGAAGCTGGGAAGAGGAGAAGGAGGAGGAGGAGGAGAGAGAGGTGGGAGGGATGGCAAAAAGAGGGAAACCACCTGGATTTTTAGCCCTCTGTGCCCTGGGACGGCGCCAGGCTCTCCGGCCGGAACGCTCGCCGAGGGAGCGGGAGTCGCTTCTTATGTGTTTTAAATTAAAACGCAACGCACAGAGAATATCCTGGTGGGGAGGGATGAAAATTTAATCAGCACCCGGAGCTGCCAGCAGCTCGGCAGCGAGCACAGCCCGTGGTGCCTCTGCAGCTATTCCTGGCGGCTCCCGGCCGTGCGGGCACGGCGCGATGGGCGCAGGGATGGGGCGCTGGGGGCTGCCAAAAAATCCCCGGCACTTGTGACACCGCGGGGCAGAGCCCTTTCCTCCTCCCCTCTCTGAAATGCTGCATGTTTTCAACACAGTGGAGAGCAAATTCAGAGAGGAAGGCTCCAGGTTCCACCCCAAAGGGTCAAACCCTTCCCAACTCCAAAAAATGAGCTGTTTCTCCCCCCAGATGGCTCCAGTTGGTGCCCGTGCTGCCAGCCGTGGGTGCTGGAGCCCAGCCCTGCCAGGCACGTGTGTGGCAGCCAGCCTGCTCTCCCCTCTCCCTTTTGAAATACGACTTTCTCCGCCCTCAGCAAAGCCAGACCCACCCCAGCTTGCCAAATGTTCCTGCCTTTTTTTTTTTTTTCCTTCTTTCCCTTCTTCCCCTTTTTCCCTCTGTGTGTGTGTGTGTGTGTGTATGTGATGAAATGACACAGCAAGAAACAAACTGTGTCTGCTGGATCCCAGCTTTCAGGCATGTTCTATCAAAAGCTCCCTGCCCACTCCCTCCTCCCTGCCCGCGCGGGAAAGTCTCACTCCAAGACGGTCTGCTGGGAGCACTGGAGGAGCTCCGAGGGGCTGCTGGAGCTGCCACTGCTCCAGCACAGCTGCTCTGGCACTGCCCTGTGGCTCCAGGCTCAAGGGTGGCAGGTGGCAGGGAGGTCTCAGTGCTGCCTTGCTCCTCTTTGCTACGCCCAGGACTTGTAATTCCATTAGCAGATTTGGTGCTGGGAATGGTGTTGGAGAGCTGGTTCCAAACTGGTGGATGTGCTCCTGTGCTCCAGGGCTGGGCTGTGGGGCTGCTGTGAGTGGGATTGTGCAGGGGTCTGTTGGCCCAGAGCAGCACAGCTGAAGCTGGGGTTGTTCCTTCATTTAGGAACATGATACAACAATAAAAATCATATCATGTGGGCCCAAACTGCCTCTCTGGGCTTGCAGCATGTCCAAAACAAAGCAGGGATCCAGGCCCCATGAGAAACAGCCCCACAGCTGGTCCTGTGGAAGCCAAGCCCTGCTGCAGCATCCAGGGTGTGGGTCCAGCTGGAGAGGCAGCTGTGCTGGCACATGAGTCTGCACTGGAAAGAACTGTGAGGCTTTGCAAATGCTCCATCAGGAAAAGTTCATCCTGCCTGCAGAGGGGTAAGAGGGGTGCTGGGGAAGGTACAGGAGGAGTCTGGGCAGGGGGAAGGTGAAAGTTTGGGAACAAAAGTGGAGTGATGACTGTGGGGAGAGGCAGAGCAGGAGGCACACACAGGGCCTGGGTTTGTGCACTGATGCTGGGGCATCTGGGTGCAATTTCTTGGTGGGTTGGAGGAGAACAGTACCAAAGTTGGTCTTGGTGCCTATTTAAAATATTTTGAAAACGCTTGATTTCTAGTAATGCTTCTAGCAATACATTTTTTTTGCATTCCATTCAGGAAACAGAAAAATGAAATGCATCATGTCCTTTTCCTGTTTCCCCCACTCCCTCCCTGCACACACTCAGAGAGAAGATTATGCTGATCTTTGTGTCCCTCTCTGGCATTATTCCTGCCTGTCCCTGGCACCCCAGAGCTTCCCAGGGCCAGTGGAGGGCAGTGCTGGAGGACGGGAATGGGGCAGAAGGTGCTCACCCTTCCTGGAGACCCTGACACTTGGCCATGGCAGGATGAGTCCCACCCGAGGCCAGTCCTGACCTTGCAGAGGAAATGCACCCATTTCCTCATTAACCTGATTTGGGAAAGCAAAGCATTTCCATTCAGATCTTGTCCAGTGCCAGGGTCGCTGATGGATCCCAGGCAGGGAGTGAAGCATGGCCCTGCATGCAGGAGATTCAATTACTGCTATTAAAGGGAACAAGGAGATCTGTTACTGAGCTGGGGAGAGCAGCAGCGGGTATCAGGGTCTGGAGGGAGCTGCTTAGGCCAGGGAATCTGCTGGGAGGTATTTTTATAATTAATTTATAAATTAATAACCTCCCCTCTTTTGCTGGGCTGTGAGGCTGCGACTGCTGGCCTGTGTGTGATTCTGCAGCTGTGGTTTGCAGAGAGGAGCAGGTCAGGGGGGTTGTCAAAGGGGAGGTGATGCTGGGGGGACACCATCAGCCGTGGCAGGGCCACCATGGGTGTCACCGCCAGGCAAAGACCATTGGAAGGTGCCAAGCCAAGGATTTGGAGCTCAAATGGTGGAAGCTGTGGTGGTTCTGCACCCTCTGTCCTGCCCTGTGAGCACCCGAGAAGTGCTGGGGAAGGCAGGCACAGCTCCCTTTGAGGGATCCTTGAGATCCATGGCTTTCCCCACCATCCCCAAACCTCTGTGTGAATGAAATCCACATCCTGCTGCTCCTCGAAAGCTTTGGGTGCCCACGGGTTCCCCTCCCCGAGCTGGTGAGCTATGAGTGGCCCTTAAGGCTCCCTGCACAGACTGAAGCTGCTCTCTGTTTATTTTTAGCCAGGGGAGACTGAGTTTGGGGGGTTTATTGAGGTTTCCCCCCCTCCCTTCCCCTATAGCAAAGAAATCCTGAACGTTCCCCTGCGCCGCAGCCCGAGGGAGGGGACGTGTGGGCTGTGAGCTTGTGCTGTGCATTCAACTTGAGGATAAATTTAGATTTCTTTAGATTCCTGGCCCCCCGGGTGAGACCTGCTTTTGCAGCTTCCTGCGCCTTTTCCTGCCCTTTGGGGGGGGACGAAAAAAAATTCCCAAAAAATCAAACAAACACCACAAGAGCTGCCTAAAGAATAACCTTGTGCTTGGGGGTTGAGAAGCAGGAGCTGGTGGAGGCTCTTTCCCTCAGGAGGGTCCTGCTCCCACGCCTCAGTGGTGTCATTTGTAGGCTCAGAGGGCTTCCCTGGCAGCAGGATGGGTTGTGCCAAGGTGTGGGCGTGGTGGTTCTGGGTCTGGTGGCCACAGAAGAGTTTGGGGGGCGGTGGGGTGCATCGTGAGAAGGAGGCCTCTAAAAGGGAAGAGGAGAAGCAGCAAAGATTTGGCACCCAGCAGCTCCTGCGTTTCTCAAAGGACTATAAAAAGCCTGTCCCAAAGAGCTGGGCTGAGTGATGGGACCTGCTCAGCTGTGCAGGGAGCAAGGCAAGAACCTGGAATTTCTTCATTAAAGGAGTTGGTGTAATTTAGGGATTAAAATTCCTGCGTCTACCCTGAATTCTGCAAACAACAACCTCCTTGCACCTTCAACAAAGGGGAAAAAAAAACCTGTGGGAAGGCACAGTTGGACCAAGATGATGAACTACTGCCTACGGAGGGATATCAAGAACAAGTGATGCCCCACAGGAATGGGAGAAGAGGCTGCTCAGTCAAGACAACGACATCTTGGTGCCAAAAAAGTTGGGAATACTATGAGGGCCATGGCAAAGCTGTGTTGACACAGACCTCCTGGAGGAGCAGTGAGCAGTTCCCCACCTCTGCAGATGGAAGCAAGGCCCAGTGAAATGACATCTGGAGGGATTTGGGCACGGATGGACATTTCAGCCAACACCAAGTGACAAAAAGCGTGACACTGGGAACGAGGGCATGGCCAACGTGGAAACCCAACGCTGAGACCACCAGCCCTGGTGCTTGGGATGGCTTCCCCCCCAGGCTCGGAGGGAGCTGGCACATGAAATGGCAGGTCTGGTAACAAGTATTTTTAACAGCTCCATCGAGTTGGGGGAGGCACCATCTGACTGGAGAATAGCGAATGCGATGCCTATATTTAAAAGCGGGGGGAGGAGGGGAGGAAAAGTAAGGCAGGCAGGAATAGGACTGCCAGGCTGACCTCGATCTCATGCCATTTCGGAACAGGTTTGGGAGGCAAGAGAGGAAAATGAGTCACGGGTTTGTCAAAGGTAGGTCACGCCGGGCTAGCCTGGCACCGCAGGCCTGGAGACGTCATGGAGCTGCTCCTTGTAGTAAAGAGTTTGCTGTGGGAAAGTGGGAATGAAGAGGGGAAGGGGGTGAGGAGCTCTGTGAGGCTGGTGGGGAAGTGAGCAGTGCTGGGATGGTGTTGAGGGGACAAGGGGATGTCACCAACTCGTGGAGTCCTTGGGGATGCATCACAGGCTTTCCTGCCTCCAGCATCTGCTGGCTTTCCCAGAGCTGGAGGGACACAGGCTGCCATCCTGGCCTGGGAGGCATTTGAGGGCCAGAGGAAGAGATGTGGGATGCAGTGAGAAAGCCAAGCCTTTGCTGAGGAGCAGCAAAGATCTCTCCTTGGAGCTCAGGTCTTTGTTGGCTGGGAAGCAGCGGCGTGGAGGAGCAGAGGGTGAGCGGGTGACATCGGGGTGACCACGAGGTGGCTGCAGGGCAGGGGGGGGTCACAAAAGAGGAGGGAGGATGGTGGGAAGCAGGTGGGGTGGTAAAGCCTCTGTGGCATCATGCAGGGATGGAGTGTGACCCATCAAACTGCTCACTCAAGTCTCCTGTGTCCAGGAAGGATGAGCTGAGCCTGGACTGGAGCAGGGAAGGGGCTACTGGATAAAATAGGGCAGGAGAGCCAGTTGGGCAAGAGAGAACTGGAAGAACCTTGCTTTGGCCAGCAAAGCAGAGGCTGGAGATGGCTGTGGTTGCTGTCTCGAAATAGATCAGGGTGGAAAAAGGAAGGGAAAGAGCTATTTCAGCCAAAGGCCAGTGCTGGCAAAAGAACGGAGTGGTATAGAAAATGACCACAAATAAATTTAGGCTGGAAATTACAGCAGCCATTGGAACATCTGCTTGAGGAGGCTTCCAGTGGGGATAGTGAGTTTTTGGCAGTCTGAGTGGCTGAGCAAGTACCAGATGATGGTCTGGAGCCACTGCATCCAGACTGGGCATCACCAGTTCCTGAGTTTGTAGGGAGCATGGGGATGTCCCCTGAGAAATTTCATGTTGGTGCAAAGCTGGCACCAGCCAGGAGGACCCGTGTGGCTGCAGGTGGCAGTGCTGTTCCTGGGGCTGCTGGTGCCAGCCTGGGTGGTTGGGACCATCCCTGGCTCACTGTGGCCAGTGCTGTGTCCTTGAGTGTGTGGGTCCATGGCCACAGCTCCCCATCTCCTCCTCTGCCCCAGCAGTGTCCCTCCTGCAGCTGCTGGGTGCAAGTGGTGCTGTGACCTCCCAAATCCCTTTAAAAATCTCTCCAACCCCCTTTGCCTCCACCTCCAGGGGAGCCAGGCACTCAAATGCACAGAGGTTGGGATCACAGTCAGCCCATACCACCGGAGTCCTGCCAAGCCCCTGCCTCAGCTTTCCCTGCTGCAAGTCCCTGGTGTCACCAGCTTTGCTGTGCCCAAAAAAAGAAGAGGAAGAGGTGGTCTGGGCACTGATAACCCTGGGGAAACTGCCCATTTCCCCCTCTCTCTCCTGCTGAGATGGCCAGAGAAGGGGTGGTGATGGCCCCAGTTCTGGGCGAAGATGTCTTGTTCTCCTGTAGGAAAGGAACTCGTCTGTTTTGCATTCCCTGTGACAAGGACCTCGGGGAAAGCCTGTGTTTTTTGGGCAGGAGCCAGTTTCAAAGGCAAGCAGTCCTGACATGAGTGGCAGGTACCCAGTGGCTTCTTGGCAGAGAGCTGAAGCCCAGCTGAGCTTGGGCTGAGGGTTGCACAATGCCTTGAAGACTGATGCCATGGGAGATGGTGCTGCCAGAGCAGAGCACGGCGGCCTGGGTGTCTCTGCAGGGCTGTGCTGAACATTGCCTGTCTGGGATTCCCGTGCATCATTCCTTCCTCCCTGTGCTTGCTTCTCCAGTGGCCCTAAAGAAAGGGTCTGGGTGTGAACTGGGGCTCTTGAAAGAGCAGGACCTTGAGAGGATGTGTGTGGTTTCCCTAGTGCCAAAGGAAGAGAGCAGTGAGTCCTTCCAGATGCTTTCAGCGCCCTTGCAGCTGCTGTGTGCCTGGTGCTCCTTGTCACTGAGATGGCTGCCCACCAAATCTCTTGTCCCAGTGCTGTGCTCAGTGCCCATGCTGGGGTGTGCTGGTGTCACCCTTCCTGCCCTGGGCTCGGTGTCAGGGCCATGGGGACACCCAGCTGAAGTTCCCACTGGAGGAAGACTCCAGCACAGTGACTTTCCTTCCTCCTCGGAGTTGCGCTTCTCCCGGTGCAGAGCCTTGCCTCAGCTCCTGCACTGGCCGACCAGGAGACGTGGTGCCAATGACTCAGATGAAGATGAGGGCTTAATTAGCACAGGGAGAGGGGGGAAGAGAGAGAGAGAAAAGAGAAAGAGTCTTTCATTGCGAGAAGATTGATACCACCTCCCCCAGACAGTCACGTTCTGCCGCATCACCCTCAGCCCGGCGTCATGTGCACCGTGCCTGACACCAGAGGACAAATGGGGCCTGGGAGGCGGCTGGGAGGGACAGAGGGGCACTGCTTTATTAAAACTTCTGGTAAATTAATGTCTGGAGGTATTGAGCAGGGCTCATCAGGAGCTTTGCAGCTGTCAGGCTGCACCCCGTGCTCAGAGCTCCCGTCTGCTCTCAGCTCCTTGGCTTTGGGGGACGTTCCTGTGGTCTGCAAGGTGTTAGTGATGATGCCAACAGAAAAATGCCTGTTTGGAGGTTTCCCACCATGCATGAAGGGGCAAACATTGGCCGCCTCTTCTTCCTTGGTCTTGATGTGCCCTCTAAATCTGTGCTCGGTGGGCTCTGCTGCCGTGGGGCTGCTTAGCCCCATCCTGGTGGATGTGCCTGGGAGCCCTGAATCAAACATCTGGGGAAAACATGCTCAAGGTGACCCCTCGCCCTCAGCACCCCAGTTTTGGGCTGCAGGACCCTGCACCTCCAGCCATACCCATCTCTTACAGTCTCTGCAGGGATGGTTGGAGGGGGAGGAGGGGAGCAGTCCTGCCTGGTGAGGACTGGACACTGGAGAGTATGGCTGGTGCAGGGTGCTGAGGGGTGCCAGGGCTCTTCTGCTGGGGATGAGTGCCCAGCATGGCTTGGCAGGCATGCCACATCACCCTGAGGAGCCTGGTGTGGTCAGCCTGGAGCACTGAAGTCAACACACCCTCCCTCTGCCCCGTCACTGGTGGTGAAGGTGATGTCACATGTGTTTTTTTCTTTCCCCTCCAGACCAATGATGCCTTAGGAGCCACCTGGAACTGGCTGTACTTCATCCCCCTCATCATCATTGGATCCTTCTTTGTCCTCAACCTTGTCCTGGGAGTGCTGTCAGGGTAAGCAGTGTGGTCATTCCCTGCGAGCTGTGCCTGTCACACATTTCTGGGACCTAAGGGTGGTCCCTGTGTCTCTCCATCCCCTCCATACCTGCCTGCCCCACAGCAAGGGATTGCTTCCTGGCTATGTTTGCTTCTTTCTCTCCTTGGGGTGCTGGGAAAGGGACAGCCTGGAAGGTATTTATTATTACTCTTACTTCACCTCGATGAAGATCTTGTGCTTTTGGTCCCCTGGGAGAAATGGTCACTGGGGATCTTCTGGCTGCTTGGGACCTGCAAGAGGGGAGAGACATGGGATGGAGAGGGGTCTATGAAAATGTGTTTGTGGTGGGGTGTGCAGGCGTTGGGATGGGTTTGGGATGGATCCTGTGCTGTGACCAGGAGGATGTGCCCTGCACTGGTGGGGTGCAGATTGGTGAGGACAGGAGGGCTTAGTGTGCACGTGGATAAGCCCAGAAGATAAGGAAGTAGGGACAAAGCAACTGTCCCTGTTCTGCACTTCCCAAGGGGAAGGCAGTTTTAATCCAAGACATTAAGCTGGGTTTGGAGACAAAAACTCTTCTTGTCTCCGTGACAATGAACTGTGGTTGCATCAGCACATCCTCAGCTGCTGGCAGGGGCTGGTGAACAGTGTGCCCTCTCCTGCACTGGGGGAAGACGTGGGCTCCTCTGTTCTGACTGAAGCAGGTCATTTTTTAGCTAATTATGCATCATGGCAAAATGCAAAAGTCATCGTAGCACAGATTTGGCCAGATGGAAAGCCCTTAGATGCAAGGGTCAGGGTGGAGAATGGCCTTGGTGGTCTCTGTCCCTTTCCTGAGTGTCCCTGGAAGTTCAAGCATGTGAGTGGTGGTGATTTCAGGAGTTTCTAGAGTGGCAGGTGGGGGTCTGTTATTGGGCTGAATTTTCCAATCTTTCATTCTGGGGTCTGACTGAGTCCAGGGGCTCTGGGGACAGGCTGCAGGAAGGGCCTCACGTTGCCTTGAAGAGAGGGAATTCTTACAGGGGATGAAGATATCCAGGCAGCCTTGGGTGGAATTTGTACTTATGCCACATCCAGCTTGAGCATGTGGCCAGAGTCCAGCTGGGTCTCAGGGGCAAGCAGGAGCTTAGGAAAGCCTGGAGAAGGAAAGTTAGGAAGCTGGGAAAGCCCCTTGTTACAGTGCTGAATTGTGTCAGTGTAGTCTCTCGTGCGGACACTGAGGCTTTAGGTGCTGAGGTGATGCTGAAAGCAGGCTGGGGGCACAAGCCAGGCACTGGCTAGAGGACCACAGCAGGGCTGGTGGAATGCCTGGCCATGCTCTGGCCCAGTTTGGTGCTTTCCTACACCAGGACTGCCCCAGGCAGCTGTTCCTGTGCCCGCTGAATTGGATGCAGTTGTCTAAGGACTCTTCCCAGGCACTGGCTGGCATTTCCACTGTTTGTTTATTGCTAATAGCGTTTGTACTGGGGAAGGATGCAAGTGGGTGGGTGGCCTAATTGGCAGTGGAGATGCTCTTGTGGTGTGGCAGATATCCAGGGTAAAGCAGGACTGCTCAGCTCCCCGCAGGGCTGAGTGAGGTGAGCCCGTGTGGCCAGCTGGGCTCTACCACTCCATGGCAAGGCCACTGTGTGTCCCCCTGCCTGGACACAGCCACATCCTCTGTGGATGCAACACCTTGGCTGGGAGAATCATCCAAAGCTGCTGCTGGAGCTGTGGAGGAGTAAGACCTGAGGCAGGAGAAGGTACTTGTGCACACAAAAAATGTGTGTCCTTGAGTGCAGCAGGAAGGGCCTCATTCCTTGCTCTGTTTGCTGAGCTCTTCTTGTTTTTAGTGCTCACTGGAATCCTCTGCTGCTTGGAAGAGAGCACTTGGCTCTGCTGGGGGATGGGTGGTGTGACCTTCCCATTGCCCAGCTCTCAGCTGGATGAACAGGCAGGGCCTGGCCAGATACCCCCACTTGTCCCGTGGCTGTGCTGAACTAAGAGATGGTCATGTTGGGAATGAGCTCCATGGAAACACCTCCACTGAAGGAATTCTTTCCCTGGCAGTTACACCACTGCTTTTGGGAAAGCCAGGCCATGCTCGGCTGAAATCACGGCCACTGGGAGCCTCCTTGCAGAAACCTGACCCCACATAGCTCACAAACCACACCATCTGCATCGGTGGATAACAAGGTCCACTCGGGATTTCCAGCATTCTCCTCAGGGTTCACACTCAGGAGCTGCTGCTGAGCTGCCTCTGCCCTCATCTCAGCAGTGGGTCCCTTTGGGGAAACAGCCCAAACAGACCCAGGCTGGGTCCCAAATGCAAAGAGGCTGCAGGAGGACATTTGTGTGTTTCACTTGCCACCACCAGCAGAAGTTTGCCGGAGCCCAGATTTAGCAATCTCCTGGTTGCGATGAGCATCTCTCCCAACAGTCAGTTCCCCAACTGTTAAGCTGAGGCATGACCTCTGTGATGTAAACAGCCTGGATCCATCTGCTCCTTCAGCACAAAGTATGGGGGAGAGGAAAAGAAATGGTTTTCATCATAGCAAGGCTCCTCAGTTTTTCTCCCTAAATACGCACAGGCACACACGCACTGGGATTGCAGGCGACTCTGTTAAGAGGAGATGGAGCTCCTCCAGGCAGGGGCTTGGAGAGCCAGTTCTGCTGTGGCTTTGGCATTTATTACTGTGTCTATTAACCTTCCCCTTCTATGGGTGCAATTATGGATCAATTAATTCTGACTGAAAGCAGGAAAAGATGAAAAAAAAAAATTGGCCCCGTTCCTCTTTGGGAGCAGGTATGGAGCCCAAGGAGATGTGACTGCTCAGCTTTTAAAGCTACTCGAGCTACTGAGATAATCCTGGCAGAAGAGTCAGTGGGAGCATGTGAGGATGGAGCATCCACTGAAATGCTGTTTTCTACCTGAGACTGCCTTGTGGCCTGAGGAGTTGCATGTGCTGGAGATTTGCAAAGATCTGCTCCCCCTTTTTTTTGTGAAATTGTTGAGTTTTGGGGGTTTTTCCCTCGGCTGTTTCTCACATAAAACAATTTGAACATCTGTGTTTGGGCTCTGTCTCTGGAACGGCAGAGACCCGACGAGAGCCATGCTGCCCTGTCCCTGCTGCTGGTGTCATGTCCCAGTGGCACTAGTGCCACCCCAGGAGTGACCACTGCCACTAGGACTGGTCCTAGTGACTGCAGAGGCCCTGCCAGCTTTGCCCCTCCTGGCAAGAAGATGGCTTGTGTCTAGTTTCTCCCTGAGAGCAAGAAGATGAAAGAGTGCAGATAAAAAACAAGCTGTGCTTGGAGGTGTAGCACTGAGGACTCATGCAGAGCTTCCTGAGGACTCATCCAGAGCTTCAGTACCAAACAGGCTGCATTTTGACTCTTTCCCACCTCCCTTTCCACAGCCTCTGCAGAAAAAAATTTGGTTTGCAATCACCCTCCTCCATTCATTGCAGCATCATCCTTCTGTTGAGAGCTGGGAGACTCCATCCCCATACCCAGTCTTGTGCATCCAGCCCCTTTCCAGGGTGTCAGAGCTGTTATCATCCCTGGTATTTCTGGTCTGCAGAAATAGCAGAGTGGGTGCAGAGTGGAAGGAGATGCTGCCTGACCTGGGAAGGCTGGGCCCTCAGGCCAGCTAAGGAGAAGACCTCTGAAAGCAAATGGCAGAGCAAGAAGTCGAGCACGATGGCAAGAAAAATGAAATTTATCTGCCTTGTACCAAACAAGAGAGTAATTTAAATCCTCCTAATTGCCTCCACTCATCCTGGTGATGTTAAGTCTTTTCTCCCTTTAAGTCTTTTCTGCCCCCCACCCCCAGCTCTTACACTAAGCCTTTGAAAGAAACGACTAATGTTATAATTAAAGGATCAATTTGGCAAGATTTCTTTGTCTTAAGATCTTTCTTTCAGGTTGGGTTAGCGCTGCGTTCCCAGTCTCCGGAGAGTTTTCTTCAGTTCCTTCAGGAGCCTTCTGTACCATCTTCAGAAATCTTTTCACTTCAGTTAATTTGAATTTTTTTCCCCATCCAATTTGGATGCATAACAAACGATGAATAAAATTAAGATTTATAGCAATTAATAATAAGGGTGTTGAGGGAACAAGTGTACATTTTCAATGGAGAGAGGGTTCTTTTCGCCAGCTCCACACAAAAACCCGAGCCCCACGCGGTTGAGCGGGATCTGGTGCTTTGAAAAACACTGGGAAGAGGATTAATGTCTCAGAGATCCATGGAGGGAGAAGTGGGAGACACATCACAATGCAGGAACGCTTGTGGGGAGACCATAAATTCCCAGCAAGATGTCAACAAACAAAATTCTTTGCCGTGAGAATGGTCAGGCATCGGACCAGGCTGCCTGGGGAAGCAGTGGGATCACCATTCCTGGAAGTGTTCAAAAAACACATGGATGTGACATTTAGGGACATTCTGTAGTGCTGAACACAGTGCTGTTGTGTTAATAGTTGGGTTTGAGGATCTTCAGCTTTTCCAAGCTGAATGAGTCTGTGGTTCTACGCCCAAGAAATACGGAGTTGGAAGTATGAAAGCTTGGAAGTATCACGTTGGCTTTTTCCTGGAATGGTTGTAGGATCTCAAGACGTGGCTCGGATGAGATGTGAAATGTCTGCGCTCGTGTTGTGCTTGGGAACTCAGTATTTGAGATCCCTTTTGAAGGGAGGAGTGGGTGTCACGGGGAGGGGGCTGTGATGCCCCTCCCAGGTCCCCCAGCACCACCATGGGATGCATGAGAAACGTCCATGCTCGTCACTTTATCCTGGGGAAGCTTTGTCATCACCATGGTATTTGAGCACAGGCCAGGCAAAAGAATCTTGGGGACCTTCATCTCTATTCAGCAGGCAGGTGGGCATCCATATTCAACGAGTGCCTCTCTGCTGTGCTCTGCTGGGCCACCTTTCTGCCAAGGGCTCCAAGCCCCATGCAAACAAGCTGCCTGACAAGAGGCGTGCGTGGCTGCTGTGCCAGATCCTCTGCTGCTACAGGGAATAATGATTCCTCTTAGAGCCAGCTGGGTGAGAAGAAGGGGAAAAAAAAAAAAAAATCCACAACAAAAAGATGACTCGCTGACTTTCCCCTTTGATTTCTCCTGGCAAATTATTTGCCAGCATGGCTCCACTGCTTCAAAATTGCTCTTATTCCTGCCTCCTTGCAAATCTGCTCCGTGGACTGCCCATGGTCTGCGGGCTGTGGGTGAAAAGGCTCTGTTTTGATCCTCTCAGCAAAGCACTCAGCAGACAGTGCTTGCTTACAGATTGCTTTTGGAGTTGTTTGTTCCAGATTATGGTAATTTCTGTCCTCCTGGTTGATGGCAGCAATCGTGTGGCGTGGCTGCAGCGATTTGAGCCAGTGGATGGCTTTGGAGATGCCCAGTTCCTCCAGGAGCAGCTCCACCCTGGCAAGGGGGTGCTGGGCACTGCTGTTGGGTAAAGAAAGTATCAACTGGAGTGCTGGAAACTCCTGGGAAGTTAATGTGATGAAAGGTTGAAAATCGATGTGGGGTTTTTTTCCCGTGCTACGTCTCACCTGCAGTACTGACCACACACCTTTCATCGGCAGATTGCAGTCGCATGCAAAAGGAGACTATAAAGATGTTCTCTGCTTACAGAGGGGATAAAAACTGGAGCATAGGAGGGAAAGGGAGGAGTGACATTTTCCCAGCACTGCATGAACCAGTGGGAGTGATTGTGAACAAAGCCCGGGGCTCTTGAAGCATTGAAGCTGCACTGCTCATGCCAGCCCTGCCTGATAAAGAGTGAAACACAATCTCGAGCTCCCATCTCTGCTCCTTGCTGCTGGAGCTGCCAGACCCTCTGCTACCCTTCTGCAGCTTCTTTGCAGTGTGGGCTGAGCGTGCTATTGCTGCCTTTGGTGCAGCATTGCAGAGTTCTCTGGGCAGTAGGACAGCGATGCAAACCTTGGTGGTGTTATCCTTGGAAAAAATTATGGAATTGAGAGTCTACAGCTAGAATGTTTGTGGCTCTCTTCTCTGCCCATGTTGATGCTGCCCAGCACCCTGTTGGCTTTCTTTGCTGCAGCAGCACACTGCTCACTCATACTGAACTTGTCCCTGGGTCCTGCAGGTCCCTTTCCAGAGAGCTGCTCCCCAGCTGGGTAGATCCCAGCCTGTGCTGTCCTCTTGGATTTTGTTCTCCCATGTCCCAGACCTTACATTTGAATCAGAGAATGGCCTGGGTTGGAAAGGACCTTGTAAAGATCATGTAAAGATCATCTCATTCCAATCCTCCTGCCATGGACAGGGTCACTTCCACCTAGACTAGGTTGTTCCAAGCCCCATCCAGCCGTGAACGCTTCCAGGGATGGGGCAGCCACATCTTCTCTTCATAAGGTTCCTGTTAGCCCACTCTTCCAGCCTGTCCAGGTCTTCCTGCAGGATTGTTCTCCCTTCTCAAGTGTCCACTTCCCCACTCAGTTTGGTACCAGCACATTTGGCCTTGCAGAAATCCAGGTGGACAACTACAAGTTTTCCGCGAGGCAGAAGGTACCCGTCAGCATCTGCCCCTTCTTAACTGGGGCAATGATGTAATGGGTAATCTCAGGGCTGGTATCTCCCAGCTCCTTCCCGTTTTACCGTTCCCTGTCACCAACAGCTTGTCAGCTTTTCCTTCCCCAGCTCGTGTGACTGCCAGCTCTCTATAAATGTGCTCTCTTCAGCAGCGTCAGCTGTGCGCTCCCACTGCAGGTTTGTCACACCGCGGTGACACAGAGCTCCCGCCCCAGTGCACGGGCATGATCAAAGCTGCTGGACAGGGAATACAAGAAACAGGGTGTTTCTGTTTGCCTTTCTTTCTGTATCCTTTCTCTTCACCGCTTAGTGCTTCAGAGAAGGCTTTCTTGAGACAACACAGCTTTGTTAAGTGTCTTGGTTTGGAAAGACAGGTGTCTGCCAGGGAAAGCTGGAGCTTCCCTTGCAATGGAGAATGTAAACCCCCTCTCTGCAAATTATNGGTTACATACTGCAACCCAAGATATTAAGGAATCATAGAATGGTTTGGGTTGGAAGGGACCTTTAAGGGCCACGTGGTCTAACCCCCTGCAATAAGCAGGGACGTCTTCAAGTAGACCAGGTTGTTCAGAGCTCTGTCCAGCCCGGCCTTGAACCTTCTCTGACTCTGGCAGTTCAATTGAACTTAAATCAAGCAATTACCCTCTCTGCAAAAGCTTGTGGTCTCCTTACAAGCAGGCCTATGTAGGACACCTTCGCCCTGCAGAAGTTTTTGTACCTTTTGGACACCCTGGTCCTGCCTGTGCCATGGGTTCAGTGCAGTAATCCCAGTCTGCAGTGCCGGCTCTGCCTGTCACCGTGTGTTTAGGTTGAGGCTCCAGGTTACAGACTGCACAGTCAGTTCAACACTCTCACTTCAGTTCCTTTACACCTCTTGGGTAAATACCATCTGATCCCCCTGGTTTGCAACTGTCTCAGCTGTGTTTGCCACACCGTCTGTTGTCAGTTCTGTCCCATAACCTTCTCTGACACCCTCCTGGAGCCTCAGAGGCAGTTTTTCCTCAGATTGTGGTGCTCAAACCTGAAGTGGAGCCATGAGCTGAGACCTGAGGAGAGCAGTAGTGTTAACTAATGTCTTACAGATGGTTTCTCTTGTTATGCATCCCATTATATTTGGGTTTTTTCATAGCAGAGTGGTGCTGCTGGCTCATCCTCAGTGTGTAATCCAGTATTTCTCTGATTTCCATCCTGTCCTTTCTGCTGCCTGAAGTTGTTTTAAGGCTGATTTGATAACTGGTTTGCTGGAAGCATCTTTAATAGAGGCAGGAGGTGATGAATTGATGGGTCTGAAGATAGATGGTTTGTTGTTTCAAAGCACGGAGGCCACAACATTGATGTGACCAGCACTATTTGCCTGCTTGGAACTCAAAGATGATCTAAAAAGTAGAAAAATGGATTGCAGTACCTGTGATACTCTTTTCTCTTAACTTGTTTTTGGTTCTTGGTTTTCTTGCAGTTGGTTGTTTGGCGTTTTTTTCCTGTTTTCTTGTGTTTTGTTTTTTTTAAGAGGGGACCCATTTTCAAGCTGGATGCTTCCACAAGTGGTTCTCCCACTGAAACCAGATCTGGGCTTTCCAGTCCTTAGAGCAGATAATGTTGGACTAAAACCATTTCCTGGTGTGACTGTGGCTGTGGGGTCTGGAGAGGAACATGGCTGAGCATGGTGGTGTCCCCAGGGGTCTCCTGCCAGGAGCAGGGATGTTCTCAGGCCACATGAGGGAAATGCCAAGGCTCTGGTGGAGAATTTGCAGACGGAGGAGGAGTGAAGCATCTGTGCTCCCATTGCCCCAGTGGGCTGGGCACAGGGTGTGGGGGAATGGTGCCTGTGGGAGCATGAGGACAGATGGCACATTGATCCCCAAAACCCACCAGGGCCATCAGCAATTGCCTCTAGAGCTCTCTGAGTGTCTTTGGCTTCACAAGGCTGGGCAGAGAGGACACAAGGTTGGCATCACAGATCTTGGCTGTCAGGGGTGGATGTTTTCAAGCTGGAGCCATTGGGATTTGGGGCCAGAAGACTCGGGTGGACAAACAGAGGTGTTGCTGGTGGAGACTGTGCTCTGAGCCCCCTTGCAGGGACCCCATGGGGCAGCACCACTCTGGGCTCTTTGCAGGGCAGAACTGGGCCATCCCTGGCGGTGTAACCCCAAGAGAGCAGGAGCAGAGCCCTTCAATGGGAGGCAGGCACCTGCTCTCTGGGCGATGCCAGGCTGTCCTGCCTGTGACTTGGAGCCTTCCCAAGCAGCTGTCAGTCACCATGGCTGGCCCTGTTCTCACTCACACACAGTATTATCTCTGCCTGCTGCTGCAAATTGGCTCTGAGCAATCCTTGATCTGTCAGCAGCGCCTACCCACTCTCAGATGTCACCAGCCCCCGCTGCTGCCCTGCTCAGCAACGTGTCTCTCTGAAATGTAATAATTCATTAACTTGAGATTAACTTTTTTCTTTTCCCCCCCACCTCCCCTTTCTGCCACCCTTTTCTCCTTCTAATGGACAAAAGCAATTAAGCTCCATTAGGGATCAAGTGAGTGGGAAGTGACTCCCTCGGCGACGCTGCCGCAGCTGCACGGACCTTGTCCCTGAGTGCGTGTGGCACCAGCCTCCTGTAAATTAGTGCTCCACCAGCAAAAGGGCTGGCTGGGGAGAAAGTGGTGCTTGGTGAGCATCTTTTTCAATGCCCCCATTCCCTTCTGCAGGAAAAGGTGGCTTGAGGCTCAGCTGGTCCTCCTGGGTGGCTTCCACTGTAGGCACATGATGATGGTTTCTCTTGCCATGCAGCAAAAGGACCTGGAGGACAGAGGAATGGGCAAGCAGGAAACAGCAGAGAGTGGCCAGGTTCCCAGCTGATACAAATCAGGAGGAGCTTCCCAAGTTCTCCCACAGTTGCACACAAGCTGAGAGGGTTGGGGTTGTTCAGCCTGGAGAGGAGAAGGCTCTGGGGAGACCTTAGAGCCCCCTCCAGTGCCTAAAGAGGCTTCAAGAGAGCTGGAGGGGGGCTTTGGGCAAGGCCATGTAGTTACAAGACAAGGGGGAATGGCTGCCCATTGACAGAGAGCAGGGTTGGATTAGATATTAGGGACAAATTCTTCCCTGTGAGGTGGTGGGACCCTGGAACAGGTTTCCCAGAGAAGCTGTGGCTGCCCCATCCTTGGAAGTGTTCAAGGCCAGGTTGGATGGGACTCTCAGCAACCTGGGGTAGTGGAGGGTGTCCCTGTCCATGGCAAGGAATGAGATTGTCTTTAAGGTCCCTTCCAACCCAAATTGTTCTAGGATTTGATATCTACAGGGTCTGGGAAAAGTGCTGCCAAAGCTGCCATGGAATTATGGCCCATGGTGCAGAGCTGGGAGGACCAGAGGACCAAACCTGAGGAGGACAGGCAACTTCCCCTCCAACTCTGACTCCAAACAGCATCTTCTCATTCCTTGACATCCCAAATTTGCAAAGAGTGGTGAGGGCTGATAGGACAGCTAAAATTCCCCTGCCTTTCCTCCAGCTTAGAGCAAGGAGGTGTTTTGGCATGGCATGCCCAAAACTGAGTGCATTTCACCGTTGGCTGGGGAGGTCCTTCCTTCTCCCCCATCTCCTCCCACCCTCCTTCCCTTCACTTAGGCTGCTTTTCTCTTCCTTGCCTTTTGTTCCCTCCCCCCCTGCTTCCCTGCCCCGGGAAGAAAGTCTCATTTCAGTCTGAAAGCCAGTGCTGGAGGGGGAGTCATTTGACACTTAATGCCAGAGCGGCAGGAAACTTCACCTTCCTGGGGTGGAATTAAAAGCGCCTGAATTGTCTGGGGATCTTAAACAAGAGATGCAGGGAACATTCCGGGCTTTCCACACAAACACACACACACACATATGCAAAAGCCCACACAGCATCAGGGTGTAATGGCTCAGCTGGGGTAATGCACTTGAACGCTCTCTGCAGCAGACAGACCAGCTCTTTCCGTTCTTTGGAATAGTTGTTTTTTGTTTTCTGAGGCCTGAGATTGCTGCTGGTCTCTGGGGAGAGAGATGTTCCTCTCTCAGAGAGAACAGTGCCATTTGCTGTTTGTAATCACACTTCCCTCAGAGCATCCTGGGACTGGGAAGGGGATGAGGGCGTGGGCTGGAGTTCTGCAGATGCTGGACTTGGGGATGGGGCAAGGAGTCTCTGTGCTGATCATCACACCTGGACAGCTCTTGTGAGACCCTGAGATCCAGAGGAGGACAGGCATGTCTCAAGTTCTGGAAAAATACTCCAAGGAGAGGCTGGAAAGGAAAAGGATTCAGAGGAGGTGGTGAAGGCAAGGGACAGGACCTTCCCTCCTTCATCCCCTCACTGCCTCCTCACAGTGCCCAGTTTTTATTCCCTGAAGGGACACTCAGAACCTGAGCTGGCTCTGGAGCTGAGTGGCACTGGGGACATCCTTCCTGAATGGCAGCAGCTCCCAGCTGGAGCATGCAGGACTGGGCAGTCAAGCAGGGAGTTTGCTCACATCCATCCATCCATCCATCCAACCATCCATCCATCCATCCATCCATCCATCCATCCATCCATCCCTGCTTTTCTCCTCCCTGATCATTCCCCCATCCTCTGGCCACACTTTGGCTGGCGATGGTCATGCACGTCCCCAGTGATCACCTCTGGCCCTGCTTTCTGTGCCATGGTTCCCCAGCCCCCTGGACATCCCGCTGCCTGCTCTCAGCCCTGCCTTGTGCCCTTCCTTCCCCAGGGAGTTTGCCAAAGAGCGGGAGCGCGTGGAGAACCGCCGAGCCTTCATGAAGCTGCGGCGCCAGCAGCAGATCGAGCGGGAGCTCAACGGCTACCGGGCGTGGATAGACAAAGCAGGTAAAGGATGGGGACAGGGGGACACCTGGGGGGACAACAGGCACTGCAGACTGCTGGTTGTGTGGGGTGGTGGGGTTGGAAAGGAATCCCTGAGCCCCGGAGTGTCCAAGGTGCTCACATGGATGTTGAGCTTGGTGTGATGGTCCCACCAGGCTGCAAGCAAGGACATCACCAAGCTCCGGTGAGTCCTCATGTTCTGTGGCATGAAATTGTCACTTTCTGTGCACGAAGCACGTTATATCTCCAAGAAGGCTGTGAGCAACACGGCTGTCAGCTGTGCTCTGCCATGGTTTCCTCTCTCCTGGCATTTGCTGGAGTCCCCTGCAGTGGTGGGCAGTGGGAAAGAAGAGCAGTGAACAGGGAGAGGGGTTTTCCAGTTAAGTCTCCTCCTGGAGCCATCTGGAGGGGATAAACTTACTGGTTCCTACCTCAGGACTTCAGGACCTGGGCTGGGGGTGGTGGAAGTTCCAGGCTTCTTCCTGACACCAGGCATGACAGCCCGTGGGTGTTGGTTCCCAAACTGCCACAGCCCATGTCCTTGCTTGCTCCTTGTAGGAATCAGGTCAGTGCATTCAGCTCTGGGAAGGGAAGATTTACACTTTCATCCAGCGTTCAGACTTGTAAAAGATGGGTGTCTTGAAATGAGTCCTGAGTGCCAGACCTCAGCTTTAGCCCTGGGCTGGGTTGCTTGAGCCTCAGACCTGCCTACAATTTTCAGCTTCTTTCATGAGCTTAATGACAGTGGAGGGAGAAGGGCTGATCACAAGTAATCCTTCTTTCTGATGCAATGTTTGGTGGCTGCCACTTGTTACCCTCCAGAATTTGCTTTTGGGCCCTTAACCAATACTTGGGGAGAGTTTGCAATCCAGAGCCAGCCTCTGGACTGGGGGAAGTTCTTAGGTACAAGGCAGTGACACGTGACAGTGCCTTGTCTCCTGATGCTGAACTGTGTGTTTTGCGTAGAGGAAGTCATGCTGGCTGAAGAGAACAAAAATTCGGGGACCTCAGCCTTAGAAGGTAAGACCAGCAATGCCCTTAAAATCTGCCTGCCCTTCCTTCTGCCTGCCTAGAGCTGGAGGCTCAGACCCTCCAGCTGTGATGGGAGGTCTGGGGAGGCCCCAGTGGGGTCTGCAGCCCAAGAGAGGGGACAGGGGAGGTGGATTGGCACTCTAACTCTTGAGAGAGTGTGAAGGCTGGGAGATGCCTGATCCCACACCAGCTCTGGACTAGGATCACCTGGGTCTCTCCATCCTGTTACCAGGCCTGAGTACTGATCACCAGGCTACTGGCAGAGTTGAGCCACTGAGGCTCCAAGACCTGTCCCTCTTGCCTTCCCAGTGCTCAGGCGAGCCACCATCAAGCGGAACCGGACGGATGCCATGTCGGGTGACGAGCACTGTGTTGACATCTCCTCCGTGGGCGAGCGGAGGCTGGCGCAGAGGAGACCTCTCCATCCAACCTTGGGTCAGTGCAGCCTGCAGCTTGCTTCCCCCAGACCTCTGCCAGCTGACTGGGTCCCCAGAGTGTCCCAGACCAGCCATCTCTGCTGGTTTATCAGCAAACCTCCTGCTGCCCCCTGTGCCAACATAAAAATTCTTAAGTTGTGGGATGAGTTCTTGGGGATGAGTTGTGCCCCATGAAAGCAGTGTCTGTGAGCCATCTGTCCTGTCCCATGTTGCAGGAGAGGCTGAAGCATCCAACTCCTTGTTCCCCTCCTTTTTCCTTCAGGAAACCCCGCGAGTCACTCTGGCCTCAAAGGTGCCAGGGTGGACGGTGCCTCCTACCTACGGCACAAGGAGCGGCTCCTGCGCATCTCCGTTCGCCACATGGTCAAATCCCAGGTCTTCTACTGGATCGTCCTGAGCCTGGTGGCTCTCAACACTGCCTGCGTGGCCATCGTCCATCACAACCAGCCAGCCTGGCTCACCCACTTCCTCTGTGAGTCCCTGGCCTTGGTGTAGGTGGGGGAGCTCTGCTTGGGCAGGAAAAACCTTCTTATCTCCAGTGGTGGAGGTTGCAGCACACCCTCAGTGCTTGCCTTGAGGCACCCAGGGATGAGTCCTGCCACAGTTGTGCTGGTGTGGAGCTGGGTGGGGAATAACCTCAGCTCCATTCACTGTTGATAAGAAACGACCACGTACAGATATTTAATTCAGCTTTGCCCTTGGCCCCGTGGCCACTGAGGACTATCTCAGCCTTGTGAGCAAACACGGAGGAGTGTGCTGGCTCCGTGTCCTTCAGGTGTGATGTGTTTGTTGTGAAAGAGAAACACTGCCAATCTCAGTGGAGTTTATCCCAAAATTGTGAACAGTGGTGATGGAAGGCTCTCTGGAGAACCACCTTTGAATGTGCACAAGCCGTTGCCAGAAAAGTGTGAATTTGCAGAGATGGGACTGGTCATGGCAGAACACCTTGGTTAAAATCTTCGTGCAGAGCATGGTGAGGGAATCCCAGGCATGGAGGTTCTCAGTTATGGAGCCTCCCTGAGCCCAGCATGGACAAGGTCAGGTCTCGGAAGCACTGCAGCCGTGTCCTCTGCAGCGTGGGCTACTGCAGAGCAGCGTGGTCAGCCCCACATGTGTCACTCCTGAGCTGCTGCAGTGGGGACAGCACTGCTTTCTCAGACATGTTATTCTTCCTCACCTTGAAAATGTCCCTGTCAGGCCCCAGCTCTACCCAAATCTGCAGCAGTAGACTCAAGCCTGCCAGGCTCCCAGCACGCTGTGGTGTGGTACAGCAGCTGGTCGTGGTGAGAAGCATCTTCTGGGAAAGGTGAAGAGCCAGGCTCCTGCCTGCTAAATGTTCATGAAATAGCTGGAAAGACTTTTCTCTGGCTCTTGGCTGTTCGGCTCTGTTTCCCAGGCCAGATTCCAGCCATGCAATGATTTTAATCCAGGTTGATAATACTCCCCTTACAGTCATGTGGGTGATGCCTTTGTAGGCTCCTCAGCCACTGTGGTTTAATGCCAGAGAGCTGCTCTGCTCTGTGCTGGCTGTGTCTGGTCCTCTCAGTCCCCTGGGACACTGGTGCATCTTCCCTGAATGATTGACTCATGGGCTTGATGCTCTGTTACATACGGTTTAGCTCCTCACAGATGAAATTCCCTCATCCCAAACCCTGAGAGTTTGGGGATGCAGCGTGGTCCTTGACTTGTCCCACCTCTGTGGTGTGCTGGATGCTCAGCTGGTGGGTGCATGCAGCGTGCTCCACACAGCTCTATGCCTCAAGCACGCTTGGGTTTTGTCTTCCAGACTATGCAGAGTTCCTGTTTCTTGGGCTCTTCCTTCTGGAGATGTCCTTAAAGATGTACGGGATGGGGCCACGCCTTTACTTCCATTCTTCCTTCAACTGCTTCGACTGTGGGGTGAGTGGCCCCAAGAATGCTGTGGGTGCGGGAGGAGAAGCTTGGCAGGGGTCTGCAATGCAAGGCACCAAGGGGGAGATCAGGATGGCCCTCACAGTGGGCAGGGAGCATGTTCTGCCAGGACAGCCTGAGACACCAGGTCCTGGACTGGGCGGTGGGTGCCTCGTCTTTGGGGATGTTAAGATTCCCTGCAGCAGCCCATCCTGAGCCTGTCTTTGACTTGTGGCTGTGTTCTGCTTCTCAGGTCACAGTGGGAAGCATCTTCGAAGTGGTTTGGGCTATATTCAGGCCAGGAACCTCTTTTGGGATCAGTGTCCTACGAGCTCTTCGTCTCCTGCGGATATTTAAGATAACCAAGTGGGTACCCACCATCAGTGCCTGTCACCCTCCATCTCAGACTGTGGCTGCAGCCCAGATCCAGTCACTCCTGCTCTCCTGGTGATGTCAGGAGTCAGCATCACTGCCAGTGCTCCAGCAACGTCTCTGTTTTCTAGGTACTGGGCATCCCTGAGGAATTTGGTGGTGTCGCTGATGAGCTCCATGAAATCTATTATCAGTCTGCTCTTCCTCCTCTTCCTCTTCATTGTAGTCTTTGCCCTGCTGGGAATGCAGCTGTTTGGAGGCAGGTATGTCATTTCAAGGCTGAGGAGCAGGAGCTTCTCGGTGTTAAAGCCAAGTGATGACACCCTCTTTAGGGGCCCAGCAAGACTCTGTAGCCTTCCCCTTTAGTCTCCTCCCACACAAAAATCATTGCTCGAGGGCTGCCTTTGGGCTGTGTGGGTCCTTCTAGCCAGGAGACCACCTGCTTTCTGGCACCAAATGCTCAGGAGACCTTTTCTGCAGTGGGGAAAGGTCCTCCTAAACACAAGAGAACCCACAGCACAGCAGCCAGGGGTTTGGTGACCTTGGTATTTCATCCCGTTGATGTTCACCTGGTTCCCTTTCCAGGTTTAACTTCATGGATGGGACTCCATCGGCCAACTTTGACACCTTCCCTGCAGCCATCATGACGGTGTTCCAGGTAGGAGCTGGGCTGCCGAGGACTTGGGACAAGTCAAGCAAAGGGACTTGGGACCACCTGCTCACTCCCCCATGGCTGGGAGGGGTTCTTTACACCAAACAAGTTCCCCTCTATCAGCTGTTGCTTCCTCCCTCTCTTGCACAACAAATTCGACAGAAAGAGATGGAAACTTTTCCACCTCTGTTGCAGAAGATGAAGAGTTTCAAAACTCTTCTGAGGATGCTTTAAATCCTCATCAGCTGTGGGAAATAGATTTGTAGAGAATTCTCAAAGCCTGACAGAAGGCTCACATAAGTCTTGCGCCTCTGTATGCAAAGTTTGAGATAAAAAATGCTGACTTAGAAAGGCCGTGGAATGGGACAGATATTGTTGAGAGAGAAATTGAGCTAGAAACAAGTTTCAAATGATGACCTTGCAGATCGACTAGATATTTTGGAGAAATAGAACTATGAAAGATGTGTTGTAGTAGGACCCACGTGGGGTATTTTTAGATTATTGGCTTAGAAGCATTAGCAGCATTGTGTGGCAAAAGCTGATAGGCCCAAAACCACTTATAATATATTGTAATTAATAATTAGTTTGGCTTCTGATTGTGATGGTGTGAATTGTAACATCTGTACCATCTCACCCTTCTCAATGAGACTGAAAATGGAATAAAATCTTTAAAACACCTCTCAGGAGCCCCGTCTCTGGGTCAGAAAAGGTTTTTCTGGCAATCATTGTCCAATGGGATCTCCCTCAGGTGCTGCAGCTGCAGAGCTGGGTTATCCACAGCATGGGGTCTCTCTGCATGGCTCCTGTGTGTTGGTGGCACAGATGTCCAGGTGATGGGGAGATGTTGCAGTGCAACCCCCACACCCCAGCAAGATGTTTCCATTTAAGGAAAAGAGTTTCAGTTCCACCTCAGGACTTTTAAGGGAGAAGCACCAGAACCTTCTGCTCTTCTCCCGCCGGCATTGGTTCAGTGCCAAGACAAAGGCACCTGTTGGTCTCCGTAGCTGTTCCTCAGAAATGCAGCTATTTTTACTTGGGCAGTTTGCCAAAAGCCCTCCTAAAACATTAAGTCCTTAAGAGGGAGCACGGAGGTGCTCAGGGTTTTTCCAGGGTGTCTTAGCAGGTGCAAAAGGGCTTCCTGGCACTGTGCTCAACTTTGCTTTTTGTTTTGTATAATTTGTTATTTTCTACCTTAATTAAAACCTTTTTCCCTTTCAAAGCACATCCAATCAAGCCATCTCGCAATTATTGATAAGCCATTTTTTGAGCAGTTGCTGGACAGCCCTCAGAGTGTGTTGGACCCTCAGCAGAGCTAAAAACATCTGGCTCGGTGGGCATTCCAGCAGGTGACAGAGCTGCTGCCTTGTGTCCCCGCAGATCCTGACGGGCGAGGACTGGAACGAGGTGATGTACAACGGCATCCGCTCCCAGGGCGGCGTGCGCTCGGGGATGTGGTCCTCCATCTACTTCATCGTCCTCACCTTGTTTGGAAACTGTATCCACCGGGCTGCTGTGCTTTTAGTGCTGACAAACCCCACCTCTTCCCCCATCCCGTTTGCTGCTCCTCCTTCCCCCCCAGCTGAGACCCACCACACTGGTGTGGCAGCGCTGGGTGTCCCCGAGGCAGAGAAGGAGCTGTGGGGAGGGGCACTGAGGGCTGTTTCTGTGGGGTGGGTGAGGAGTTTGTGCCTTTGGCTGAGCCATCCAGGCTGCCCTCCCTTGGGAGCTGCAGATACACATGTCCTTAACACACGGCTTGTGCATCCTTAGCTGCTCTCAGATACTCTGCTGAACGTCTTCTTGGCCATTGCCGTGGACAACCTGGCCAACGCTCAGGAGCTCACCAAGGTATGTTGCTGCTGCTCCTTTTCCTTCCCCTGCGGAGTGAGTGGGGGCAAAACCATCTAGGCTTTGATTTAGGAAAATGCTTTAACCTGCTGGTCTTTCCAGGAACACCCACGCCTCAAGTATGGCTTTAACTCTTTCTCCATTTAAGCTCCCCAGTTGCGTTTGCCATCAGTCAGATGGAGATAATCCTTATCTGATGTGGGGACTCTTATCTGCTCGAGCACTCTGGAGATGTGGAGTGGGAAGCATTTTCCAGTGGTGTCAATATTTATTCCCCGTCTGCCTCCAGGGCAGCAGATGTGATTTAGGATGCAATTTGGGCTGGTGCTTAGCTGCTTTTAAGACCATGCTGGGGAATATTTGGGGAACGCTAAATTGTCGGGGCACCATCTGGCTAACAGTGAGTAGGAGAGAGCTGCAAGGGTTGTGGCCACTCTTTGGTGCAGGCCAGTGATCCTGTGGTGCCCAGATTTTTGTGGAGCCCATGCTGTTACTCACGTCCCTGGGGTTCACTGGGAGGCTTTCACAAAGGTGTAAATCTCACCTGAAACGGGGCATGGTGCTGGTTTGCCTGAGGGGTGTGTGGAGGGGTCCTCCCAGGGTGTGGGAGGTGCAGATGGCACTTCCAGGGGCTGGTTCGAGGGATGGGAGAGCCCCACGGGTACCAGCAGCATCAATTTAGAGAGCGCTGAGTTTTTGAAAAGGCTGAATGCTCGCTAATGACTCCTAATGACATTCTTTGCTCCGGAGACACAACCTTACTCATTAAAGCAATCCGGTCTCTGCCGGGATCATTCATGGATGCCTTACCTCCCACTCCGTTTGGGGGATGCCTGTCTGGCCCCTGTGGCTGTGAAGAGGGGGGGGCTGAGCTGGTCTGCCCTGTCTGGGGTTGTCCCACCATGCTCAGCCCAGCTCTTGCCTGGAGTGGGCTGGGTTCACTTATTTAAGCAGCACTGAATCCTTGGGGAAGATCTGGTGTAGTGGGGAACCTGCATCCCCACAGCACAAGGGACATCAAGTTTCTCTGGAAGTGATGCCTTAAGAGTTTAGCCTTTATATTTTTTTACATCCTGTACTGCATTACTGCATAACTCTGAACTCCATATAAAGTGTTAGTTAACTGTCTTCACATTTTGGTCAGACAAAACAATCCCTCTAGGCCTGAAACTCAAGGACACCCTACTGCCTCAGCCCCAAAAAGTACAAACAAAAGTGAATTATGGGGGAGCAAACTGGGATAAATTACTTCATTACCTGAAGCTGTAATTGGAGGATTAACCCCTGATATGTAAATGGGCCAAACTTATAATTGTCTGAAAAACTCCTGACCATCGTCCATCCTGGGTGTAGCCCCCCTGTGAGGCATTTGACTGCCCAAGGTGTACCTATTGAAGGCCTTTAATAAATACCTACTTTATCCTCTTCACTCCCGCCTCTGTTGTAGGTAGCCACTCCAAGGCATCAGAAGTACAAGTCCCCCTCAATCCCTCAAGCCTTGGCATCAAGGGTTGCCCTGCACATCCCTCACTGGCCCCCATGGCTGAGCCTTCCCTTGGAACCCTGAAATCCCACTGAGCAATGCCCCTCTTTTTTCCCCAGGACGAGCAGGAGGAAGAGGAGGCCTTCAACCAGAAGCACGCCCTTCAGAAAGCCAAAGAAGTCAGCCCCATGTCTGCCCCAAACATGCCTGCTATCGAGTGAGTGACTCCCAAACACCACCCCAGTGACCCCCCTGAGCTCAGCCAGGCTCAGAAGGGCACAGAGCTGCAGCAGAGCCTGGCATGGCTGGTTGGGGGGGCTGCACACAAGGAAAGGGGGTCCCCACATGGGGTGACTCCCTCTCTGGGCATCTTCCTGAGGATGGATGGAGGTCTAGAAGTGTGCTCCCCATGAGCAGCAGTGCTTTTAGAGAGGTGACAGCATGGACAACACCTCTCCAGGGAGGTCCTGAAATTGCCAACCTCTGCACCAAGCTGCAGCCTCAGTGCTTGGGCATGGCAAAAATATGCTAAAAGAGGCTTTCTGCCCCAAATATAGAGCTCAGGCACTCAGGGCTGATGGTAGGAGGCTGGGGAGGAGGAAGGTATCTCAAGTTATTCTTGAGGAGGGGTGATATTTGTTCCTGCAGAGTGTTTCTTCATGGCAGAGCTGCAGGAGAGCAGCCAGGGCTGGGGGAGAAGGGAGCAGTGGTGTCACAAATCTCCCTCGGGCTCCTTCCTTGGGAGCGAATGCAGTTAGGAAAGATGGAGCGGGTTTGTGAAACCATGTTTGATTGCACAAAAATTTGATTTGGGTGAGAAAAAAAAGCCCCAAACCGCATAAACCTCCAGCATGGTGTTAAGAAGCCTTGTCTCTGCATTTCAGCAGGAGAAAATTCTGTTTTTTCCTTCCTAGCTGCCTTTTTTCTCTTTATTTTGCGGTGTCATATGGTCTAAATCACATAAAACTTTCAAAGTCAACATTGGAACGAGGCGTTTTGATTTGTTTCCCAAAACAGTACATTTCAGTACAGCTGAAGGGATTATTTTTTTTTTTTCCTCTTCTTCTTTTTCTTCCTTTTTTTTTTTTTTAATAGAATCCCTTCCCAGGGAATTTTAGGTTTCGTTATGCTTTGAAACCCAGCCAAGCTTGTACACAGCAGAATCTCTTGCAGATTTGCTGAGAGAAACTGCTGTCTTCAGGCAAGTGCTGATCTGGGGGGGTCAGAGGCAGCCTTGGGAATGGCCCCCTCTCTGCTTTGGCAGTGGTGGGATGCTGTGCTCCCTCACCCTGCATGATTTTAGGGGCAGCAGGGACAGAGTGTGCTTGTAAGGCCTGCCTGATCCCCAGCAGCCACAGATTTTACCCTGGATTGGGGCTGATGGGATGTTTGTGATAAATCTGTGTCTGCCCAAGTATGAGGAGGGTTTAGGGGAGAGGTTGGTGGAGTCTGTATGTTGGCTCTGTTTCTGGATACCAGTGGGAATGTGTTGGATAAAGTGAGGGAATAGAGAGCTTTAGGCTGCAGAAGAGGCTGAGGAATGGGCAGAGAGGAGAGAGGAAGGGGGAGAGATGGAATATATTAGGGCAGTAAAGGATTTGCCCACACTGCACATCCCTGATAGAGCTCTCTAGTCATTGTCACATAGAGCTGGTTAGGAAAACAGATCTTTTCAACCTTTCCTTGTTGTTCTGGTGGCATTGAACGGGGAGGTACTGATATTCACGGGGCTTTTTTCCAGCTCCTCCCACTCACCGGGATGGGTTGGGGTCAGGGCTGGGCAGTGCAATGCCATGTTTTGGGCTCGATGACACAGCCTCAGGTTTGGTATGCTTTTGGTGGTGCTGAGCTTGCAGAGAAATGGTGAGGACAAGGCAGTGGTGGCCAGGGCAGAGCAGAGCTGGCACAGCAGGGACACTGGGAGCTCAGAGCCGGGCTCTGCCTTTGGCTGTGCACAGACACAGTGGCTCCATTTCCACGCGGGTACCTGGCACACGCAGCTCGGCGTAGGTGTCCCTGCCCGTGTGGGGAGGGATGGATGGATGGATGGATGGATGGATGGATGGATGGATGGATGGGTGCTCCCACGTGGCCAGGGATGGTGTGGGTGGCTGTGGTGCCCGTGGGAGCTCTGTGTTTGTACCAGGGTGCAGATGGCTCGGGGCCGCTTGGCGCGGGGGCTGCCGGGTGGGCGTGTGCGGGCGCGGATGCGTCTGGAGGCTCGGCCTCTTGTCGTGGGGATGCTCTGGGTGCCTGCAGCTCCAGCCCTGCCTGGAGCGTGGCATTGAGCCCTTCCTGTGCATGGGGATCCATGGAGACCATCAGAATCAGAATCAGAATCAGAATCAGAATCAGAATCATTTGTTTGGAAGAGACTTCCAGGATCATCAAGTCCAACCCAACCTTAACCTCAACTAAACCATGGCACCAAGTGCCACATCCAGTCTTTTCTTAAACACATCCAGAGATGGTGAAT
>VXBB01025226.1:65224-92144 GCA_013399915.1 Illadopsis cleaveri | reverse complement strand
GTCCCTGCCCGTGTGGGGAGGGATGGATGGATGGATGGATGGATGGATGGATGGATGGATGGATGGGTGCTCCCACGTGGCCAGGGATGGTGTGGGTGGCTGTGGTGCCCGTGGGAGCTCTGTGTTTGTACCAGGGTGCAGATGGCTCGGGGCCGCTTGGCGCGGGGGCTGCCGGGTGGGCGTGTGCGGGCGCGGATGCGTCTGGAGGCTCGGCCGCTTGTCGTGGGGATGCTGTGGGTGCCTGCAGCTCCAGCCCTGCCTGGAGCGTGGCATTGAGCCCTTCCTGTGCATGGGGATCCATGGAGACCATCAGAATCAGAATCAGAATCAGAATCAGAATCAGAATCATTTGTTTGGAAGAGACTTCCAGGATCATCAAGTCCAACCCAACCTTAACCTCAACTAAACCATGGCACCAAGTGCCACATCCAGTCTTTTCTTAAACACATCCAGAGATGGTGAATCCACCACTTCCCCAGGTAGACCACTCCAATGCATTATTACCCTTTCTATAAAATTTTTTTTCTTGATATCCAGCCTATATTTCCTTTGGCTCAGCTTAAGACTGTGTCCTCTCATTCCGTCAGTTGCTGCCTGGAGAAAAAGACCAACCCTCACCTGACCACAGTCACCTTTCAGGAAGCTGTAGAGTGATAAGGTCACCTCTGAGTCTTCTCCAGGCTAAATAACCCCAGCTCCCTCAGTCGTACCTCATAGGGTTTGTGCTCCAAGCCCCTCACCAACCTTGTTGCCCTCCTCCATCATCACTGGCATGACTGGAGCACCTCTCCCATGAGCTGGGGCTGGGAAGATGGAGGTTGTTAAGCCTGGAGACCTTAGAGCACCTTGGGAGGGACTTTTGTCAAGGTGGTTTTTTGACAAGGGATAGGACAAGGGGGAACGGCTTCAGACTCTTAGGAAGTGGTCACAACAGCGAGCCTGCCAGAGCTCAAGAGGCATTTGGAGTGCTCTCAGGCACATGGGATAGGTCCTGTGCAGGACCAGGAGCTGGATTCAATGATCCTTGCAGGTCCCTTCAAACTCAGGGTGTTCTGTGTTTGTATGATTGCATATTCTCAGGGCCGTGCTCTCTTGGAGCTGTGCATATCCACATCTTTTCTATGCCGACACAACGGTTGAAGCCTGGAATCTCCCCAGCTGTTAACGTGTGTGAAGGGCCCTGCCAGGCCTGTTAACTTGCTCTGTGTGGGGGCTGCTCAGGTGACAGGAGTTCTGTGGCATCTCAACCTGGCCTTGTGCCTTGTGTTTGCTGGGGAGCTTCACCTTCCCCTCTGTGCTCCCAGGGCAGCATCAGCTCTGAGCAGGTGATGGCTCTGAGCAGCTCAGGGCTGACCTGATGCATTGCTTTCTCTTTCCAATTGCCATGTGTTTCTCGGGAGAAGTGAATTTGGAGCAGTCTGAGAAAGCTGTTAGCTATCCGAGGATGTCTGGGAGCTTCTGAAGGGCTGGAGCCTGCACTGCTCGCCCCGTGCACGGCGTGGGGAAGGCTCCCACGGAACAGAGTGTCAGCGTGGGCAGCCCGTGACCAGCGTGCCCGTGGGGGCTTGGCTGTGGATGTGCAGGGCCAGGATGAGGCCGCTGCGCTGCCCAGGGAGGGGGGACAGCTCTCTGCGCTGCCCACACGAGTGGAAGGAGGGGATTGAACCCGTTTGTTTTTCCTCCGCAGAAGAGACAGGCGGAGGAGACACCACATGTCGATGTGGGAGCCACGCAGCAGCCACCTGTATGTGGGCGGCGGGGGCGCGTGTCCGTCTGTGCCTCCTGTGCTGTCTGTGCGTCCGCGGGGCCGGGGCACACCCCGCTCCCCTCCGGCCTGGCCGGCAGGGACGGGAGCGGGAATTCACTCTGTGTGTGTGTGTGTGCTGTATCCGTGTGCCCCGTGCTCCCCTCGGCTCTGTGCCGATCCCCCCGGCTCTGTGCCGATCCCCGCGGCTGTGTGCCGATCCCCCCGGCTGTGTGCCGATCCCCCCGGCTCTGTGCCCATCCCCCCGTGTGCGGTGCCGTGCGGTGTCAGCAGTGCCCGTGCCTCTCTGTGCTCCTGGGTGTTTTTCCCTGTGCCGCGGGGGTGTCGGGAAGGGCACGTCTGTCTTTCTGCAGGGTGTTGTTTTACCGCGCTGCAAAGGTTTGGTGGCATAGCCCAGAAGCCCGGTGCAGCTCCTTCCCCTTAGTCAGTCAAAATCGCTGCTCCTCAAGCCTCAGGGCAGGCTTTTTTACCCGGGATGTGCTGCGAGAGAGGCGAGGAGAGGTCCCTGGATGCAGCAAGAGGGCTTAGCCCGTATTTAAGGTGTCCCCAGGTAGTCACACAAGAGGAAAGTCGTCCCTGTCTGTCTGGGATAGGGAAAACCAGGATGCTGGCTGCTCCCAGAAGCTGGACGTGCTGCCTGAAAGCTTCAGGGCAGCAGTGAGGCTGCTGGGGCTGGTCATCCATCAGCCTGATGCTTTCTGAAGGGGCACAAGTACACTTTCAGCCTCATTTCCAGCCCCCCGCCAGCACCAGAGGGACACTGACAAAGCCTTAGCACACACAGCCTGTACCCCTGGCGGTGGCACTTCCTTCTCCCTGGGATTCCCAGATTAAATCCAGGGCGGGTGCTTCACCTGGGGATGGTGTGGGCGGCGGGATGGTGACCCCTGGCTGTCCCTCCTGCAGGCGGGAGCGTCGCCGGCGGCACCACATGTCGGTGTGGGAGCAGCGCACCAGCCAGCTGCGCCGGCACATGCAGATGTCCAGCCAGGAGGGCATCAACAAGGATGAGCCGCCCCTCATCAATCCCCACGCCAGCATCTTCCGCAGGAAGAGGCCCGGGGAGGGTGTCAGCCTGGAGAAATGCGCTGAGGAGCAGGGCAAGGCCGAGGGAGCCGAGCAGCCGGTCCCAGGGGCCAACCCCGGCGGTGGCGAGGACAGGACCAAGCGGGACGTGTGGCAGCAGAAATCTTGCCACGGGAACTGTGAGCCAGGAGAACAGGACGGGGCAGGAGGCAGCGTCGAGGATAGGGCCAGGATGAGGCAGAGCCAGCGGCGCAGCCGGCACCGCAGAGCCCGCCTGGAGGGGAAGGACGCGGCTGGCACCCTGGGGAGCCGCTCGGCCAGCCAGGAGATGGGGCTGGAGGAGGCCAGCACCGCCGAGGGGGCGCAGGACGGGGACCGGCGTGGGGACGTGGCTGCAGCAGAGGCGCTAATTCCGGGGGAGCCAGAGGCGAGCGGGGACTCCATCAGGTTGGTACATGCAGAGGACGTCTTGCCATCCCCACAGCTCCTCATATTCTCTTCCTCTCCTACCCCTGTGCCTTCTCACACCTCTTTTTGTCCCCCGTCCCTGCTGCAGGACAAACGGGATCCCTGCGGGAGACGCCGATCTGATGGGGAGCGCCAAGAAGGGGAGCCCTCCACACGCCCCCCACGAGCTGTCCCAGGGGAAGACGGGCAACCTGACGGAGCAGGACTGCAGCNGAGCCGCAGCGAGCCCGACCTGTCCTCCATCACCCCCAACACCGAGAAGGCCACCGAGAGCACGGCCATCATGATCGATGTGCACGACTCCGCTGTGGTACAGAGTGAGGACCCGTCTCTCTTTCCTGAGCCCCTCTCCCAGCCCTCGGGGGCCCTGCAGGGGTGGGAAGCCGCTTGCATGGCTTTTCCTACCCGTGTCCACCAGCTGGGGGGGATCTCCGTGCTGCTCCTTGCAGCACCGCCCTCCAGCACCCCAGTTTTGCAGGAGAGCCCAAACGCTGATGTGCCAGCATCCCATGTCCCTTTCTCACCTCTTTCCATCCTCCCCTTCATCTGATCCATCATTTCCCCTTCCTCTCTGCCTGGGCAAAACTCTTGTATTCCCTGTTTTTCCTGGAACATCTGTAGCCTCCGGCAGCTCACTGTCACTCAAACCCCTTAGCGGCATCCTTGCTGTCAAGGTGAGCTGCTTTAAACTGTGTTATTAATTAACCAGCAAGGTGAAAAGTGGCCTTGTTAAACCCATTTCATCTGCTCCATCCCAGCAGCTCGTGTGTTTTCCTCCTGCCTAGTCCCTCTCCCTGTGACAGCACAGGGATTCAGAGCAGGATTGAGGAGGGTTGCCCGGGTGGCAGGGACACCTCAGGGTGTTGTCTGGGTGCAAGGCTGGGCAAAGGCTCTCGCTTTCCTGCAGTTAGCAACAAGACAGACGGTGAAGCTAGCCCCTTAAAGGAGGCCGAGACCAAAGAGGATGAGGAAGAAATGGAGAAGAAGAAGAGGAAGAAGGAAAAGAGTGAGACGGGCAAAGCGATGGTGCCGCACAGCTCCATGTTCATCTTCAGCACCACCAACCCGTGAGACGTTTTCCACGCTGGGGCTGGGGAGGGCTGCAAGGGGAAGGACCCCAGACATCAGCAAAAACAGGGAATCCCTGTGAGAAGGAGCTGAGCATCTCCAAAACAGGCTTGATAAGCAGCCAGGGAGTTCCCCAAGCCCCACATCGCTCTCTCTCTGTGGCAGCCATGCTCATGGCTCTCTCTCCCAGCCGCTGATTGCTAAGCTGGGATTTTTATTCATTGTTTGTTACATTTACCTGCAGTTTTCTGCTGCTCTGTAGCTCTTCCCCAGGTCCAGCAGCCTGGAAGAGTGAGCACCCCAATTTCTTAGGGACTCTTCCTGCCTGGCTGTGGGGCTGAGACAGCTGAGAAGAGGGATCAACAAGCCCAAATGCCCCTTGGGCTCCCTTCTGCTCCTCAGGCTTTGCTGCCCATCTCCCCACCCTGGAAGGCAGCAATACGGGGTGGGCTTTGCATGTGGGCTGTGGCTGTGTCCTGCCAGGGGCTCACAGGTGGGGTGTGGGCTCTGTCCCCGCAGGGTGAGGAGGGCCTGCCACTACATCGTGAACCTGCGCTACTTCGAGATGTGCATCCTGCTGGTGATCGCCGCCAGCAGCATCGCCCTGGCCGCCGAGGATCCCGTCCTCACCAACTCCGACCGCAACAAAGTGATTGCAACCCCCTCCGCTCCCCCCTCCGGGCCAGGCAGGGTCCTGCAGGGTTTTAGCTCTGTAGGATCAGGGCAGCCAGGTGGTGGCACTTGCACTGTGCCGTGGAATCTGGCTTCTCCCCCATCACCTTCTGTTATGAGCCGTGGGAGTCGCTCGCAGCTTTCTCACATGTGGGGTTTAGAGCCTGGGGAGAGACCAGGATGCCTGGTCAGCTGTGAAGTGGCTTGACTCGAGGACATGCTGGTATGGGGCACATGATCCCGGCTAGCAGCGTCATTTCCAAGCCATTTGCATGGGGAATGATTCCCTCCTGCCTGCACAGGCTGGGTTTGGGGCTGCCCTGAACTCTTAGGGATGAGGCTGGGTTTGGGACAAGCAAACCAACTCTGTGTTTGCCCCTGAGCCAGGCAAGCTGCTCTAGCTGGGTGTCTGGGTGGGCACGGTTTGCTCAGCAGCAGCTGCAGACCACCTGTGGCCTCTCTCTGCAGGTGCTGAGGTATTTCGACTACGTCTTCACTGGTGTCTTCACCTTCGAGATGGTGATCAAGGTAAGAGCCCTGACAGGATGCAGCCTCCCTGGGAAACAGCTCAGTTTTGCAGTTCTGGTCCTAAATTTAGATGGTGAAGACCTTAAAGTCTGGTTCTCAGCAGTGGTGGTCCAGAGTGCTCAGCACCTCCTTTAACAGCCTCGAGGCTTCCACAGAATACAAAGTCCTACACCCAGGACACTGGGATGTGTCTGCAGTGTCCCTGTCCCCCAGCTTGTCCCTTCCACGTGATGTCTGAGCTGCTCATCCCCTGCCTGCTTTTCTCTCTGTATCTCCCCTCCAGATGATTGATCAGGGCTTGATCCTGCAGGACGGCTCCTACTTCCGAGACCTCTGGAACATCCTGGATTTCATTGTAGTGGTGGGAGCGCTGGTGGCTTTTGCCTTGGCGTAAGTGGTTGTTGTCCTTGTCAGCTCCCTGCCTTCCCTCAGCTGGGGTGGGACAAGGATGCACGCAAGGATGTGTGTTATGGCCACTAGACTCTGATTTCCTTTCGTGTTTTATTTCTCTGCACCCTCCTGCTCTGCTTCTGGAACGGCTCCTGGCAGTGGTGTGTGCCTGCTCCAGAGATGTGTTGCTCCTTGTTTGTCAGAAGCTGGTGAGAAAGCAGGCAGGGAGCAAGGCAAGGCAAGCTGGAGATGCTAGGAAGAAGTTGGTAGCGAAAGTAGATTTGAAACAGAGCAGAAGGGGCTGTTAGAGAGGGGGAAAATGGCCTAAAGGTGACAGAGCTGGAGTTATACACCTGCTATGCATCTTGGGGTGCACAGAGACAGCAGAAGCAGCAGCCTGCTGGGTGGAGCTGCCCTCTGAACATGTTTGTGCTGGAAATGGTACCCTTGGCTGGTGACTTTTCCTCTGGTCTGAGGGGGACATCGCTCTGGAGCCCTGCAGGAATGGGGATGAGGCCAGTGAGGTTTGTGCCAGTGTCCTCTGTGGCTGTGGGCTTGCCCTGCAGCCTCCCCACTGAACATTGCCTTGAGCTCTGGTACTGAGTTTGTGGCACCTCTGGGTGCTGGGATGTCCATGCCATGGAGGGCAGGAGCAAACAGGGATGAGTTTCCTGCTGCTCTGATGTCCCCTGTGCTGCTGGCTGGGGCAGGGGCTGCAGTGAGCTTAGGGAGGGATGTGTGGTGCTAAGGTGATGCTTGCAGGGAAGGGGCATCCCCTGGTCCCCAGGGCTGTGCTGCCCCACTGGTGCCCAAGGAGGGAGAGGAGGAGAGGCCCAGGCTCCTTTGTCACGCTGTTGTTCTCTCTTTGTGCCTGTGACACTGGCAGCTGTGGCTGGTGACAGGGGAGGGCCACGCAGACGGGAGCCTTGGCCACAGCTCAGGTACCGTGTGGGGCTCTCGGGGTGGCCATGAGGTCCCTCCATGGAGTACAGCCCGTGATCCATCTCTCCCATCTCACCCCAGAGTGGGCAGCAGCTCCTTCTCCTGGTTCTCACCCACTTGTCCCCCCCTGGCTCTTTGCTTGTGCCTCCCTTGCCCTCCTCACCCCATTCCTCGCCTGGTGCTTTCAGCCCCTGCTCTCTCCTTGGGAAGAGCATGGGAGAATTCAGCTCAATCAGCACAAGCTGGATTCAATGATCCTTGCAGGTCGGGGGCTGACAGCAGGCCCTGGCATGGGGCAGGAGCTTGGGGCAGGTTTGCTGGCTGGGGACAATGCTCTGAGGCTCTGGAAGGCCACACAGGCCACCAGGAGGGTGGATCGAGCATTTCCAGGGTCTGGCTGATCCCTCCTCTGCCAGGACAGCTCCTCAGAACGTGTCTGGCAGGGCTCAGGGGCATCAGCAGCCTGAAGATGCATTGAGTGGTTTGAGGAGGAGGACAAGGGAGCCTTTTCCTCCCAAGGCAACTTCCATCAGGAATTTTGATGGCTGAAGGAGCGCAGGTTGTTGGCTCAGCCTGCTCCTGGGTGGAGGGGTGTCCTCACCAATGGGCAGTGATTGTTTTCTGTCCCCTTGCCCTCACCCCACGAGGGTGGCACAGTTCCTGCAGTGGCCCCTGCAGCTGGCAGGACCCAGCACTGAGCATGTGGGGAAGCTGCCCAGCACCTTCCAGCCCTGCTTGCCACCTGCCTGCCTCCACCCACCCTTCCGAGGGAAGGACGTTCCCTCTGGGCATGGGGCAGCTGAATTCTCGAGGGTGAGCACCCCCATGGGCTGTGGCACTGAAGCCCTTCCCGTGGAGAGGGCCTTGGCATCTCCACACACGTTTGTGGCAGCTCCACACCAGCACTGGTGTCTCCTGCTCTCTCTGGCAGCTGCAGCTGGGTAGATACTGAGCTGCCTGTGCCATGGGCAGGGGCTTTTTATCATGTAAACCTGCAGGATTGTCCGTCTGCCCCTCCTCCAGCCTGGCTCCTGCTGGAGCAGATGAGCTCATGGCTTCGAGAGTGAAGGGAACAAAGGCACCACGGAGATTTCCGATGGGTTCATACATTATAAAGCATTTATAAGAACACCTGCCTCTCCCCTCTGCAGCCCAGCACAGCCACAGCCACAGGAGCTGCAGGATATTCACCAGCTCTCCATGTCCCAGCCTGCCACCCTCCCTCTCACCCTCCCTCCTGGTCTCCAGGGAAAAACTCTGGTGGAGATGTTTCAATCTGTCTCCTTTTCCTTCTCCCTCTGTGAGCTCTTGGATGTGGGGCCAGGGCAGGGGGGATCTCCTTCTCCTTCTCCGTCTCCCTCTCNCTCCTTCTCCTTCTCCTTCTCCTTCTCCTTCTCCTTCTCCTTCTCCTTCTCCTTCTCCTTCTCCTTCTCCTTCTCCTTCTCCTTCTCCTTCTCCTTCTCCTTCTCCTTCTCCTTCTCCTTCTCCTTCTCCTTCTCCTTCTCCTTCTCCTTCTCCTTCTCCTTTCTCCTTCTCCTCCATGGTGCTGGGTGGGAACAGCAATGCCCATGGAGCAGCTGTGGCGATTAGCTGGATGACAGCAGCTGGTGGCCGAGTCCAGCACTTCCCAGTAGGAATGCTGGGATGTGCCACGCAGGTTTCCTGTCCCTTTGGCCTCCCTCTGCACTCTGGTTTTCCCGCAGGGGTCCTGGGTGGCCCTGGGCACAGCAGGCGGTCCTGGAGCTGGTTCAGCAGTGCCACCATCACCCACAGACTGTCCATGCCACATCCAAATCCCTGATAACCAAGTGCCCACCCACAGAGCCATCTCTGTGTGCCACTGTGGCATGTCCACTGCTCCCTTGGAGGCCACAAATCCTGAGGGAGAGGCTGTCTCCATTCATCTGTAGCTCTCCACGTGGAAAGCTAATACATCAGTCCATACACAGCCTAAATAAAAAGCTGTAAATCTGCAAAGAGCTCAAATTAAATTAGCTGAAATAACCAGAACTGCAGCTAAAGACCCTGCTCGTCTTTGCCTCCCTCTGAGGAGGCATTTCACAGCAGTTTTGCAGAGCTGTCCAGGGGTGGTGGAAAGGTTGGTGGAGAGGTTGAGTGGCCAGTGTGGAGCCATTGATGTGCAAGGGCTGATTATCCAGCAGAGAGCCCTCTTTCCTTGCAGCATCTCCTTGTGCCCATTGGCACCAGGGCCTGGAAGCAGGAAAGACCTCCCTAGGTATACCAAATAACCTGGTGTGAGGTGGGTCAGGGCAGAGGTCCCATCACAAAAGTGCTGCAAAGTTAAACTGTCACCTTTTCAGCCCACCTCCCACATGCTGGACTAACACACAGCCAGGGGCTGGGGTTAGTTTTGTGTGTTTTAGGGAATGTTTTACTTACAGGCTTTGCCCCCAGTGCTGAGCACTCTGTGTGCACGTGGCAGGGACTTGGCTCAAGCAGGGACAGAGGCTTGGTTACAACCAGGGGCCTTGGAACCCACCTTGGCTTGTCCAGTCGAGTGTCCTGCTGGCCTGCAGGAGGTCCTGCACTGCAGTTCAGGCTCTTAATCAGTGGAGCTCTTAATAGAGGTGCTTTACCAGGATTTGGATGGGAACTATTGTGGCTTGCAGGTGGGTTCCCTTGGAGGCACCTGCCTTTGGCTCACTGACCCCCACAGCTCCTGGCTAAGAAGGACCCCATGTGCCTTGCTGCTGTTGCCCACTGTCCCACTCCAAGGTTCCTCTTGCAGCAGAGCTTTGACTATGTGCCCTCCACCCAAAACCTCCAGCAGGGAGGGCAGGAGGGGCCTCTGGGTGAGCCCCTCTCTGGAGATGTGCCCCATGCTGAGGGGTACAACATGGTCTACTCACTGTGCCTTTCACCCGAGGTCTGGGGTGGTGGGCAGCTGCTGCAGGGTCCTCATGCAGCTCCCCTGACACTTTTCTTACCTTCCTCTTCTCTTTCTTTTTCCTTCTCTCTGCTGGTGCTGCTTGGCTGCTGTGCTGGATCACCAACAGGAATGCTTTGGGGTAACTATGGCGCTCGAGGTCCTGTGGGGTGCTGCTCCTGGGAATGCAGGGGGGTGGGTGCAGTGGATGTCAGTCTGTCCAACACCTGGGCTGACCCTAAGCTGCATTTTCAGGGGCTGCAGCACGCTGCTCTGCAGGCACTGCTGAGGGCTGGAGGGATCCCCCCTCAGCAGGTGTCAGACACTGCGATTGGGGTGTCCTTGGTGACAACTTGCAGCAGCTGAGTGCTGCCCTCAAACCCTCACCCCAGCCCTTAGTCCCTTATCCAGGCCATATTTCTCAGCAGAACAGGAGCAAAGTGAGTTCCAGGTCCGTCAGTGCAGTTGCTTCCCATGCATGTGAGGGCTGTGCTCATAGGGAGGACTATTAATTAGTGGTTTTGTTTACATCTCATAATGATTAAGCCCATTATTGTACTACTCCCTGTTGCATTAACCCTTGCCAAGGAGCTGTGTAATTGGGAGCATCTGTTGTTGCAAGTAATTCCCTTGACGTTTTCCAAGGGTGCCTCGTGGATCCAGGCTGTGCCACCTTCACCAGGACCTCACTGCTCCACCCTGAGATCCAGCCTTTAGTTAAAAGACTGGAAACCCCCCTGGTATTGTGGTTGGGGAATAATCATCATATTCAAGAAATGAGGGTCATGAGGGGGCTTTTCTAAAGAGTTCTGCTGGTAAGCTCTGCCTCCCTCAGCTGACTAGGGGTGAAGGCAAGAGTAGCCCTGATCTGGAGAGACCTTAGAGACCCTTCCAAAGGCTCCAACCTCTCCCTTGGGCAGGGACACCTTCCACTAGACCAGGTTGCTCAGGGCCCCATCTAACTTTGCCTGGAACACTTCCAGGGATGGGGCACCCACAATTTCCCTGGCAATGCAGACCCCGTTGAGTGAACCTCCCTCATTTTATTCTGAATTTCTTGCAAGTGGTAGGAAACAATTTGCAGTGGTGGTGGCCCTGTGCAAGCCCCATTTGCAGACAGCGTGTGCCCGAAGGAGGGAAGCAAACCTCCTTGTGCAGCCTATGCCCTGCAAACCTCCTGGCACTGCCTGCCCCAGCCGTGGCACTGCTTCCCACAGCGAGGGGTTTGTTCAGGTCACTGGAAGGGTGCTAATCCCTGGGAAGAGAGGATTGCCTTGTTTTCCATCCCTGCCGGCTGTCAGCGCACGTGTTGGAGGAGCCGCCTTTAGGTGGGCTGAGCGCTCAGCGGTGTTTGTGCCCCTCCTGTTCCCACCTTCATACGTGCTGGGAGGGTGTTGTCAGCAGCTCAGCTCCCCAGGGCACCCAGGTCTACAAGGTTATTGTCTCTCTGTTCCATTTTTGGGTGCGTGTGCCTCCCTCCGACGTGGCAGGACCAACAAAGGCCGGGATATCAAGACCATCAAGTCTCTCCGTGTGCTGCGGGTCTTGAGGCCCCTGAAAACCATCAAGAGACTGCCCAAGCTGAAGGTAATGAGCTCCACCTCCCGCCTTACATCCTCTTCTCCTCCTCCCTGGGAGCAGGGACCACCACAGTGATTTGCGTGTGAGCAATAAACAAGTTGTTTTCAAAGCTTTTGGGGTGTTTTAGGAGCCCTGTCTGCAACCACAGCACCCTTCAGGCTGCTTTGTGTCTGGAGGTGCAATGAGATTTTAAAAGCAAACCTGGACCACTGCAAGGTGTCCAGAAGTAGTTCCTCTGCCAGGGAAAGTGAGGCTTGAGTGGACAAAATGGAACAAAGCCCAGATGTCCTCCTGAAAAATAGGCTGCCCTGGTTTTGGAGAGCTCAAATCTCATTCCAAAGTTTTTGATCTTTCCCACCAGAGCAGGTTGCAACCAGCTCGGGGTTTTGTGTGCTGTGCTGTCACGCTGTTGCACTGGAGAGGGATTTCCCATCTCAATAATGGGATTATTTCTGCATCACAGATAGGATTATGAATTTCCCTACCTTGGCTGATGGGGCACAGAGCCAAAAAAGAGTATGAGACTGAGGAAGCCCTTTTTTTTTAACTTGTAAGTGGTTTGGCTGATTGATGAGACTCAGGGTGGCACCCCAGAAACATGGAGTTTGACCCCAGCTTTTCTTCCTGATCACTGGATGGAGTCAGCCCATGTCAGTTCATTTCTGGAAGTGCCTGTCTCCATCATGAAACAGGGATAAGGACAATCCCCACTTGAAGTGCTGTGGGAACCAGGGCTGAGAGCACTAAGGAACGTGCTGCTGTGGCAGGCAGAGGTATTTGCTCTGTCTTGTTATTCGGGGGTGATGCAAAGCGATGAAGTGTTCACTAATTAGTTTTGAGTGCTGCTAATTGCATCATTAGGATGGTCCCCTGTCTGCTTCCCTGGTTGCAGAGAACACTGAGGATACAAATATCCATCCCTGGTGCTGTCTCAGGGGCTGCCTGGTGCCTCCATGTGTGCTGTGGGTACTCTGGGTGTTAACCTCCTTCACAAAATAGGTTTTGGCCTGGGAGAAGGCCCAGCTCTTTCCCCAGCAAGTAGCCTGGTCTCGGTCCTGCCCTTTTCCAGGGCTGTGGGTTCCCCAGGGTGAGCTCTGCCCTCCCTTTCAGGCCGTTTTTGACTGCGTTGTGACGTCCCTCAAGAACGTCTTCAACATCCTCATTGTCTACAAGCTCTTCATGTTCATCTTCGCCGTCATCGCCGTGCAGCTCTTCAAGGGGAAGTTCTTCTACTGCACTGACAGCTCCAAGGACACGCAGAAGGACTGCATGTAGGTGCCCTGTGGAGTAGGTCTGGTGCTGCTGACCCCTCTGGCAAGGGCAGGGCACTGGGTTGTGTCTGCTGTGGTTCCCTGTTAAGTCCTTGGCCATGACTTGCTCCTGGAGATGCATGGGCTGAGCCCTGTCCCCAGTGCTGTGGCCCATCCTTCTGTGGGGTGCACAGCCCTTCATTTGCTCCTGTTATTTCCTCCTTCTCTCTTCTGTTTTACTTTCCCCTTCTCTCTCCCCTTCCTCATGGTTGTTATCCAGATCCTCCCCATTTCTCCCTGTGGGAGGAGAGGTGACCCCCGCCCACACCCACGCTGCCCCCAGGGTTCAAACCCACCATCCCATACCTCTGGCAAGCCAAAATCCCAAGGTGACTGTTCCCTCCCAACCTTGCAGAGGGAACTACGTGGACCACGAGAAGAACAAGATGGAGGTGAAATGCCGGGAGTGGAAGCGGCACGAGTTCCACTATGACAATATCATCTGGGCTCTGCTCACCCTCTTCACCGTGTCCACCGGTGAGGGGTGGCCCCAGTGAGTATTCTGTCCCCTTGAATAGGGCTGGTCACATCCCTGTTGGAGTGGTCAGGTTACACCCAGTGGGACTGAGAGAGGAGCTGCTGGGCAGGGAGGCAGAGAGAATAACAAATTATACCAGTACAGAAGAGCTTTTAGCACCCCTGTGAGGCTGGGGCCATGGCTGGGGTTAGCTTCTTCCTTAGGGAATGAACGGTGGATAATCCCTTTCCTGCGTGGCCTGGAGATATATTTTAGGTCAATATTAGGGATAACGGTAGGACTGGACCTCTCTAAATGCTCACGTGAATTTGGGCAATATTTTTTTTCTCTGTGTGCAGAGCACAGGAAAATCCATTTTCCTTTAGGGATGTGGCAAAGCACCATAAAACAAGCTGCAGCCGTTTAAAAGGGTCTTCCTTGAAAGCAGATTAGGACAGAGCTTTACCTTGTTATACAAGCGTGGACAGACAGAGCTGGGTCCCATTGGAAGTGATGGATGTATCCCTGGTTGCTTTTCTCCACCTCTCTGCCCACAGGGTGCTGCAGCACTCGGTGGATGTGACGGAGGAGGACCGCGGGCCCAGCCGCAGCAACCGCATGGAGATGTCCATTTTTTATGTCGTCTACTTCGTGGTCTTCCCCTTCTTCTTCGTCAACATTTTTGTGGCTCTCATCATCATCACCTTCCAAGAGCAAGGAGACAAAATGATGGAGGAGTGCAGCCTGGAGAAGAACGAGGTATGGTCTGGGGAGGGGGAACGAGGACACTTCCGTGGGGTTTTTAGCAATTTGGGAGCTTGGAACTCCCTTGCTATTGAAGAGGTGAAAAACTTAGGACAGAGCTTTACCAGATCATGAAGAAAGAATTGTGACAGCCACCCAGCTGTCCATGGGGTGTGATGGGTGTTATTTTGTTGCAGAGGGCCTGCATTGACTTTGCCATCAGCGCCAAGCCCCTGACGCGATACATGCCCCAGAACAGACACACCTTCCAGTACCGCGTGTGGCACTTCGTGGTGTCCCCGTCCTTCGAGTACACCATCATGGCCATGATAGCGCTCAACACCGTGGTGCTCATGATGAAGGTGAGCTGCTGGTCAGAGTGAGGCTCTCCTCTTCGCTTGGAGCAGCAGGATCAATCAGGGTGGGAGCACAGGGTGTTTTGGTTGTGGAGATGTTTTGAGGCAGCGTCTATGTGGGAATTCCCTCGGCACATCCACGTGAAACAACACAGGACCCCAACTGGAGGTAGCACCAAGAAGGTTTCTAATGGAAATGGCCCAAATTATTGGACCAAGAAGGTTTCTGGAGGTTTCTAGAAGAAATGACCCAAATTATTTTGACCTCTTAACTACTGCAAGCAGATCTGGATTTCCTCTGTGCTCCCTTCTTAGAAGAAGTGGTATTCTGTCCTAGGAGAGGGGTGGAGAGAGTAAGGAGGAGATGCACTTGATGTCCCCAGGGCAAGGAACATGGACCACCACAGGCCTGTCCTGAGGGAGGGGTGAAGAAAGGAAGGAATTCTTGAGGCAGCCAGGGCAGCAAACCTAGGCCACGTTGGGTCTGTGCTGGGACAGTCATCAGCCAAGAGGCTGGCAGGCCCCCTCCTGGCTAGTGCTGTCTCTGTTTCCATCAGTACTATTCTGCACCATACACCTACGAGCTGGCCCTGAAGTACCTGAACATTGCCTTCACCATGGTGTTCTCCTTGGAGTGTGTCCTCAAAATCATCGCTTTCGGCTTCCTGGTGAGTGCCTGCTCCTGTTCTTTACCAGGGTGCTAATTTGGACTTTGGCAGTGCACAGATCACAGAGGGAAGGTATTAATAATGTGAGGTTGATGGTACTTATTTTGGTTCCTGGCCTGAGAGCTGCTTTTGGGCTGGAATCCTTTGGTTCTCATTGCACTTCCCAGTGCTGGATGCTGCTGTGGGAAGCCACATTGCTGCTTTACTTCTTGCCTTGAGCTCTGTGACTGGACCATGCATGTTCCATGCTGCTGTTCTGTTAGAGCCCTATGCTGTTGCACATGCTGTTGGCTGTGCTCCCTTGTCCCCACAAGTCAGGAGGTGCTGGTGCACTTCTGTCCTGGGGCTGTACCAGCTGGACCAGACCTGAGCAGCACTGAGACCTCCCTGATTGATACACAGTCCTCAAGCTCCCAGCTGCTCATTTGGGATCTGAAACCACAGATTGTTTTTTTCTTCAGCTATTCTTTGCTGCGTGTGGGAGACAAAGTCCACTCTCAGGAGCATTTCTAGCCACCCTCCTTGCTCCCAGTAGCACGTGACCAGTCATAGTCACGTTTGGTCTTGTACCAGCTGCTGCACAAATGGCAGAGGCTGAGATGTGTCCAAGTGTCTGTGAAGAGGAGGGCAAAGCAGGCTCCTGGCTCTGGGAGTCAATGCGCTGAGCTGTTGCAGCCTGACCTAGGCTGTGGCTACTTTTCCTGCTCCCATTGGCCAGGGTGGTCTGTTGGATGCATGAATCATCTCCCAGGAGAAGCTGCTTGCTGCAGACATGCCCAGGTCTGCCAGTCTCAGACACAGGACAGTGTTCCAGACCGTGGCTGCATACCAATGGCCTGCGAGGTCTCCACCACTGTCCATGAGCAGCTTTGGCCCGTGACCCAGCGCCCTTGAGACCTGCCATCCCATCCCTGAGCTCAAATCCACGTTCCCCCTCTCCCTCTTTCTTTTGCAGAATTATTTCCGGGACACCTGGAACATCTTTGACTTCATCACGGTCATCGGTAGCATTACGGAGATCATCCTGACGGACACCAAGGTGAAGCAGGGGCTGGGAGCAGCGGGCTGTGGGGTGCTGCTGGGGGCTCCCACCTCCCTCTGACCCTCTCCTCCTCTCCCAGCTGGTGAACACCAGCAGCTTCAACATGAGCTTCCTGAAGCTTTTCCGGGCTGCTCGGCTCATCAAGCTGCTCCGCCAGGGCTACACCATCCGCATCCTGCTCTGGACGTTTGTGCAGTCCTTCAAGGTCAGTCTCGTGTGCCCTGGCCTCTTCCCAGGCCACAGGGATGTGGTGCTGCTCCCAAATATGGGCTGTTCCCAAGGCCTTGTAGGGAGAGATGGATCAGCACAGCTCACCTGTGTGTTTTGTACTTCTCTGGAGCTGGGCCTGTGATAGATGAGATGACTCATCTGCTTCTCTTGCAGGCACTCCCCTACGTCTGCCTCCTGATTGCCATGCTTTTCTTCATCTACGCCATCATTGGGATGCAGGTGAGACAGAGGTGTCCGTGTGCGACCCTCTAGCACAGACAGTGACACCAGCATGTCCCCAGCCTTGCACACAGGAGCGAGCCTCGTGCCTGCCTGTCATTGCTGCGCCTGCTCGCAGTGCCAGGAGGGTGCTGAGGATGGAACAGCTTCTCTGGGAGCCCTGGGGAAACTGCCATGGGCTTGTCCAGTCAAGCTCCACGACTGCCTTCCTAACTGGTACCTTTGGAGATGTGGCCTTGGGGGCTCAGCTGGGTGTCTGCCCTCCCTCTTGTCCCTGTAGCTGTGCCACCAGTGGTCTGTTTGGGTGCTCACGTTTAGAGCCCTGCCGTGACCTCCCAGCTGCTGGGGGTCTCTGCAGAGCACAGGGAGGCATCAGCCTGGCAGGCTGCAGCTGGTGAATAAGAGGCATGTGAGCTGAACCCCACACGTGCCGCGGGGCTGGCTCGCCCCTGCTGTGACTAAATCCCACGCTGGAGATGTGACAAAGCATCCTCCATGATGAGCACTGGGGATGTGGAGCTGCCCGAGGAGCTGCTGCAGTACCCAACGCCTGACAGGAGCTGATTTGGGGGTGACAGAGGCCCCTGGCTTGTGCTGTTTAGGATCTTCCAGTGCCATGGCTGGTTTTTGCCACCCTGTCCTACACACCTTGGCACCGGCTCCAGGTGTTCTCCTAAACAGCCGCCATCTGACTCAGCCCCCCTCCCTGCCGGGTGGTAGTATTAGATTTTTTTTTTTAATTTTTTTTTTTTTTTAACACCATTGTGAACAAATCCCCAAGCAGTAAAGTCTGTGGGCGTTATTTGAGCAAAATAGCTAGAGGCAGAAAATATTCCACAATTACACATTCCAAAAAACCTGTGCAGGGAAAATATACTCTGCAGTTGGTGTATTTTTAGGTTCAGGGAAAGGGGAATAAATATTTAACAGTAATAACAGCACATTTTTCCAATTTGAGGCACTTTACAAATGTTCAGGATGTCTTACCACAGCCCTGGCTGAGGGTTGTTGTTAGAATATTGTCCATAGTTTGATCTTTGTTGCCTCTCTTGGCCTTGGGGATGGTGGGGTCTGTCTCTCCCTCCCTGAGCCCTTCCCCACCCTGTTTGCAGTGCTGTGCCTGCAAACCCCAGCACCACAGACCATTTCTCCACCAAGGGAAAAGCTCCTGGGAGCATCCAGGACTGTGACCCAGCACCCATCCAGGGTGGTGGGACTTTGTCCCTGCACCTCCAGGTCGCTGGGTGCCATGTGGTGCTCAGGTGGCATCGAGGGATGGATGTGGAATGCTTGGACTCAGCTGATCCCAGGCCCTCCATGCTCCTGTTTCCATGGCAGCTCAGCCTCTCACAGCCTTTGCCACCCACAGCAAATCCCTGCCAAGGAGAGGAGAGTCTCCTTCCCTGATGGCTGCCTGGCACCAGCTCCTTGGCATGCTGGCTGTGCACCAGCCTGTGTTTGCTGGGGTACTTTTCATGCAATCATAGAGTCAGAGGATGCTCTGGGCTGGAAGGGACTTTAAAGGCCACTTTGCCCAGCCCCATGGCAGGAACATCTTCAGCTAGATCAGGGTGCTGAGAGCCCTGTCCAACCTGACCTGGAATGTTTTCAAGGATGGCAAGCAGCTGCTTCCGTGGCTGACGAGCTCTTGCCTGAAGAGCTGAGCCCTCTTCCTCCCTTCTGTAGGTTTTTGGCAATATCAAACTAGATGAGGAAAGCCACATTAACCGGCACAACAACTTCCGCAGCTTCCTGGGCTCCCTCATGCTCCTCTTCAGGTGAGCAGCCCTGGAAAACCTTCCTCCACATGCCAGAGATGTGTCTAATCCGGGCAGGGGGTGGTGAGGTTTCTCCTGGGGGCATCCTGGCTGGTGCCACCAGGAGCTGCTGACGGAGCTGTGTTGGGGACAGGAGTGCCACCGGAGAGGCGTGGCAGGAGATCATGCTGTCCTGCCTGGAGGGCAAAGGCTGCGAGCCCGACACCACGGCCACGTCCGGGCAGAACGAGAACGAGCGCTGCGGCACTGACCTGGCCTACGTTTACTTTGTGTCCTTCATCTTCTTCTGCTCCTTCCTGGTGAGCTGCCTCCTCTCAGGGCTCTGGGGATCCCCCTTGCCAGCACCCCAGCCATCGGGTCATCTTCCATCACCTTCCCACAATCACTCTTCTCTCCTCTCCCTTTGATCTTTGTTGCCTCTCCTGGCCCTGGGGAAGGTGGGGTCTGTGCCTCCCTCCCTGAGCTCTTCCCACCCTGTTTGCAGTGCTGTTCCTGACCCCAGCATCACAGACCATTTCTCCACCTGGGGAAAGCTCCTGGGAGCATCCAGGACTGTGACCCACCTTCTTTCTTCTCTCTCCCTTCCCTTCTCTGCTCGCTCTCCCCCCACTTTCCTTTCTCTCTGCCTTTTTCCCTTCGATTTAGATGCTCAACCTGTTTGTGGCAGTCATCATGGACAACTTTGAATACCTGACACGGGATTCCTCCATCCTGGGCCCTCACCATCTGGATGAGTTTGTCCGGATCTGGGCAGAGTATGACCGAGCAGCGTGGTATGTAGCCAGCTCCTTCTCACCCAAGCAACCTCTCAGAGCTGGTTTTAAACCAGGGTCTCTGTCTTCCTGCTGGAACTGCAGTTCTCAGTGATGTCTGGGATAGTCAGGGATGTGCTGCTGTCACCTGTGGTTGCTACAAGGGCAGCAGCTGGTTCTTGTACTGGTTGGTGGCACAGGCGTCTTGGGTGATGTTCAGTTTGCCATGGGATGTTCATCCTGAGTGCTGGACGTTCCTGCTCTTCCTCTCCAGATCCCTCTCAGCCTCCTTTCCCATCCCCATGCACCAGCTGGGAGCCTTTTCCCTGAGACTGGCTCCATCCCTTGGTCCCCACAGCTATAAGAGCAGGGCTGAGCGAGGCTTGTTCCCACCCATGGGGATCTGCTGGGCTCCTGCCAAACCACCTGCAGAGGACATTGTTTGGGGCATGTTTAGGGAGCTGTGTTCTGTGCTGGCCAGCCCACTCACCCCTCTGGAGATGGGAGGGCTTTGGCTCCTGCAGTCCTGTCCTTGCTGATGAGGACCTTGGAGAACAGGGCTCCCATTTGGAGGCAGCAGCCTGTTCCCAGCACTGGGACGGGTTCACAGGGCCCATACACACCCTGGGTGGCCAGATTTTGGCTCTGCTGCTGCTGCTGCTGCTGCTGCTGCAGAAGCCTTGCTCTCCACTGCTCCTCCTCCTTGGATGGTCCCAAGCATCCCTAGAGCAACGGGGGACCCTTGGCAGCTCTGGGAACATGCTTGCCTTTCACTCAGCCCCAGCACCACCAGGGTGGCCCCTTTTAGAGCCCAGGAACTCTTTGGAGCCGTGATCCACCACTGCCAGGGAGCCTGTGCCATGTCAACTCTTGGCCCTGGCAACTGCCCATGCTCCTTTTGGAGACTCTTTGCCTCCATGTCCTGCCCTCAGGAGACCAGCCCCAACTGAGGTATTTTTTTATGCCCAATATCAGCTCCAACCAGAGAAAGGAGAGGAGGTGGAGCAGTGAAACACCCAGCTGCTTGCTGTGGGGTGGCTCTTGGGGAAGGGTTTTTTCACACCAGGCACTTGATTCACTCTCATCACCCATGATGGTGGCCCTGGTGTCCAGGAGCCACTGGAAAACAAGCCTGAGCTGTCCTGTCCATGCCACGTGCCCCTCTGATCCCTGAGCCATTGCAGGCAGTGTTTAGGGGACACGGGGGACAGTGGTGGCAGCCCTGGCCCTGGTGCTGGGCCAGGAACGGGTGAGTACATCCCAACAGCTCCCAGCGCATCCCGACAGTGCCACCACCACACGGAGCTCTCATGGGGAGAACATCCAGCACCAGGGGGGAGCAGGGATGGGCTTTATCCAGGTGGTTGGGTTCTGGTTGGTTCTTCAGCAATGGAGAGGGCATGGGAGAAGAGCAAGGAGAGAGGAACCGGAGGCAAAGGCGCTGGGTGGGACGGTGACACCGCTCTTTGCCTCCCCGCGTGGTTTCCCTCCAAGCTTGTCCAAGGATGCCCGGGAGGCTGCAGCAGCTGCACCTCAGCACTTCCACCCCACGCTTCCCGAAGGGCTCTGGGCTGGAGCAGAGTGGGGAGCTCAGCATCCTGCACCCCCTCCTGCCAGCTCTGTGCCTCGGCTGCTTCCTTGTTTCTGTGGTGCGGGAGGATACGGTGTATCCTGGGATGGCTGCACCGGCTCTGGGCAGATGTGCTTCTGTGGGAGGAAAGGGGGGAGTGTGTGTGTTGGGGAAGGTTTGCTTCTAATAATGTGCACCCTTGGCAGAGCTGGGCTGGTGGTCGGAGCACAGGACTGGACTTGAAAGCCCCAGGTGCCACAGCCACCAGCTGGTCACATTATCCCTCCCTGTCTCAGGTTCCCCAGATCTTGGAGGCACAAGTGGCTCAGCTGCCAGTCTCACTGGGACCCCGTGGGTCTCAGAGAGCTGGCTGTGTGAGGACAGGGGCTCTGGTGATGTGATGGGGCACAACAACTCCACGGGTTAGAACTCCTCCAAGCTGCAGGCTCACCCTGTCTAAAGTCCCAGCCCTCTCCCACCAGGTGCAGGGGTCAGGGGCACGATGAGGAAGGGTCGTGGGATGGTGCCCACCACCAAAACTGGTGAAGACGGGACAGTGTGAGGAGATATGAGCCAACTCTCATGGTGGAAAAGGCAGTAGCTGCTGCTCACAGCTTTCTCCTCTCTGAGTCTGACAGATCCAGAAGGAGAAAAGCTGTGCTCTGCTAGGGGTCTTGCCCCACAGATGGCCCCAGCACCCCCCCGTTAAGCTCTCCATCCTCCCCTCCACCCTCTCAGTGTCCTATTAACCCACCTGTGCTTCCTTTGCAGCGGCAGGATCTCGTATAAGGATATGTACAAATTAGTACGGGTGATCTCGCCTCCTCTGGGCCTAGGAGAGAACTGCCCCTACAGGGTGGCGTGCAAGGTTTGCCTCCCAGTCCTCCGCCACAACCTGGCCACGGGACACACCATCCGCCCTCCTTCCCCCGCTCCACTGCCACCGCGCCTCCCCAGGGAACCCTGACGTTGCTTTCCTTCGAGTTTAAAGAGGTCCACTGCCTCCCAGAGCCAGCAGCTGTTCCCCTCCAGGGGAGGCATCAGTGGGGCCAGGGGGGGCTCAGAGCCTCTTGGGGTGGGTTTTGACAAACTGTGCCCCCCAGCCAGCCCCCGGTTCCAGCGGTGCAGGGAGCCTGAGGGGTGCCAGGCCAGGTGCCACTGTCCCTGCTCGACTTCTCAAAGCACCTCACATGGGACAGCGAGGATTTTGGGAGGGCTTGCTCCTCAGGAGGGAAGGAGGGAGCAAAGGCTGGAGGACACTGGGGATTTTACTGTTGTTTTGGGCAATGAGGGCTGGGGGAAGATGAAGAGTCCAGGGTGACCCCCGTCCCTGGGGGATGCTGTGCTGTACCCAACAACCCTGTCCTCAAGTGTGGCACTTTGGAGGACAAACAACCATGTCTCTGAGGAGCAGGACTCTTGCTAGTCTTGCACAGAGCTTGCTGGATCTGCTGGGGAGATGGTGACACCAGGGCACACCTCTGGAGCTTGGCAGTTCCTCTCCCTTTGAGCTCAGTTCCTGGCTGCTGGCCATGAGTCCAGGGCAGCAGTTTAGTCTCCTTGTGTCTCTCTGACTTGAAGAGTTTTTTACGTTTTATTTTGGGGTGAGAGTTGAGCAAAATCCTGCACCTGCCGCATTCTCTGAAGTGCCATGACACCTTTGTCTGTGCCCATGGCATGAAAGGATGAATCACAGAGCTTGCTCTTCTTTCTGCTTCCCTCACGGCATCCAGGGTGTACGAGGGAGCTCAGACAGCCCCAGCCCTTGCTCTTGCCCCTGCAGAGGAGGAGGAGGAGAAGGAGGAGGGTTCCTTCCTGCAGTGTAGTCACCACATCCTTCTGGAAACATCAGAAAGACTTTTCTTCCAACTGACACCCCTGGAACAACTCTGTCACCCTCCACAGCTGGACGTGGGGACGGTTTTGCCAGAGGCAAAGAAGCACACAGAAGACAAGGCCTGGATGATTGGTCATCTCATTTAGGAAGATGGATTTAGGAACAGGAGATTTCTTGCAAGAGTCTCAGATGGCTCATCTGTTCTGGGAAGGGCTCCTTGGGCTCTTTCCACTCTCTCTGCTGCTGCATTCCTGGCAAAAGATGGAAGCTTGGCTGAGGACACTTGCTCAGGTCCCTGCAGGCAGAAGACACCTTCAGGAGGATGGTGAGCCCTTGTCAGCAGGGCTCCCCTGGCAGATGCTGCTCTCCTAAGCTGGATCATCTGGGGCTCAGAGGGATACCTGTAATGCTTCCTTGGAGGAGGGGATCTTGGAGCCATTGGATTTCTGCTGACTGTGGATGGGCAGAGCAGTGAAGATGGATAAACTCAAGGAGAGGCAGAAGCAAGGAGTACTGAGAATAGCTTCTGTTGTCACGTGGGGGAGACCATCCCCATCTCTGCCTTGTGCTACCTCAGTTTTCTCCTCCCTGTACAGGAGATATTTCAAGAACACAAAATTTTCAGGGGTTGCTATTGTCCTGGAACAATTCCCAAAAGATGAAAAAAAAAAAAAAAAAAAATCCATGTGGTTGTTGCATCTTGCCAGATCCCAAAATGCCAAGTCAGCTTGCACACCTTTCAGTTCAGTGATCCTGCCCTGCCTGTCCAGGTGAATGCTCCACAGATAATATCCCTGTGGACATCACCTCTTCCTGAATCTACTCTCACAGCACTCCTGGTGCTCCCTTGCTAACAGCCTGTGTGGCACAGTGCTTATCTCCTAACCACAGAAGGACAGGTCCTGCCTCCCACATTTCCTCCTTTGCCTCTCACAGGCTTCTCTCAGGGCCAAGCCATTAATCCCTGGTGGTTTTACAGGCCACCTTGTGCTGTAGCTGTGGGTCACACCTCTGTCCAGACACAGATAGATGGGTCATGTCCTCCATCCTGGATGTGCCCGTGCTTGGACCAGCTCTTGGGAGTCATCCTGCTCAGATGGATGTCATTCCACGTGCTTCACTCTGTAGGGAAGTGGTGTCTGAGCACAGCTGTGCTGCTCAGAAAGCTCCAAGATCTCTGCTGGGAGGAGCAGCAAAGTGTGCAGTTCTCATGTGATCCATCTTGGTCACTGATGCAAAGTCTTCCTTTCGTGGACTCCATTCCTCCTTCATTGTGTGGAGATTCTCAGTAGGAAGGGCAGTGCCTGTTTTGTGCTGGGTTCCCCAAAATTCCCCCTGCCAGGAAGGATGGAAGATCACTGTCTTGCTTCCTTTTTTTTCACTGAATTCATGTATGAAAATTTTAGTCATCTCACCCTGAGTTGGTGTGCATCCAGTTCTGCCAATATCCAGGACTCCTGGTTATTTCCTCTTGATCCTCCTGCTTATCATTCTCCAGTGTCGTTATCAACCATCTTTTGGGTGTGACTGGTCCAACCCGTTCTGTGCCTGCACCCCAAACAGCTCCTGTCACCGGTTCTGTTCACATCTGAAATGTCAGGGCTTATCTTGGTAGGGGCCTTTTTGACCAGGGGGCTGCTTCCAAACCCTGAGGAGAGGAGATCTCGTCCCCCTTTCCAGGCTGCTCTGAGCACATCCTAGGGAAGAAGCCAAGATCCCGTGGGGATGCTTAATTTTTTGGCAGCACCCTCTCTCACAGGGATGGGCTCCTGTCCAGCAGTGAGGGTCGATGCCTTTGGTGTCACGAGGTTGCCCCAGGCCATTGACCATCCTGAACCTTGCAGTGCAGGCTGGCACGAGGGGAAGAAGAGGTGACTGAGCCCAGGATCCCTGGGAGATGTGGATGTGCAGAGAAGGGGAGACACGGCCCAGCTACCCCAGCCTGGCAGAGGGCAGCCCCGGGTGGCCCGTTTTTGGTGGCATTCCTTGCTCAGCAATCCCAGGCCAGGTCCTTACGGAGCAGAGGAGAGCAAGGGGAGGAGGGGGGTCCCGCCCTAACTTGCTCCCGTGGGAAACCCAAACGAACCCCAAATGTTGGAAGGCCCAAGCAGCTGCCTCTGCTGAGACTCTTTAAACTCCAACCTGGTGGAACTTGCAGCCGCATGTGGGAGAGAGCCAGGGCGGGAGCATGGCATGCCCAACTTTTCCTCCCGTTTTTTTTTTCCAGCCGATTCAGCATGCCTTTTGCACTGGTGCATGGTGGGAAAGTGGTCCATCCGCAGAGCCAGACGGAAGCAACTGGGCATCTTCCTTTGACAAGTGACCCTGGCCCACTGCCTTCTATGCAAGATGCTGCCTCCCAATTGCATAGACCCCCACGAGCTGGGGATACACAGCCTTTGGCTATGGGTTAGGTGGCCATGCCAAGCCATACCAGGCACCCCCCCCGGGAGGGAAGACGCTCCGGAGGCCACAGAGCACCGTGGTGCAAACCACCCTTATCTGAAATAACCCATGGCTCGAGTGCCGTGTATCTGATTTATACCACTCGCACACAGCCCTGGAAACCTGTGGGACGAGGTGGGGGCTGCTGGAGGGCTTTAGGAGAGGGGTTGAGACCAGAGGAGTCGTCCCAGGCTGGTAGCGAGACAGGCGCTTGAGGCTAGCAGCAGAGAGGAGAGGGGTGAGTTGCTTTCTGCCAGCATTCCTGGGTCTGTGTGAGCAGTGCTATAAATCCACATCAGGACAGTCTCTCATGTATGATTTGCCTTGATTAACGGGTTTCCTGTTCTTTTCCTGTTTGTCCGTTTGTTTTTTGTTTTGTTTTTGTTTTTTTCTTTCTCTCCTGTTTTCCTGTACTATTTTCCGTTTGTACGTTTTTCCGCTCTCCGGGAATGCCTCCTCTCTCTGCATCTCCCTCCCTCCCCTTCCCCCCTCCATGAGCAGTGGCCGAATCCATTACACTGAGATGTATGAAATGCTGACTCTTATGTCACCACCGCTAGGCCTCGGCAAGAGATGTCCTTCCAAAGTGGCCTATAAGGTAGATCAACCCTTCCTTCTCTGGGGGTTAGAGCTGAGCAGGAGCCGGGGCATCTGCGGGAGGCGGGACCGGGGAAGCCGGGGACTTGTTGGGGTGTCCAACGTGTGTTTGGCTCACTCCTGGGGAGCCAGATCTTGTGGGCTCAGTGTTGATCTTGTGGGCTCTTGTGCCCAGCAGAGCCCTGGCCACGCTGGCTGGTCTCCACTGCCCGTGCATGTGACGCTGCCGTGGTCACTCGCAGCTGGCTCCGAGGGGAAAAGGAGGGGCAGGATCAGCAGTAGTGTGGAAGTGGGAGGGCTGGAGGAGGTGAGGTGAGGAGCAACCCAACTGTAGCTCAGTTAGGAGAGTGAGGTGTCCTTGGGAGTTCATCCCCAGGGGCTTGGAACCTGATCCCAGCCGGTGCAGAAACCTGTGGAGATGGGAAGCAGGTGGGCAGTGGGGACACATCCCAAATCCCATAGGAGCAGGCCTGCTGTGTGTGTGAGGAGCCAGGACCATCAGCAGGGGCTATCCCAGGGATGGCTTGTGCAAGGTAAAGCCAGGGGCCTTCCAAAGGCAGCTCTCAGTTGTCCCACCCGGAGAGGTGGCTGTCAGTCAGGTCCCGGCTGCGTAGGCATGGATCAGGAGCGTGGGAAACCATGGAGGATGTGCCCTGGGAGCTGCGTGGATTTCTGAGGGCAGCAGCTGCCAGGACAGGACCCAGAGCTACAGGAGGATCTGTTGTCCAGGAGGAAATTAGGGTTTTTCTTGGCCTTTTAGCAGGGCTAGCACGAAGGTATTCCTGCACACCTCCAAATATGCCTCCAGCCTCTCTGGCTCTCGTGTGTTTGCTCATACAAGCACATGTCCACCATCNGGGAGCTGCGTGGATTTCTGAGGGCAGCAGCTGTCCCAGGAGAGGAGCAAGAGCTACAGGAAGATCTGTTGTCCAGGAAGAAATTAGGGTTTTTCTTGGCCTTTTAGCAGGGCTAGCACGAAGGTATTCCTGCACACCTCCAAATATGCTTCCAGCCTCTCTGGCTCTCGTGTGTTTGCTCACACAAGCACATGTCCACCATCACACTTTTCCAGGGGAAAAAAGGGAGGCTTGAAAGCAAGAAAGGGACATGAGAAGCTGGGTGAAGAGGAATGGGCAGGGAAGGGCTGACCCAAGGTATTCACAAAGCAAAATATACTCTCTGGAAAGTGGATCTGGTCACTTTGGTTTGCACCCCGCCTGCCCAGGGTGGGGAAGGAGCATGGCGTGTCTAACCTGCCTTGGTTGCCCTTTTCTCTTTCCTTCTGCACTTTTTCCACCCTCCCCTCTCCTCCCCTTCCTTTCCCTTCCCCACCCATGGATAATTTGGACCCCCCTGCATGTGCTGGCAAACTTCATCTCTGAAAGACGCAAAAAGGGAGTGCCAGGATGTAGCATGCTAGAGGAATCCAGCCGATCTGAAGTCCCTGAAGGCTAGGGACCCTCCTCTCCCCTGCCCCAGGCGGGACGGGTTGAGAGCTGGAAAGCCAAACCACCCGGGAACGGAAACCTGAGCCCGTCTCCCCTTCCCGCACATCCCACATGCCCGCATCCCTGACGGAGCAGGTGT
>VXBB01025226.1:23050-47124 GCA_013399915.1 Illadopsis cleaveri | reverse complement strand
ACAACCCCATGCAGCCCCAAACAACCCCACACAGCCCCAGACAACCCCATACAACCCCATACAGCCCCAAACAACCCCAAACAACCTCACTCCTCTTCCAGAACCACTGTGTTCCCCAGGTATGTGGGAAGCGCTCACAAGGATTGTCCTCCCCAAGGGCTGGAACAGCCTGGCCTGGCTCAGCACCTCTATTTTTTGTTCTTCTCATTTATTTCTGTCTCCTGAGGCTGATCTGCCTTGCTCCTGGTACAGCCCTGCACATCTGCACTGGCCATGCTTGCCACGGGGAGCAGGGGGTCTGGTGGGCAGGTGAAATCCCATGGAATTCCCCAGAAACTGACCCCTACCCCTGCACAGAAGAGCCAGCTGGTACTTGCTGTCTCCCAGGAGATTTTTGGGAGCTCTTTTGTGTCACCTTTGGCTTTATAGGGAGCAGGGAGCAAGGGGGCAGGGGCAGGGCTGTTCTCCCTTGGCTTGTCTTGTCTCACGATCCCATCTCCTGCTGAAACTCCACCGAGCAGGAAAGAGCCCACTGTTCATTTTGCTTTGCTATTTCTGTGTAGATAATTAAAAATAACCCCAAACTGACACAATTCTGGGCTTCTAAATGAATGCCAAAAGCATGAATTGCTCTCCTTTCCCAGCTGGTACCTCCCCCTCCCCAAAGCAGTGCTCTCCAGGTGTCCCTGGCATTGGGCAGTTGGATGCTGGGAGGGCTGGGGGAGTGGGTGGAAACCCAGCAGGGGTGATTTGCAGCCAAAATCATCCCAAACCCCTCTCTGTGCCCAGCTCAAAGGCATTGCAGGGCTGAGCTGGGTGCCCCTGCAGTGTCCCAGTGCACAGATGAGCTGCCACAGGGGCCTTGGCATGGGTGTGACACACCTGGGGGGCAGCTCCAGACCTCAGCAGAGGTACCAGTGATGCTTGGGGTGCAAGGGAGAGGGATCAGGGACAAGGATGGGCTGGTTTTTAATGCCAGGCCTAGGCCAGACTCTCTCTGCCTCCCACACACGTTCCCCGGGGACTCAGTCAATTTATGGAGCACTCTGCCATGGATGATGTGATCTTCAGACTCATTTTCACAGATCTACAGAATCATGGCCATCATAAATGATGTGAGGAGCTTTTTTTTTTTTTTTTTTTTCCTTTTCCTTTCCAAAGGAGGAAGAGCAGAAAATAAAATTTATCCAAAGTTATATTTCCCAGCAAAGTTTAATCCTATGGTATTGGGGCAAATAAAGGTTTTATTTAGGGTTAGGCAAGTAAAGGGTTTGTGCATCTCTGGGGCCTCTGGGTGAGGGATGCAGTGTGCAGGACCATGAGCCAGAACCACAAATCCCAGCTGCCCCTTCCCATGGCTTCTGAAGTGTTGACAAGGGCTCAAAAATATCCTTATTTCATTGATAATTTACTTTGGGGGGTGGGGGTGCAATCAAGCTTCATGGGTTTTTGGGGGTTTTTTAAATTTTTTTTAATTTTTTTTTTTTTTTTCTCGCTGATGAAAAGGTGGCCCCCATTTACACAGCCATAGTTTTTTCAGGACTTGTCCCAGCTTGAGCCCCTCTTCCTCCAGCATGTGATATTGTGCTGGATCAGCAAGTCTCACCTCCTTAACAGCCAGGAGCGCATTAGGAAACCAGCGCGAGCTGTGCGAAGGAGCTGTGAAACAGCAGAGCCTCCCCTGCCCCTTGGCAAAGGCTCGTCTTACACCTCCAGCAGGAATAGCTGCAGCTGCCTTCTGCAGCAGGAGTGAGAGTGTGACCGGGGGAGGCGAGGGGACGGGCAGGGATGCCTGCACCCCCCCAAGGACACGGCCTGGGGTCACGGCCACCCTGTCACCCACAGCCCGGGGAGCTGCTCTGGTCCCCACGTGTCTCCGTGAAGAACAGCAAAATCAACCACTTTTACTCAGGGCTGTGAAATTCAGCCTGGGAGGTCTGTCTAGCCCTCCTGACCTCTGATTTCTCAGCTAAAATCAGTTTTTGTTGGTGGCAGAAGAGCCAGACTCCCTTCAGGCACTGCTGGAGCCTCTCCCCTTCCCCAGCCTGTGGGACGGCATTGTCCCATTTGCCCCATGCCTGCAGGGCTGCACAGGCAGAGCCATCCCCCTTCAGTGTGAGCCCAGTGAAACCTTAACACAAACCCTAACCCCAAACACAAACCCTAACCCCTAATCCTAAAGCCTAACCCCTAACCCTAAGGCCTAACCCTAACCTAAACCATAACTCCTAACCCTAAAACCTAACCCCTACCTCCTAACCCCTAACTCCTAACCCCTAACCCTAACCCGTAACCATAACCCCTAACCCTAACCCTAACCCCTAACCCAAACCCTAACCCAAACCCAAACTCTAACCCCTAACCCAAACCCCAACCCCTAATCCCTAACCCAAACCCTAACCTTACTGGCAAGGACAGTGATCCTCGTCCCCAGCATCACTCAGAGGTGGAAGATGGATCAGAGAGTCAGGAAAGGTCCAGGGAAAAGGCAGGAAAAGCCCACACGCTCCTCTTTGCCTGGGGGCGTTTTTGGGATGAATGTTGGCAAATCCCTGCTTTGCCCAGTGCTGGTTTGGGAAGAGGGACATCTTCCCACCCTGCTCTTCCAGTGCAGCAGCGCCGGAGGGCTGGAAAACCTAGGGCAGGTGGGATTAGCAGAGTCACATGTGCCCCCACTCCCTCCTTGCCTTAGCCTCTTTTTTCCCAGCACTAACTCCTCCAGCGGGCCCTCAGCCTGTGCTAACGACAGTGATTTGGTGTTTGACACCATTCCCGCCGTCTGTGAGAGGCTGGTGGGTGTTGGAACACACCCGGCGGGATGGTTCTGAGCAAAGCTGCCTTTCCCTGCGCGCTGTGCCCAGGAGCATCCCGCCAGAAAAGCCTCTCTGGGAGCTGGAGAGCCCAGCAGCTCTCAGGGAAAAAGCCTTTGGCGTTGTCACCCCTGGCTGTAAAGCTGCTGCCCTCAGAAGCTCGGCCTCTGTCACCCCCTTTGGAACGGTCAGCCAAAGCACACGGGCTGCAGGAAACTGCTGGAGAAGGAGATTTTGTGGAATTGCTGCCTGAATGTTTTAATTGTGTTTCAAAGAGCTTCTTCCCCCTGCAGAACCCTACTGGTTTTTTGGGGTGTGGTGGGTTTTTTTTGTTTGGTTGGTTTGGTTTGTTTTTTTGTTTGTTTGTTTGGTTGGTTTTTGTTTTGTTTTGTTTTGTTTTTCCCCCTCTGCTTGTGGGAGTTTAGGGGCTTTCAGTCAGTGCTGTTCTTGGTGGGGCTGAGCTGCTGCCCCATTTTCCCCAGGGCTCTCAGCTGCCCCTAGACCAGGCTCTGCACCAAGGGAAAAGAGTTTCAGCCCCATTTTGGCACACAAGTGACTACAGCTCCAGTGAATTAACTCGGAGATGTTATTACAGGCTATGAGGACAGGTCAAGTTTCAGGCTGGGAAGGCAAAGTGGGTAAGTGATGTTCTACAATCATCTCCTGGATGAAATCAGGCCGACAAATAGGCTTCCCCCCCCCATTTTCTGCCCCTTTTCTGTGCTCACAGTGAAGGGGGATGGCTCTGCCTGTGCAGCACTGCAGGCATGGGGGAGATGGGACAATGCTGTCCCACAGGATTGGGGAAGCAGGGAGGTTCCAACAGCACCAGGAGGGAGTCTGGCTCTTCTCCCAACAACCAAACCTGATTTTAGCTGAGAAATCAGAGGTCAGGAGGGCTAGACAGACCTCCCAGGCTGAATTTCACAGCCCTGAGTATAAGTGGTTGATTTTGCCAGCGCTGCCATACGGAGACACGCTGCAGACAGAGAACACTGTATCCTCTGTTCCTGACAAACGCCTGTCAGGACAGCTTGAATATAAAGCAGGGGCTTAGGCAGAGGGAGCTGCTTTAGTGTTTGCAATTCCTGTCTCCCTGTGGGTCATCGGGACCTCCAGAAAGCCGAAGCAAAGCTCCTGTGCTCACAGCAGGAATGCAGAGCCCCGGGCTGGGTCCTGCAGGGGAGGAAGCCGGAATGTGGGGTGTTGTTATGCCAACAGGAGGGCACAGAGGATGGCAGAGGAGTTCCCGTCAGGGACCTGGGCTGCCTGGACCTGGAGCTGCCTGGACCTGGTGCCATAAAGCCAAGAAGCCATGTAATAACACTTATGGCCAAGCCACCAACATCCCCAGCCCGGTGTCAATGCCAAGATGTGCTGCAGAGAGGAGAGAGAGTTCCTTTTTGCAAGTGTCACCAAGGGGAGACCCTCCTGGGCGTCCTCCTCCTGCTCAGCTCCCCCTGGCCCCCACCATTTCCTCCTGTACCCCCAGAGAAAGGTTTTCCTCTGAACAGGGTCACACCCTGGCCGTGTCCATCACGCCCCTTGGCAGAGGGAGAAATGAGACAGGCAGGAGCGAGGGGACAGCTGAGAGGCAGGCAGTGAAACTGCACCCGGATTTATTTCAGGATGCAGCTGGAATTTTGTCTCCTGTCTACTCCTGTGCTCTGCTCCTGACGCCGCAGCGTGTGAGGACAGATGTGAAATGTGGCTCTGTGAAATTCATCTCTGCTTAGGGCATGGGAATAGCAAAGCCTCCCTTGAACAGCCATGTTTTAATTTGCATTTGCAGGGCTCTGGCAGAACGCTGGGTCCTGTGGTGCACTCAGCAGCCGAGGCACTAAATGGCCATGAGTTGCTATATCTCTGTTTTATGGGGGCAATTTGGGCAGCTGCCAGACTCTGTAACTCTCCTGGTATTATCCCAGCAGTGATGGTGGCTTGGGAACTGGGGGGTGAACCAGCTGGGGGGATTTTTTCAGTGGGTTTTGGGCCATGAATCCAAACCTCATCTTGGCTTGTCTGGTGGAATTGGCTGCAACACAGGATTAAATGTCACTGTGCCACCAAATGGGTGATGGGTGTAAGAAGGGAGGGAGGGCATAATCAAAAGGGAGGGGAGAGAGCAGCAGGGCTGGCAGTGACCCATGAAGACCCATCCTGAGCAAAAACAGCCCCTGGGAGCATGGGGATGAAGGGAGGGAGCTGCAACCTAACAGCTTTTCATTAATAGAGCTGTGGTGCTCATGTGGTCACGGTGACAGATCACAGAAGCACAGAATGCTTGGGCTTGGAAGGGACCTTAAAGCTCATGTTGTTCCAAGCCTCCTGCCAGGGGCAGGGACACCTTCCACTAGACCAGGCTGCTCAGAGCCCCATCCAACCCAGCCTGGAACACTTGCAGGGATGGGATGCAAGACACCTGCAAGGTGCTGTCACTTTTGCACCAAAAGCTCTCTCGGTGCTGCCCTGAGGCTGTGGGGAAGGCCTGGGCTGTGTGCTGCAGTGACAGCCTGCCTCTCAGTGGGGACAGGGATCCTGGGGGCGAGGCCATCTGCATGCACAGGAGGAGACAGCCTTTGCTCCCTGAAACGTGTCAGCTCAGGGTGGAAGAAGCAAATCCTGTTTTAGGGAGGCACAAACAGCTCCGTTGATGGGAGAAGGAGACTGTCCTAGAGGTAATACCGAGTCCTGAGCATCCCAGCCCTGACTCTGAGCATGAGTTCCCTGATCATGTGAGGTCTCCCAGCAGTGCAGGGAGCAGAACATGCTTTTTGATGCTTGCAGGCAGCTCTCTCACCGTGCAGGCACTGGCTCCTGCCTTGCCTGCCCAGTGCAGATTGAGCTGTCCTGGCACAGGGCTCTTTGCACGCCTGCCTGGCTGCTGGGGCCTTGTGTTGGCCATGGAGACGCTTCCCATGGCTGCAGGGATTGTCATGGAATCTAAAGACCTCTCCACAGACAATGGAGGTGCACCCAGGAGTCAGCCTGTGCTCTGTGGCTTGGTCAAATCTGGGGTGTCACAGTGGCCTGGGTGTTGGAAGGGAAGTGTAGGCAGTTGGGGGGAAGTTTGTCAACAGAAGAGGCTGCATGGCAATGGCTCTGAGGCTGGAAAAGGTGCCTTGGTGCTGGAATTCTGGAAACTTAGATTTTCAGATTTTGGTATCTAGTAATATATACGGAGCAATATGGAGGATTTAAGGTGTTGTCTAAGTCCTTCTTCTTCACCTTCTTCTTCTTGGTTTTGGGTGTTTTTTTCCTAATTGGGTGAAAAAGGTCTGCATTGCAGACCTTGTGTGGTCAGTTATTGGGTCAAAAGTATAAATAATGGAGGTGTCATCTTGTTTTGGACAATTTATGCTTAAATAACCTTGGAAAGAGCTAGAGGCACCTCCATTTTCTACCTTGCTAGTTACAGCTCACGACTCGTGAGACTGTGCTATAGATAAGAATTAATAAACACCAAGTCCAAACATGAAACTGTGACTCCTGTGTGTTAATCCTGGCTCTAACACGAAGAAAAGAAGATAAAAATATCACACCTTGGTGTGCTCCACAAGGCTCCAGCAGCTGTATGAGCCTCCCAGAGCAGCAGGGCAAGGATCCCCTGTGCAAAGGAATTCTGGCATTTTGGAAGCTCTCCAGCAGCAGCCACAAGAACAGAAGTGTCTCCTAAGAGCCTTTCCCAAGAGGCCCTCGATGGATCATTCAGGGCTGAGTCAGGAAGAGGAGCTCTGTGGGGTGAGTCACAGTGGCTGCTGACAGCCTGCTCATCCAGCTGGGCTTTGGTCACTTCAGCTGAAGCGTTCAAGTGAACACAATGTCTGTGTTTTTTAAATGAGACCTGCTCCTTCTTCCCTGCAGCTGTCCCCATGTGTCTGCTGCGTGCCAGGACTGTCACGGAGAGATGACCCAGGCTCCCAGCTCCCATCCCCTGGGAGCAGCAGCTGCTGTCTGCAGGAACAAGCAGGTCTCTGCCTGTGATGCCAGCACCGACCTGTGTGGGCCTTGTCACCCTGGGGGGATGTGTGGCGTGGCTTGTCCTTGTCCTGCAGCCATGCTCCAGAACTCTGCAGGTGTCTCCTGCTTTGTGCCTGCTTGGGCACCGATCCTACAGACACAGCCAAGGGTGGAGGAATTTTTCCTTTCCTCAGCAGAGGCAGTGGGGAGGCCCTGCCAGTGGAGAGCATCTCCTGTTCTGCAGGAGCAGATAAAAGCTGGATGATTTCCCCTTGTGCCCAGCTAAGAGAGCACCAAATGAACATTTCTGCATTTTAACGTCCCAGCCCTGTTGGTAGAGGGTGACACACCTGTGTCCTCCCTTCCTGTGGGCAGTGAACACAGAGGGTAGCACCAGCAGCTGGGCTTACCCTGCTGCCACTCTGTCTGCCAGGAGAGGTGGCATCAAAGTGACCCTGAGGGCTCTGAGTTGGCCAGGAGAGCGTTGGTGCTCCTTCAGGAGGGCTCAGCAGGACACTTGGCTGCTTTTCCTCACGTGCCTCACAGAGGGTGGGAATGAGCAGGGGCCGTCCCCTGCCCCCTCCCCAGTGAGGATCTCCTGTGCTAAGAAAAAGCCCAGCTCAGTCTGGTTGTTTTTCCCAGCTGGTGGGGCTGAGTCATTGCTGTTCCTCAAGGAGAAGGTTGGTTTGCCCCTGTGTGGCGAGGCCTGTGTCCCTCACGAGTCTGTTACAAATTTCTTCTCATGAATCCATGGGTTTCTTTAGCTGAAAGAGGTGTTTGCCATTCATTAGATATCTCTGTTCTGTACAAATGGCCCCTTGGCCTCTGATGGACTGTTGGGCAGCAGTTGCACCTACATTCATGGATCAGCCCTATACGTGGGTGAGAGATTCCCTGCAGCCAAGTGTGCCAATAAAATCCATCCTTGGAGGGCCACAACAGTGCTGAGAGGGCTGGATCACCTCTCCTGTGAAGACAGGCTGAGAGCGTTGGGGTTGTTCAGCCTAGAGAAGAGAAGGTTCTGGAGAAACCTCGGAGCTCCTTCCTGTGCCTGAAAGGGCTCCAATAGAGCCAGAGAGGGAATTGTGATGAGGGCATGGAGTGACAGGACAAGAGGAAAGGGCTTTGCATTGAGAGAGGGCAGGGTTAAATTGGGTATTAGGAAGAAATTGTTCACTGTGAGGGTGGTGAGGCCCAGGCACAGGGTGCCCAGAGAAGCTGTGGCTGCCCCATCCCTGGAAGTGTCCAAGGCCAGGTCAGACAGAGCTTGGAGCAACCTGGGACAGTGGAAGGTGTCCCTGCCACAGTGCCTGTGCAGAGGCAGGATCTCTGCTTCAAGGAGCAGGGATGCAGGTTCCTATCCATCCACACCTCTCCTGTGGCACAGGAATGTGCATTGGCTCTCCAGCCAAGTACCAGCATCCCGGACCCCAACCTCTCTGCCTGCTATTGCTCTCTTGGGGTTTGCCTGCCTTTTCTGCAGAAAACATTGTGGTCTAAGAGTGTCTTATCCATTTAATTCCTTGCTTGCATCCCCTGGTGTGCTTTACCAAACGTGTGGGACCAGCAGGATTGCTTCTTCCAGCAGCTGCAGTGGTGGGTTGGGATTCTGAGCCTGCCAGACAGGCAGGCCCTGCCCTGCCTGCACCCCTCACAGTTCTCCAGCTTGCCCTTCCATCCTCTCCCTTAAGGAGATGTTGTTCCTGCCTTTTCCACTGCCATTTTACAGTCAGGCTTTTGTTTACCGCTGAGCTCTGGAGGGGGCTGGCTGGGAACATCTCCATAGGGATGCCAGGAGAGCACTGTGGTTGGGGACACCAGCTGTGGCTGGGGACACCGGCTGTGGTTGGGGACACCCGCTCCTGTGGCCAGTGAGGATGGGCTGGGGGTCTTGTCACACTCATCCCCCTCCAGGAGAGTGGGGGCTGCTGGGCTCTGCAGGCGGGTGAGGCATCACTCTGATGCACAAGGACGAGCCCTTGTGTTTTCCTCACTTATTTCCATCTTTGTCTCCTGTAATTTTCTTAGCAAATCTCTATGGAAACAGGTACTGTTTGTAATAAAGCCTCTGTTTTTCACTTTGCTTTGTTGCTGTCGAGGAAGGAGGGGGCAGAGACCTATAAAGGGCAGATGAGGTTTAGGTAGGGAGAGGAGAGATGATTCAGCTGCCTCAGCCCTTGGCACAGATGGAAGCAGCCTTAGCATCCTTTCATCCTGTCCTCACTGATGGAGATGGAGGCTGAAATCATCCAGACCCTTTCCTGTCTCCCTTGATTTTGGTGGGGACCCCCTGACCTTTTGGTGGGGACCCCCTGATCCAAACCATCCCAGGCTTGCTGTCCCAGCTGGATGGAGAGGAGCACTGTGGTGTGGAATGGGGGTGAATCACTCTTGTCCAGAGCTGACAACACACATCTGATGTGTCCCCAGAGAGCCACCAGCCCTGCAGCCTCACCCTGGCTCTCCTGAAGGTCACCCAGTGCCAGCCGTGTCTCGGTGTCCTGACAGGACCCGCTGTGACACTGCCCCGGGGCTCCACGTGAGCCACTCCCCCGGAGCTGAGGTGTGGGGGGAGCAGGAGCTGTGGGGGTGAGGCAGAGGGGCCGGAACCACCAGGAGCAGGAGGATGCACAAGCCCCCGCCCGTGGTGGGACGCTGCGGCTCCGCCATCTCGCAGCGCTTCCTGTGCGTTCCCAGGCTCGTGAGCTCCCTGACTTGTTTGTTTATTTTGGGGAGGGAGGGGGATGTTTCAAGAGCTGAGAGAGGAATATTTTAAAGGAGGAATTCAACGCCGGATTGGCATCCTCTGCCTCAGACAGAGCCGTGCTCAGAGTGCGCTCAGAGCTGCAGGAGGGAGCTGCGTGTGTCGGCTCCTTCTGCTCACAGTCACCCTTGGTGTTCAGCCACCCTGGGCCCTTCCAGGGCCTGTGGGGGAAACTGAACCTGCAGCACACTCATACTCAGGTCCTGGGGTGTGTTTTAGGGTGTTCTAGGCTTTTTCTGCTTTCCACCAAGTCAGAGTGAGCCGGGCCCTGAGGCAGAGGTAATTGGCCTCTGACACAAAGAGGAATCCATGGTGTCACCTGGCTCTCGGGGTTCAGAATGAAGACCTTCCACCCTGACTGAGAACTGGTGTTCTCTTCCCACTGAGAGCTGGTTCGTTTAGGCTGGAAAAGATCTCTAAGGTTACTGAGTCCAACTGCTAATCCAGCACTGCCAAATGCACCATCACACAGGCCCAGGGCTCCCGAACGCACAAAGGATGGATGTGCTTTGAGATGTCCCTCTCCCACCCCTGCATTTCTACAAGTGATTCTTTGTGTTCATCCCAAGCCAGCCACACGTGACCACCCTGCAGCTGAGGCTTTCTCCAAGGGAAACCCTTCTCACCCATTCCCAGACCTGCTCTGCCCAAGGGGGCTGCTCAGCTGGAGCTGTCAGGAATGATGCTTCAAGATTGTCAGCTCTGGATGCTCCAAGGGCACCGAGCTGGAAAATATTCCCTTCCTAGTGCTGTTTCTGTGAGAATTTGCTTTAAGAGCAGGGATCCAGACCACAATGTTAATTTTGCTTCCTTCCAAGAGAAGTCAATATTACAGAGCCTTTGTGATTCTGCTGGAATTACAATATGTGATTACTGGGGTTGAGACGCTGGTTAATTACCTGCTCATTTGTTGTAATGCTCCTGAATAGCTTGTGAAAGTGTGGCAAATGCATTGCTTCTGCTTTTAATGGCTTAGACAAGGCTATTCATAGATAGCAGAAGATAAACAGTGTTCCCTGTCACATTAGGGTGGAACAGCACTTTCCTGCTCCCCTGGGGGTCCTTCCTTAGCCTGGGGAAGACAGGAATTCATGGGTGAGATGTGGTAGGCACCTTGATGGCACTGTGACTGTGATCACATCACCTTGGATGTGGAGCCTGACAAACCCCACGGCCACACCAGCAAGGTGGGATGGTCCAACCCGCTGGGAAAACTGGTTAGAAGGAACTCCTGCAGCAGTGCCAACATTCCTAAGCCTTGTTGAGCCTGGTTGTTGTGGCCTGTTGGTGTTAGGGAGTAAGAGGAGGTCTTTTGTGCCCCAGGAGAGGGGTCAGCCTCTCCCCAGCCCCACTCCTGCTCCCTCCCAAGTGCAGTGCCTGATTCCGTGCCCACGAGAGCGCACACGTCAAGGCAATGTTTGCTCATACCAGTGCCTGTTTGCCCACACAGCTCATTTGGACATCTGGCTTGGCAGATTGGTGCACATGGAAAAATGGGCAAGGAAACACTGAGGCCTGGATGGCAAATTGGGTCTGTTTTTCTCCTTTATTTTTTGGTTTTTTTTATTATTTTTTCTTTTTGTTTTGTTTCATTTTGTTTTTTGGGGTTTTTTTGTGAAGGTGCTGCCTGCAGTTTCCTGGTTACAGCTGCATAGAAATTTGCCCATCAGGAGATCTTTGCCTTCCAGATATTACACTCCAACCATCTAAATTTTACCTCCGTTTGGTGCAGCAGGCCACCTAAAACATTTGCCAGCTTTTTAGCCATGATGCTTTCTCATGACGCTGTCCTGGACTTTGCCTCTCGGGACACGTCCCTCCTGCAAGGCCTTTGGTACCTTCCCCACACCACCCCAAAGCAAGGGGGTCTGTCAGCACCAGCCGGAGGAAGGACACAAACTCAGGTCCTAGACCAAGCCTGGCATCTTCATGGGATGGAGATTTAAACAAGCTGCTCTGCCCAGGGATGCCAGGAGGGTGCTTTAAGCTGCCAGTCACTTGGTTGTGTGTCTGGACTCAAGGGCAGGCAACAAGAAACCAGAGCATCTTCTCCAGCCTCGCCGAGTGCCAACAAGAGAGATCTGGCAGGGCCAGCCCTGCTTTAAAGGTCTCTCTGGATGTGGCTTACTCCATCCTATTCTGCTGAGGTTGAGAGAATTGGGATTGTTCAGCCTGGAAAGGAGAAGGCCTCGGGGTGACCTGATTGTAGCCTGAGGAGAACTTAGAGGAAAGGTGGGGCAGCACTTTTTACAAGAGCATTTAGTGACAGGACAAGGGGGAATGGGTTCCAACTGAAAGAGAGTAGGTTTAGATTGGATTTTAGGAAAACAATTAATTACTGTAAGGGTGGTGAGGCACTGTCACCAGAGGAGCTGTGGCTGCCCCATCCCCAGAGGTGCTCAAGGCCAAGTTGGATGGAGCTTGGAGCAACCTGACCTGGTGGAAGGTGTCCCTGCCCATGGCAGGGGGTAGGAATGAGATGATCTTCAAGGTCCCCTTCCAATCCAAACTGTTTTATGATCTTGCATTTCACCCTGTTTTGAGCAGAGATCTGAGGGTGCACAGATCTGTGGGCGGCAATGCCTGAGACGACACAGGGATATCTAGGTGCAGCTCTCCATCCAATTTCCCTGCTCAGCAAAGACAGGTTTGAAGGATTATCCCAGCCTGGGCGACCGTTTTTAACCACAATGGCCATGAAAGTCTCCATTATTTATCTCCNTCCTGCAAGGCCTTTGGTACCTTCCCCACACCACCCCAAAGCAAGGGGGTCTGTCAGCACCAGCCTGAGGAAGGACACAAACTCAGGTCCTAGACCAAGCCTGGCATCTTCATGGGATGGAGATTTAAACAAGCTGCTCTGCCCAGGGATGCCAGGAGGGTGCTTTAGGCTGCCAGTCACTTGGTTGTGTGTCTGGACTCAAGGGCAGGCAACAAGAAACCAGAGCATCTTCTCCAGCCTCGCTGAGTGCCAACAAGACAGATCTGGCAGGGCCAGCCCTGCTTTAAAGGTCTCTCTGGACGTGGCTTACTCCATCCTATTCTGCTGAGGTTGAGAGAATTGGGATTGTTCAGCCTGGAAAGGAGAAAGCCTCGGGGTGACCTCATTGTAGCCTGAGGAGAACTTAGAGGAAAGGTGGGGTAGCACTTTTTACAAGAGCATTTAGTGACAGGACAAGGGGGAATGGGTTCAAATTGAAAGAGAGCAGGTTTAGATTGGATTTTAGGAAAACGACTCATTACTGTAAGGGTGGTGAGGCACTGGCACCAGAGGAGCTGTGGCTGCCCCATCCCCAGAGGTGCTCAAGGCCAAGTTGGATGGAGCTTGGAGCAACCTGACCTAGTGGAAGGTGTCCCTGCCCATGGCAGGGGGAGGAATGAGATGATCTTCAAAGTCCCCTTCCAATACAAACTGTTTTATGATCTTGCATTTCACCCTGTTTTGAGCAGAGATCTGAGGGTGCACAGATCTGTGGGCGGCAATGCCTGAGACGACACAGGGATATCTAGGTGCAGCTCTCCATCCAATTTCCCTGCTCAGCAAAGACAGGTTTGAAGGATTATCCCAGCCTGGGCGACCGTTTTTAACCACAATGGCCATGAAAGTCTCCATTATTTATCTCCAAGCTGCTTAGTGATACAGTGGGTGGAGAAGGAAGCCACATTTCCTGCTCAAAGAGTGTGTGGGAATACCTTTTCAAATGTTAATTCCTCATGTTTTTCAAAAAGCTACCCAAAGGCAGCGGTCAGAGCAAACGCTGGGAAAGCCTGTGCATATTCAAACCAACCAGGTTTTTAAAAATCTGCGAAGATATTTGGGGCGAGGAGGGAGCGGGGAGAATAAGAAGGAAGCTCCAGGAAAAATCCCGCCACCGTTTCCCCCACTTCAAAGTTAAAATGAGAAGTGTGCGTTTCCCTCTCCTCTGATGTGCCTCCCTCCAGGGAAATAGGTGACGGATGCAAAAGGCCGGGGGGAGCAGGATCAGCCGAGGGATTCCCCTCCAGCTATGCTAATGAAGGTCCAAATCCCAAATCATTCCTGCCCCAACCAGTGGCAAGCAGGAAAAGCCGATGTGGGCTGGCTCGGGACAAGTGCCACAGGGATGCAGCAAGCCACACATCCTCACTTCTGTTTTGCATCCAAGGCAATCTGGTCCCCCGACATTAAATCATCCCACTGTAAAATTCATCAGCTTCCATGCCTTTATGATTGATAAAAAACCCTCTCTGCAAGAGCCACCTGGGCAGTGAGTGACTATTGGGCGATTGTTAACACAGAGCCCCAGGTTTTCTGTGGTAGCTTTTGCTTTAAAAACAAAACAAGCAAAAATTCATGCACGATTTTAATGCAGATTTGAAAGAAAAGGGGGGAAGGCAATCTCTTGGGTCTGTACCCACCACAAGTTTTAAAGTGCAGAATCTGTGTCTGTTGTTGAATAAGAGATGTGTGCCGACTGCCAAATTTCAGCTTGAAAGCAGCCAGAAGCTAGCTGGGGGAAAAAACCAAAACATATGTTTTGCAAATACCTTTTGTAATTGTAAAAATAACATAATAATTAAAAAAAACCCACCCCAGACCAGCAAGAATTCACCAGCTATTAAACCTTGAAAAATGTGGGATCTTACATGACTCGGAGCCCAGAAGTGACGTCTAAGCTTGAAAAAAAAACCCCACTGAAAACAGGGATTTATAGTTTGTCTCTTATTCCTCACAGCCAAGCGCTTTTATAACCAATGCCTCTTTATCCAAAGTGCTCCAGAAAGAACAGAAAATGCCTCAAGCCTGGCAGTAAATGTGGGGAAGGGATACAGATCCTGCTGTCCCAGAGTCCAAATTCCCTCATTTTCTAAGGGTTTGGTTAACTCTCATTTCGGCCAGCCCTGGAACAACATCTTTTCTTTGGTCGGGAATTTGGCACCATTGGCTGTGTGGATTTCAAGAGGATCAGCTGATGGTCTTTGCTTTTCCTTTGGCCACATTGTCCTGGGAAGGGATGGGGATGTTCCACAGAACCTCTCCCTGCCTGCTGCTCCTTTCAGAGGAGATAAAGGAAAGGGGTTTGGGATCCAGCAGACACCTTTTCCCCCTTGCAGCACCTTGGGTGCACAACTGGTGGTGACTTTGGGGTTGGATTCCCATCCCCAGCCTGCTATCAAGCTACTTAGTGCATTAAAAAAAAAAGAAAAAAAAAAAAAGGCCTTTGTGATGCACAAAGCAATGGAAATCATGGGGAAAAGTGCTTCAAAACCGACTTTTTTTACAGATCAAGAATTTCATGACTTGGTGGAAAGCACAAACAATACTGGGACAGAAATCCATAATATTTGGTGGCTGGTTTGTGTAGCTACTGCAGCTAATATCTCGAATAAATACTTCCATGACTAATCCCTTGGAAAGAAAAAACACAAAGAAAGAGGCTGTCACATGAAACAGGATGATTTTGATGATTGTTTTGTATTTCTGAACACAAATTCTGCCTCCCAAGCTGTGTAACATCCTTCACCTAAAACCCTGTTATTCTCTGGCTAGGTAAATATGTGTTTGTTTCCTGTCCTCATCCCATCCCTCTCTCCTTCCCCAAAACCCAACCAAGGAGTCCTTATCCTCCTCTTTAGACTCTAGCAAAACTCTGCATATTTTGGTGAGTATCTAGAAGCACTGAGTCTTAAATTCTAGAAATAATTGCGATTTCATTCTGTGTGATTAAACTATGGAAATTTTCTCCTCGGGATTTTTTTTGCATAACAGCAAAAAAAACCCAAAAACAAAACAAAAAACAAAAAACCAACCCCATAAAGAAAAGAAAAAAAAACACAACCAAAAAACCAACAAAACCTGTTGGCGTCATCATAACCTAAAAATAACAGGAAGATGACTGCTGGTGCCAGAGCGATACCAAACAAAATCTATTATTGAATTAGATTCTTTCCGACTGGTGTTCTTAGGAATATATTTCCCTTTGCCCCTCAGGGTTCATTTGGAGCCAAGGCATTCTGCCTGCCAGTGCCATTCCAGCACTCAAATTAACAAGAAGTGATGTCTCTTACAGTAAAAAAACCAGTATCTATTAAAATATTGATGAAGGCGAATAAGCTGAGGAGTTTGTGGTGTCTGGTTTCTTGCTGGCAGCCAGGGATAACTGTGAAAGGAGGGGAGAGCTGGACATCATCACCCTGCTGCCATGGCCAGGATGATCATCCTGTTCCCAGAGGACAGTGCTGATATCCCAGGAGAGAGCAGCCTGACTCCAGGGACTGACAGAGAGCCTGCAACACCCATCCCTCTTTCCTCCCTGCTTTTCTCCCACCACCAGCTCAGCAGTGCCTATTTTCTCTCTGCAGTGCAGTTCTACAGGCTGTGCTTTGCTGTCCATTCATTTAAAGGGTTTCAGTTTCTATTTATTTTTCCCATCTTTCATTCTAATTAGGCACCTCTCAGTCTTGTTGTGTTGTAGATGCACAACTTGGCAGCTGCAGGGCTTTGTGCTGTGTTGGAGAAGGGGCTCAGGCCACCAGGTCAGCTTTTATAGTTTCATCCACCCCTCTCCTCTGCTCCAGTACCTCAGGGTTATTTTAAGGGCCTCCCGGAATCATCTGTCACCATTCCCCAGAGCATTTCTTGCTTGCTGGCACTGCTGGTCCAGCATTCCCGTTCTCCTGGGCAGCAGGAAGGAGCTGGGTGCTGACGCTGCAGTGTGGCCCTCCTGACACTCAGGCTGTGCTTCCATCAGCTCAGAGGCACAAACTCCATCTGCAGTCCCACCCTGAACCCATCTGACCGTGTCCTCTCCCTCTGTGAGGGTTCCCTGGATGTTACCTTAGCGCTGCTGGCACCCTGCTCCCGCTCCTGGTTTCCTCATGTTCCTCGGGAGACCTGGAGCATCTCCTCCCCCAGGAGCCAGCGCGGTCCTGCAGAGATGCTGGTGCAGAACAGACCCCTTGCAAAGGCTGGAGGAGGCCTGGCTCTCACCCAGGGTCACAAGAAGGCATCCACATTAAGCAGCATCCTCCCTGGGATGGGAGGAGTGTGAGATGACCCAAAGCTGGTGCAGCTGGGGTGATCCCTCTCACACCACTCTACCCTGAGTGGGTTTTTTCCCAATAACCAGCAAGCACGCTGGATGTGATGCCTCCATCTCCATGACCCAGGCAAGCACTAAAGCACACAATCCAGGCTGGAAGGAGCCATGTGTTTTCCCCTGCATGCAGCTCCTGCTGTGCTTCCAAACACGTCTCCCCTCTTTCCTTTTTCTGTACAGTAACTTTGCACACACAAACGTCAAACAGCAGCTGTTTGGCCAGCGTTTCAAAAAAGCAACTAGTGATTGTAGCTGCCTGAATTCTCAAGCTAGGATTTCCACTCAGCATGGCAAAAAAGGGCTTTTTTCTCCTTCTCAAGTAGCTGTAGATATTTTTACCTGTTTCTTTTGTAAATGTGTAATTGTGGAAACAGTCAGACCTTATCAGGCAGGAGCGTCTTTGAGGTTTCCCCTTTCAGAAAGAAAATGTCACAATGCCTGTCAGAGCCAGGTTACTCAGGGCTTCTCCTGCTTCAATTAAGCAGGAGCAAACCTGTGATGTGTCAGAGCCTGCCCTTGGTAAGCAACACGCTGGATAATTTTGGAGGTCACTTCAATGCAGGGGTGGAAAACTTGAGAAGGAAGCTGTCCTGAGAAAGGTTTCTTCAAAAGTCTTCCTCTTCTGGCTGAGCCATCCCATGCCCAGAACCTTTGCTGGTGTTTTGGCCCTTCCTGTCTCAGGGTGGAGATGGAATTAAAAAGGATTCCAGTCATGAGTCAGATCAAAGCTTCAAATCCTCCAAATGGTCCCAGGGAAGCCTGAAAATTGCACTGGAGGAAAAGATTTTTGGGGTACTGATTTCATCTGCTGCAGTTGAAAAGTCACTTGTTAACAGTTTGGATTTTTACTGTGGGCCCAGAACAGACCTCTGAGCTTGGAGCACAGGGCCGCAGCTTTCCCAGTAAGGGGTTAAGTGAAAGAGGGAATCAAATTCAACAGGTGTCCCCTAGGATTGACCTAGGAGCAGTTGGTAATGAAGTGCTATTTACTGTGGAAAACACTACAGGATACTAGCTTTTTTGTGTGTGTGTGTATCCTTATTTGATGACACAAAAGCAGAAAAATCCCATCTTTAACCAGAATTCCTGGTTCAACTGCATGCAGAGATGGAACTGCAGCACCAAGCTAGCAGAGGACAACTCTGCTGGTGTGCTCCCACTCTGTGTGGAAGAGGAGACAAGCCTCTGTGCTTCCCAGGGTCAGGATAAAGCCATGGATCCCACCCCGGAGCACCTTCAAAGGGTTTTGTCGATACCCCAAAGCACAGAGGAGAGGCTGGCAAGGTCCTGCACATTTTGACTGGAACCAGCTCCAGGACAAAGGGCTGCAGAGAAGAGCTCAGCTCTGTCTGTGGCCCCCTCCCATGGATGGAGGCAGAGAGAGGGTTTGCCTGTAAATCCCATTCACCACGCCCCAAGCCTTCTCCTACCTAATCCTCTCTTCTCCCACGCCTGGCTCAGTGATTTCCCTGCAGCAAGGCAGCTGTCCCCGATAACGTGATGGCAGGGGATGGCTCATGTCAAACCTCAGCCAAATCAATGTTAAAGAAATGTCACTGGTAATTTATCCACTCCTCAGAAATCCCATCTTGCCTCTCAAACACCCCCTTTTGGTGGGGTGGACTCCAGCTGCTCTGGGGTGCATTCCCTGCCCTCAAAGTCCCATCCAGCCTGGCCTTGAACATTTCCAGGGAAGGGGCATCCACAGCTTCTCCTGGAGGTCTGATAACTGGACACACATTTGTAAAAATCCTGCTCACCACACATGGTGGGGGAAGGAGAGGGTTTCAACAACAGCCAAGCAAATGCAGTTTGAACACGACAGAGGAGTGAGAGGAAATCTGGTCCTGATGGGTGTAAGGTAAATGCTGGAGCAGACCGTGGGAGAGATTGCAGAGGCTGCAGCTGAAAAGGTTCTCTGTGGAGCTGTCCAAGTTCCTTCTTTGAAGTGGATTTAGGTGTAGATGACCATGCCCTGGCATTAGAGGTGAGCTGTCCCATCTCTGCCCTTCACTTCAGCCCCATTTTTCATGATTTCTGTGGGACTGCTGCCGCAGATCAGGAGGAATAAAAGGGAAAGTCTGTCTTCTCTTATGTAACTAGAAGTAAATGCATAATGCAGCTTAATTGAAATTACTGACTTCCCCAGATAAGCTGGATGTAACTGCATCAACAGTGATCAGGTTAATATATAAAAAACTACTTTGGAACACCCAGTGCACATAGATTAGGGCACTGAGGATGGAGTAGTGAGACACCAAAACCAAATCTACCTGGTAGAAGACTGTGTAGATTTACTGCTGTCTCAGTAAGGATAATTTGAGGAAAAGCATTATCCACTAGTTCAACCCTAGAGCAGGAAAAAGGGAATGAGGAACTGTATTAATGGCACCACCTCTGGTGGGTTTTGGTTCTTCGTTGAGTTTCTTGAACACTTCCCTGCTGTTCTGGACCTCAGTTGAAGGTGTAGGCTCAGTCTGATCTATGAAGTTGTAGAAAAAAAATCAAGTCATTTAAGAATATAATTTGAAAACGCAACAAATCTATTGAGCTGAGAGCTTTGTCCTTGGGTTCAGCTGGAAACCTGTAACATTTGAGGGACACTCTAGAGGAAAAGAGGATTATTTAAGGAGCATCTGGAGAGATGGGCTTCAGCTGCCCTCTTCCCTATTTATGGTTATTGGAGATGAAATTGAAGTGCAGCATGATTAAATTATGCATATAAAGAAAAGCTTCCACAAACAAGAAAACATAAGCAATGTGGGAAGGAACAGAACTGCAAAGAGAACGAGAGGAGCAAAACCAAACAGGATGCCAAACTGCAAAAGACATTTCAACAGCACCTAATTAAAACTGTTCACATTTGCAACAGACAGAAGGTAAAGACATTCACTAGGAAACAGAAGAAAAGGGGAGGAAAAAAAAAAAACACTAAGAGGAGTGATTTAGTCAATCATAAGAGATTCTGGAAATATAGCAAGCTTTTGAGCAAAGGCCAGTTGCAGAACGTGCAGTGCATTTGGAGTTGGGGGGTTCTCTCCAATTGTCTGCCGGCAGAGGTGACTCCAGCTGGAATAATGAGGAATGTGCTGCGCAGCAGCCCCTGCCCACAGCGCTGGCAGCCTATGGGGAGCTGCCACTGCCGCCTTTCCCGCTCGTCTCCAGGCAGGGATTTGAATAATATCACATAGCAACCAGCCCAGGACTGAGAAATCAACCCAGGTCCCACTCCAATAACTTAATCACAAGATTATCTCCCAGCTTCTTTTGTTAATTAACGAGTCTTTGCCTTTTGGCTTCAGAAACCATAGATACAGCAGTGAGGGAGAGGCTGGAAATCCAGCGTGGCCCCTTTTCTTAGCAAGATGAACTAATAACTCTTCTCCTCCTGTGACACCTTTCAAAGCTTGACACGTTCACCACTGGGTTCGTCTTGTTCCCGACATGTAGGGGAGCAGCACAAGCTCCAAAGTGGAATAATCAGCACAAATGAATCCTCAGCCAACTTTCAAAGAGGCCAAATCGAATCTTCTCTGGTGACAAAAACAAGAACGAGCTACGCCGTATTTTCCTCATCTCTGTCTAAGCAAAATTATTTTCATAATTGGTGAACATGGGATGAAATAACATTTCAGCAAGGGAAAAGACTATCATGTACCATGTCTGAGAATGAATAGGGGAAGGTATTTTTCACTCATGTGGTAGAGCCTTTGCTTTCAGACAGGGTTGGCCAGGAGAAAACTGAGCTTTCCAGCTAGAGAGAGGCTGATTTATGTGTGCACAAGAAATCTCCCTGTTCAGAGATAAAACAGCTAAGTGCTTTGTTAATGATGAAGTGGCAGGCAGAGCTGGAGGAAGAAGCTCTTCCTTAGGTAAGGCTGGAGCCACGGGAGGCCTTTGGTAACCCCCCAGTCTGGAGGCTGCCTGAATCCAGCCATCCCCTCCTCATCCACACGGAGACATCACAAATCACTCGTGCACTCCGTGAAGAGCTGCCATCAGTTCAAAGGTGCTTGTTAAACAATCTCATTCCTAGGATGCTTGTGTGCACGGATAGGTCCCAAATAATCAGCTCTGTGGCTGGCAGCCAGCAGGAATATCTGAGGCCTCCTAACCCCAGAGACGGAGGGAGTCCACGGGGCTGGAAGTCCTGACTACCGTCTCACCTTTGGTGTGGCTGTGATGTGGCTGTGAGAGCCAGGACAAGGCAGCAGCGTTGTCCCTAGCCCTGACACAGAGAAATGAGCATCTTCACAGAGAACAAGTGGCACGGACGTGTGGCCATCCTCGTTGTCTCTTCAATAACATCATTTTTGCAGGGGCAACAGGAGGGGGAAGAGCAGAATCCCCCCCGGACCGCCTCCTTCGCAGGGAAGTGACTGATGAGCCTGGCAGCCTCTGAACAAATATTTCTGAGGCAAAGAATTCACTTGTCAGCGTGGAGGAGCCCCGAGAGGAAATTTCCAAAGCAGATCTGTCGGAGATAATGACACTACACAAGGAAGCCCTCCTTAGGAGGGATGTCTCCCGAAGACGTGGAGTGTTTGAAAACATGATGCTCCTGTGTGTTCCTGTTGATGAGTTAAAATCCAAGCAGCCGTGGCTGAATTTTTAATCTGGGAGCTCAAACAGGTGAAGCACAAGGAGGCAGTGAGTCAGTTTTTCACCTTCCCTGGTGCTGCCTTGGTCAGGCAGACCTTGTTTTCTTTCTGAATCAGAAGCCTCTCTTCAGGCCCGAGATAACACACAGTGTGTTCTGCCTCATCCAGATTACAAACCAGGGAATTTCTGTGCATCTGCATGTTTGTGTAATTGCCTAACACCGTGAAACCTCATCTCAGCTGAAGCCTCTAAGCTCCACTGTTAGATAAAAAGCAATTAACAGCAACCATAACCAGAAATACTTCCAGCGTGAGGACAGGCAGCAAACGGCAAATAGATAGATCAACAAATCTGTTTTTGCCTTGTACTTTGCTGCTTGCAGCCAATGGGTCATTAATTTTTATATGAGTATCATGGATTTATCAGCAATTTGGGAATCTTGAAGTTATTACCTATGACAGTGGCTCTGATTGTGTTGGCTGCTCTGTGTTGTCCCTGCTCCTTCAGTTTAAAAGTCACCCAAAAGGGTGCAGCAGCCAGAATCCCACCCCAAGGCAATCCTGGGCACCTGAAGGCACCGGCTGAATTATTCCTTGCACTTGCTGAATATCTCAAATTTGTTTCCTCAATACAGGGCTGGGTCTGTAGAGCCTTTTACCCTCTGAAAGCTCATCAGGATTCGCCGGTGTTCTTCCAGCTCTCCTAAGTAGCTGTATTTTATCCTGTCAAATATGAAACTGGCTCAGGTCAGGAATTTTGTGCTGAGCTAGTCAGTCTTTAGGGTTTTCACTAATTAAATCTAGGACAGATAACCAATAGATTCTTCAGCTGAGCAAGAATAACTATTTTAACCTCTCCTGGCCAGGTGTTTTGGGATCATTTTACATGTTCTGATTCATTAGTTTGAATTTCAGTTCTGTGGGAGGGGGAAAAAAAAAAGTAGGAAAACCTGTATTTCACTTGGCAAGTCAATTGTCCTGTATAAAGTAAGGTTTACTTTCTGTTTTTCATGGAGGAACTTGCAGATTAGCTGTGTGCAAAGTGATGTGAGGAACCTTATCTGGGTTCATGCAAGTGGCGTTTTTTAATCTGAATAAATGCTGCTCTTCAAAAAAAACCAAAAAAAGCAGACACAGAGGTGTCAAGGATGAGCTTGCCTGTTACCACACTCTGCTCTGGAGCTGTGCTTTGGCTGTCAGGTGTTTTTAAGCTCTCTCTCCTGGCTGGTTTGGTGTGAGCCTGTGTCTCCAGACAATCCATCAGTAATTACCTGTTTAGTTTTATTGCGCTCTTGTTGCTTTGTGCAGCCGTTCAGGAGTTCATTTGCTCCCACCTTTGCAGACAGATTTAAATGTTAAGCTTGTTTTCTTCCCAGATGGAGAAGAGACGCCTCTATTTCAGGTGAGTGTTCTGAGAGCTCTCCCCAGTGTGAGAAGATGATCCTGTGCCTGTAACAGTTCAGGCCAGGAAGGCTGCAAAAGGCAAATCAAACCAGACCTTTTTTGCCTCCTGGGTTAGAGGGGCTTTGCTGAGCTCTTTGTGTGTTTGAAACAATTTGGGTCCTCCTGCTGCAGTCAGTGGCTGCAGGCAGCGCAAAGGGATTTTGCTGGGGAGGTTCAGCCTGGAAAACTCCATCCCTGGAAGTGCTCAAGGCCAGGCTGGATGGGGTTTGAGCAACCTGGCCTAGGGGAGGGTGTCCCTGCAGCGAGGTTGGACCAGATAATTTTTAAGGTCCCTTCCAACCCAAACCATCCTGTGATCTTTATGCCTTGACTCTTCCTGAAGCTTCTGACAAAGGAAATTTAAAACAAGCCAAAAGAAAAGGCATTCATACAAATGGGCAAAGACGAGCACCTCAGTCATCCCAGCAATGACCAAAATATCCAGGGAAGAGGTATTCTACCCCTTTGTGAACATAATCCCCAGCACAGTCCTGCCAGCTTTCCCCCCTCCTTACTTCTCTCGAACAGGATAAATCTCTGCTGTACAAGCTTCTCGAGCTGAATGCAAGCAGCCTGCCTGTCTTATCTCCATTTGCCCCCTTCTGTGCAAACATTTCAGTCACTTCCTGCAAATTTAATGTTTTTCAACTACTGACGTGCTCCTCATCTCCACTCTGCAATTACGAACCGATGTGCTGATGTTTTCAGTGTTTTGTTTTAAAATGTCTAACACTCAAATTTACTAAAACAAACAAACAAACAAACACAAACCAAAAAAGACAGATCCCTCCCCAAATTCTCCCTAATGCTAACTGTAGAAATCTCAGCTCTCCAGCAGAAGCATCAGTCAGCACAGGATTTGGTTCTTTGGTTCTTATCAGAGGCTGAAGCTTTTGAAAAAAATATACTGAGGATTGTGCATAAAACTGGGGATGTGGCAGGTACATTCTCAGGTGAATGCTGAGAGTTTGGAAATGCAAACTTCAGGATTTTCCAGTCCTCTTCCTCCCCCAACACCCAGAACATTGCATTGTTGGTTGGTCTTCATTTTTAAATCATTTGCTGTCAAGACACATGTGTTGTTTTCATAGAGTTGGCAGCAGAAGTTATTATTTTTTTCCAGCTAAATTTAGAGAAGGGTAACAAATATTCTGGGTTTGCTCTGAAATCATTCCGGGAGGAGCTCCTGGGTTATACATCATGGTTGCTCCAGCAATGAAAATGCAGCTCTTCTGTCAGAGTTTCAGCTTGATGATGTCTTTGGCTCTCAGGATGCAGCCCCACACTGTGTCCCCAGCACAAGAGAGGGTCGGAATCAGCTTGAAAACTCATTCCAGAGACAATTTTTATTAGGGAATATTATTTACATGCCGCATTCTCCTCTTGCTCAAGAAAGCTGGAGGATTTTTTTTTTTTT
>VXBB01025226.1:0-18903 GCA_013399915.1 Illadopsis cleaveri | reverse complement strand
TGTCTGTCACAGGGGGTGTGACAGGGGCTGATCCTTGGCTCTGTCACAGGGGGTGTGACAGGGGCTGATCCCTGGGTGTGTCTGTCACAGGGGGTGTGACAGGGGCTGATCCTTGGCTCTGTCTGTCACAGGAGGTGTGACAGGGGCTGAGCCCTGGCTCTGTCTGTCACAGGAGGTGTGACAGGGGCTGATCCCAGCTCTTGGTGACGCCAAATCCTGGGCATCAGCTCTGGGAGGAGCGAAGGGCGACGGTGGGACAGGCTGGGAAAATCCCCCCGGCAGGGTTTTGGGGTGGCCCTGGTGCAGCCAGAGCTGCTCGTTCAGTTCCCGGTTTAATTCCAGAATGGTTCAGGTTGGAAGGGACCACATTGGATCATCTTGTCCCGCCTTTCTGCTCGAGCAGGGTCATGAAAAAGAAGAAAAAGAACTCGCCGAGCGTTTGTGATTACCAGGGACACCACTAAAAGCTTCTCTTAATAAACTTCATGAAGAGCTGCAGTAAAAATCCTTTGTGCTGAATGGTTATTGAATAGATTATTCAATGCTGTCCTGAGCCAACCTAGGAATTCTGTTAGAACAAGAAACCACTAAGTACAGAACCCAGGTAGAGATTTCCCCTTTAACTCTTTAGCAAATCCATGGAGGCATTTTTGGGGTTTCCAGATTAAAGGTGTACAAGGTGCAGGAGCAGATCAGAGATGCAGCTCCTCCAAACCCACAGCCAGGGATGGCAGGAGCCCACAGATGAGGATGTTTTTGCACTGGCACCTTTCATCCAGCACTAGAAGGGTCAAGTTATTCCCTGGCAGGCTCCTTTATAGTCCTGGATCTCCAGCCAGGCGTATTTGCAGAATCAGACAGCAGTTTTTGCCTCGAAATTTGCTGAGTCTCCACCAATATGTGCAGAGGAAAATGCAAGTTTGGGAAGCTAAAGCGTGCCAGGAAGTTATTTCTCAAGCAGCCTGCTTCTTACAGTCCTTGCTTGGTTTGTTCCTGTTAATCTTTCCATGTTCTTTACAGCCTGATTCTGGATTTTCTACCTCTGCCTGGCTTTTGGTGTAGTTAGAACTTGGGATTTTTTCAGTGTTTCTTCTGAATGCTTCAGTCATGAGATGCCAGTTCACTGGACCTAAAGACGTAGAAATTCCTGGCAAACGTCAGGAAATGTATGTTAGATTAATAGGATGGAGGTGCATAGAGTGAAACAATTCCCTGCATCAGAGATCCTGAACCTTCTTTTAATTGAACTCTTAGGGTCCTGTGTGGATGTCCTTTCAAAATTCAGTGTCCCTAACAGGCATTGCAGCTTTGTCACCAAAGTTCAGTGGGCTGAAGGGGGCCCAGCTCGCCCTGGAGAGTTAAAAGCTCAAACTTCAGCCAAATATCAGTGAAATCCCTCTGAATTCAGCTCTTTCTTAGAAGAAACATTGCTTAGGATTTTTTTTCCTGTTTTACATAGAAGAATCTGAAGCTCTCAGATGTTTAAAGTGTTTATGGCAGTCCTAAAAAGAGTAGCCAGATGTCAGAAACCTCTATGGCCCTTAAAAAATTCAAATTTGATGGAATGTGATGTTAGATCCTTCACAAAATATATTAAGCTCCCATTGTGACAGCAGTGGGAAGCACAAGTTCACATTTTTTAGTGAATTTAACAGAAAATTTAAATTAAGAAATTACTCCAAAGTAGATCTAACTGGCAAACACATTACAGATCCTCATCTGTCCTGACAGATTCTTCACGTTTAAGACACATAAAAGTGAGGTGGCATAAATAAAAAGGGTTTGGCATCCATACATGTGTGTGTTGGGAATATGAATGTAGGGCACGCCCAAAACACTAATAATGTAATTTTAATAGGAATCATATATTGCAAGGAAATGGGTGATCCAATTAGTTTTCTGCCTTCTCCTTGAGGATTACAGCTGATTTATTTGTGTGTGTGTATGTGTGTGTGTGTGCTGGAAGAACTCATCAAGGCTGATGGGAAAGGCTTAAAATGCAGAGTTTAATGAAATCATGAGCTCGTAGATGCAACATGTGAAAGAGAAAGGAGAAAACATTTAAATACCTTGGTATTAGGAGGAAAAATCAAAATATGTGGAAGTTGATAGAGCTGTGTTTGTGTGAGGACCAACAGAGCAAGATCTCTGAATTCTGCTGTTATTTTATGCTAAAAGGGAAACGCTGACAGAGCATTATCAAAGCCAGAAGGGAAGTTTGGGGCTGTGCTGATGGATTTGATGAGTGTGTGGACACTTTTGCCAGTCTGGGTGTGGGGTGTGTATGTGCTGGTTTTGTTACCCTGCACAGAATCCCTTCTCTGTCTCATCTCAGCCCAACAACAGCAGCAGCCACGAGGCCCTGACTGGTGCTGCCCCGGGGTCTTTGATCTCACCCACGAGGCATCATTTGCAGTGCTCTGCATTATTTATCACCACTGAAGTATTTTCTATTAAACTGACAGATTAAATACTAACTTTGCCTGGCAGATAATGAAATTCTTGTTTCTTTCCCGAGGAAGCTGACATGAAAGAAACCAGACACGACTGGGCACAGGAATTTGCACTGCCTGTTTCCACACTTCCCAAAAAGTGAGCACTGTGTGATACCACAGGTGGGAGGCAGGCTTGCTTCCTGGTGCTGGTAGTTGTCACAAAGGTGAGGAACACCCAGGTGCTCCCACAGAAGTCTACAAAGGGTGGGAAGATGGAGCTGATGGAAGATTCATCACCACCTTCCAGCCGTAGGTGCATCCTGTGAGACCTTCAGTCAGATAAGAAACACACATGGAACTGCAGAGCCAAGAAGAGGAGATCTAAAAATTTCCTGCCAAAAGTGTGATTGAATCAACTCCCCAACCCTGAGGAGATGAATGTTGAGAATTCTTTTCCTCTGAGCACTCTGAAGAATCTCAAGGGAGGATAAGTGGGGATGAAAAAAACCCATCATTTTTATTGATGCTTTTGAGGAGGAGCACGTGGAGATGCTTTGGCCTTTTCATCCATGATCCCTCAGAGGAAGGACACTGCTGGCACTACACCATTCCTTGGTGGTTGTGATAAACCAAAATTTGGAATTTTTAAAAACTGGCCGTTTGTCATCTTTGCCCCAGACAAACATGCTTGGCTGTGGGGATGTGGGTGCATGTCCTTATGTATTCCTAGAGTTTTCCTCATGAAAAAGGGGAGTGGGTGTGTGTTTGTCTTCTTGAGGGATGTGGAAGGGGTATGTGACTCCGTGCACCCTGGGTCTAGGTGGGAGGCAGCTAAGAAACATCTGAGCATTTAAATTTTGAAAAAAAACACAGTAAAAATAATGGAAATCTTCTGAGTTGTTTTGTGTTTTCTCCTAGTTTTGGAAAGTTGGAATGACAGTTCTTCCCCTGCAATGTTTGCCATTCCAAGAAGAGTGTGGGCTCCTCATGGATTCAAGGACTGTCATTAAAGGATTGTTGCAAACTTATTTTTGAAGTGCCTCATCTGAAGGAACTGAACTGCCACTTACTCTGCTCTCAGAAGGATCTTGCCTTTCCATGTGGAAGGAGTAGGTACATTTCTTTTCTTCACCCTCAACTCCCAGCAGAGCAGTTTCTGCTTTCATGTCTATTTTTAGCAAGCTCTGTGCAATCACAAAAATATTACAGAGCTTTGAGCATTCTTCTATACCATATTTGCATGCTGGCAATGTACACTCTTGTTCATTTGTCATTTCAGTTCTGTATTTGTTGCTAATTGTGGAGCCCGTTTCCCAAACCTGGAGGAGTTTTGCTAGGGAAAGGCAGTGCAAATCTTTCCAGAGCTGGGTTTAAAGCTGGAGCAATCTCTGTGAGGTTACAGAGATGTTGGAGAGTGGCTTCAACTGTGGACCATGATCCTACTTGGCAGGTGGGATCTTTGGATATGTGCTGGGCAAAGGACTTCTCAAGGAACTGGTGCCACTGTGAAAGGCCCCGGTGGGGTGTTGCTGAAGATGCTGAATGCCCTTTTGGGTGCAAAGACTTTTCCTAGTAGGGAGTGGGACACAATCCTGGGAGGTGGATTGATCCCTCCTGACAAGGCAGGGCCTGAAAGGGAATTAGTCCCTGCCACACTCCTGCAGGAATATGGATGCACAGTTATTGCCATGGTGGGAGGCACAGGGAACACTCCATGAATTGCTGTGAGCTGGAGCTGAGGGACAGAAAGAGCACTGACCTGTTGGGGTGAGTCCAGAGGAGGGCACCAAGGTAATCAGAGGGATGGAACACCACTGCTGCGAGGAAAGCCCAAGAGAACTGGGATTGTTCAGCGTGGTGAAGACAAAGCTTTGGGGTAACCTAACTGTGGCCTTGCAGTACCCGAAGGGAGCCTGCAATAAAGATGGGGCAAGACTATTTGCAAGAGCTGGAGTGACAGGACAAGGGAGAATGGGCTCAGATTGAAAAAGAGTAGGTTTAGATTAGATATTGGGAGAATTTTTTCCCTATGAGCGTGGTGAGGCCCTGGCACAGCCTGCCCAGAGACGCTGTGGCTGCCCCCGAATCCCTGGAATTGTCCAAGGCCAGGCTGGATGGGGCTCGGAGCAACCTGGGATAGATGANGCGGGGGATGCGCCGGAACCCGCAGTGCCCAGGTAGGGCGGGGGAGCAGGGAACGGGCACCGGAGCGGGGAAAAGTTGAGGGGGTCATGCTGCCTGAGAGAAAACATCTCTTCTTTTTTTTAATATAGATACATATATATGTATGTGCATATATTTATTGTTGTTGTTATTATTTTTCAGCCCACGCCGTGGTTGCCACACCCCCCTGCTGCAGGNGACAGGACAAGGGAGAATGGGCTCAGATTGAAAAAGAGTAGGTTTAGATTAGATATTGGGAGAATTTTTTCCCTATGAGCGTGGTGAGGCCCTGGCACAGCCTGCCCAGAGACGCTGTGGCTGCCCCCGAATCCCTGGAATTGTCCAAGGCCAGGCTGGATGGGGCTCGGAGCAACCTGGGATAGATGAAAGTGTCCTTGCCCACGACAGGGGGCTGGAACGAGACGACATTCGAGGTCGTTTCACAGCCATATCATTCCATGATTCCACGAACAGGCTCCTGGAGCACCGGGATCCGCGGTGGGANATTATTATTTTTCAGCCCACGCCGTGGTTGCCACACCCCGCTGCTACAGGAAACGGAGAGCCGTGGTTATGGAATTCTCTTAAGCCAAGCAGCGCTGACATCCGTTGGAAAGTTTTCCCGCCCCAAAGGCATCGGCAGCTCAGTTGGAGGGCTGGAGGTGAGGAATACTCCTGTTACCAGCTCCTTATTAAATTGTCGGGAATGGCTGGAGTTGGGGGTGAGTCGAGCCACGCTGTTCCAGGCAGTGACTAATGAGGACTAATCCAGATTGTTTTCCATGTCTCCAGCAGAAGAAAGCGTGGCTTGTGTGGCTGATGGAACCAGCCATTCTGGAATGTGAATAAGAGCTTTCACTTAATGCACATGGCTGTACTGCCTTGGTAACTGCACTTGATAAGCCTACTGAAACTAAATAGGCAAGTTTTACATTTATGTACATGTGGAAATACAGAAATATTTATGTTTTGACATATATGTGTTCATTAATATGTATGCTTGTGGTGATGGGTTTTGTCACCACATATATTCAGAGATGTCTTATCCCACCTTCCAGTACTTGAAGAGATTTTACAGAAAAGGAGAACAACATTCTACACCGATAGAACAATGGGAAACATTTTTAAACTAAAAGAGGAGAGATTTAGATTAGTTATTAGGAAGAAATTCTTTACTGTGAGAGTGGTGAGGATCTGGCAGAGGTTGCCCAGAGAAGCTTTGTCCGCCCCATCACTGGAAGTGTTCAGGGCCAGACTGGATGGGGCTTGGAGCAAACTGAGATAGTGGAAGGTGTCCCTGCTCATGGTCGGGGTTTGGAACAAGATGGTCTTTAAGGCCAACCCAAACCATTCTGAGATTCTATGATTCCTCATCTTTAAGAAAATTTAAAATCAGAATTATCAATATATATTTGGTAGTGAAGGCTGGCTGATCATAGAATATTTAGCTTTATTAAACATGTCTATGTTTTGTGTGCTGAATGTATATTTTCTACATATCTAATAGCAGATGATTGTGTTTCTCCTACTGCATATTTAATAGTCTGTCCCGTGCTTTGAATCATAAAAATACCTTCACTGCTCTAAATTTATAATATCAGAAGGATCACTGATGAAACATTTGTTTTATTTTCTAGAGAGGACTGTCAGAAGAGCTGAGAATGAGATGGACTTACCATGAAGGACACAAAGCTCTGGGTGACGATGGGCTGCAGATGAACACAGCGTTTGCCTCAGAGGATGGATGTGAGCGAGAATCACATTTGTGACACAGAGGGGAAGCATTCAAATTGTCCCAAAAAGGGCATGAAGCAGGTGGGCCACAGCTGTAGCCTGCAGAAGGAGGTGGACATGAATTACTCCTGCAGTCCTCCCGGAAACTGTGCTGGACCCGCAGGAAAGCAGGAGCTTCCCGCAGAGCTGCGGTGTGGAGACAAAGAAACCTGTGACACCTACTGCCAGGAACAAGGGGAGAGTCCAGCTGGGGAGTTTGCTCCCTCCAGCACCAGCTTCCACCTGCAGAGCGAAGATGAGGATTTAGATCACTGTTCCTCTGAGCGCCCCAGGAAGCCATGGACGATAACGAAACTCCGTGAGGACAGCGGGAGCGCCGCTCTTGGGGATGTGTTTGGCGAGGAGCCTGTCCCCGAGGATGCTCTGCCCTGTCGATGCAAGAAGTGTGGCTCCTCTTTCCGCGGCGCGAGCGAGCTGCAGGAGCACCGGCGGGCTCACCTGCTGGAGAACTCCTACCGCTGCCCTGTCTGCGCCAAGGCCTTCTCCCGCGCGGCCAACCTGCGCATGCACAAGCTGATCCACTCCAGCGAGAGGCCGCACAAGTGCCCCGAGTGCGACAAGGGCTTCATCCGCACGGCCGACGTCTGGAGGCACCTGCGCAACGTGCACAAGATCGAGCGCTCCATGGTGATCCTGGCCAGCGGCATGGCCAGGAACCCCTGGTCCGTGGTGCACCGCAGCCAGCACAGTGGGGAGTGCCCAGATCAGCCTTGTGCTGGAAATCCAAAGGCTCAGGAAGACGACTTCAAGCCTTACGCCTGCCCGACGTGCGGCAAAGGCTTCGACAAGCCCAACCTGCTGTCCAAGCACAAGGTGATCCACCGGGAGGACAGGCCCTACAAGTGTCAGGAGTGTGGCATGGCCTTTGTGCAGCTGCTCAGGCTCAAGAGACACCAGCAGACTCACTCCGGGGCACGGCCCTTCTATTGCGAGGAGTGTGGAGGGACCTTCACGCGCCTGGCATCGCTCCAGCGCCATCACCGCATCCACACCGGAGAGAAGCCCTACTCCTGTAATTTCTGTGGGCATTCCTTCACCGAGTCAGGGACCCTACGGAGGCACGAGCGCACTCACAAGTTGGACAACCCTTAATTTGAGGTCTCTGTGTTTGCTTTGAGGTCTGAACAAGGTCTGCTCAGCTGGGCAGGAAAAGCACCCCATGGTGTGTGCTCTGCCGTGTCCAGGCCCACTGCCCAGCAGTGGCTGGCAGGGAATGCTGCATCACAGGGAACTCTAGAACTTGTACTGGGAAGGATTGCACTGCCTGACTTTAAACTGCTTTGTATGAGAAAATAACCTAATTACCCCTGAGTAATGAAATGGGAGACTTGAGCAGACTGAAACCAACCGCATGTGCTTGCGCTGTCTCTGTTTGCTGGACTGGCGATGCATCCACTCGAGCTTTGTGCAGGATGTGCAGGCAGAGGCTGTGAGGATTCACTGGATAGACTGGCCCTGCCCTCTTGAGTGTGATGGTTCTTTGACACTGGGTTTGGAGATCTGTTAACTCGCTGAGTTAGAACAGTCCAGCGTTGTCCCTCTATCCCTTCTTTCCTTGAATTTTGCTGAGTTTTTCTTTCCGTTACATTTCTTTTTATTTGGAAGGGGAAGTATCATGTTGGTTATTAAAAAAACCAAGCAAACTCCACTTACAAAACAGTTCCTTAATAAACGCAACAGTTACCAGCTGTATTTCAGAGGGAGTACCAATACTTTATGCACTTTTGAGTGATGGGTTGAACGTCTGTTAATGATGGGGAGAGCTTTATTTTGGCTATGGTGGTGCATGCTCTTGGGGTGACATTTGTGTATCTGATGGAACCATGCACACTAAATCTAACTGGCAGAATATTGTGGAAGGAAATGTTTGAGAACACAAAATTCAAAGTGCAAAAGACCAAATTTAAGCCACCTTTGCTACTCATTATACAGGAACCTTCTTCATTTAAATGCTTTTACACATAGAGAAGCTTCCCATAACAAAAACATGTTCTGTGGTGTGTCCAAGTACTGCCCCAAGTGTCTGTTAGTCTCTTCACTTTGATTTAGGTTCAAATGTTTAGTGAAGAAAAATTTCCTTAGGAATTAGCCTGGCAGACTTGGGCAGGTGTTGACAAATCCTCCAAGGCTGTAACTTCCAAGAGGTGTGTAATGCCTCAGTGTCAGCAGTGGGGCTTCAACTTTGAAACTTAATAATGACTTTAAATCTGCTGTTAATCACTGTGGTAGAAGCATCCAGTTTGTCCTGAAGTTGCAACCTGAATTTCTTTTCCATGTCAGAAGGTTTTGCGTCTTTGCTTCCTTTTTCCTTACCAGCTGCCATAATTTAAGAGTTTTCTTTATAGGGCTTTTTGCCTTTCCAATGTAAGGTTGTGCAGCAGAATGAAGGTAAAGCTCCAGGGTAATGTATTTTTGCATTTAATACCAGGTCATTTAATATAAAGTACTGATTGTGCCATTTGTTTCTATATTTCATAGAATAAAAAGGGATGTTGGCAGCTCAGCACCTCCCACCTGTGCAGCAGCTGAGCAGCTGTCACACAGTGAGTCCTGTTGTGTTTAGTGTCAGGTCCTTGGCTCAGATCAAGATGAACCACTGCCCACAGCAAAACTTTAGCTTGATTATAAATGGGAGGCTAATTGGTGTCACTAATGGATCATTTCCATTTAATTCCTCAAATATATCTCCAGATGAGGGAACCGATGTGCATCCTGCCCCTGAGGGATGTGTTCTGTGGTCTGTCTGTGATTCTGGGATGGCTGGGCTCTGAGTGACACTTCTCCAAACTCCCCTCTGCAGGAAGCTCCAGTTCTGTTTCAGGTTTGCAAAGGGCCTTTGATGGAGCCCCTTAGCAACAGCTCAATCTTACCTGAAGGCTGTGCAGCCTCTCAGAGAGGAAAGATCTTTGCATGAAAAGAATCCTGGCTGGCTGTGGCTGAGTGATCTGCACAGGGAGGTCACCAGTGATGCTCTGTGGGGCCGTGCTGTTCAGCACCATCTGAGGTGACCTGGAGAGAAGGCAGACAACAAGGTGACAAAGCTGTTCCAGAGGCTATCATGCTTTAAGTTTCCACATTCATTTTCTAATCCCATTTTGAAGTTCTCAGCTACAATCTCCCCTGTTCATCATCCTGCCTTTCCTTTGGGTATTGGATGCTCCTGCTGTAGGGTGGTTTAATATCCAATTACACTGCACCACTTATGCACATCTTTATGTTGTGTGACAGTTCTGCTTAGGCAGTTATGGTAATTGGGAACATCCAGTTATTCTGCTTTTTGGTGCTACCAGTCAGTGGAATTTTTACCTCTGGCATAATGGTGGAAGTATTTTGACAAAGGTCTGTTATATGGGAAGAGTAAATGGTTGGTGAAATGAAAAGTACCAGGCTGAACTAAAAGGTTATTAAAAAGACAGTTGCCTGGAAGGTTGACTTGCATATAAAGTGCTTGGATGTGTGAAAGGAGTAATTAAAATGTGTGATGGTTTCTGGGAAAAGTGTGTAGAACTCTCCTCAAAGAAACTTCCACTAACTCCTGTGCAAGGTACAGGAAACCCCGTGGAGCTTAATTTAACCCAGAGATCTGCACTTCTACACTTTACATTTTTCACTTAAAGCTTTGGAAGTCTCTCCCAGGCCCTGAGCCTTTCACAGTGTCAGTCAGGGTGGGTGATAGCCTAAAACAAACATAGCCAGTCATGACATGTAGCTGCCATGAGGCAAATAGACCTGCTCTGCAGCATTGGGGAGGGTTTTTGAAGGGTCTGCTTTCAGCAGAAGTAATTTTTCTTTGCCCAGAGTGGCCAGAATATTTGTTAGCTCATTTGGATCTGTGGAGGCCATGGAAGAAACAATTCCTTTGGCACTGTGTTCAGAGAGCCCTGATTGCCAGGACATTACAGGAAGCCCTTGGACATGAGCACAGGGGGTGCCCTGAGCTAGGCTGAGGATCCTGATTTGATCCCTGCACAGTGTTTGTCAACAGTAGAACACAGAAATACCCTTTGCTTTTTGCTAATTTTCCTCCTGCTTCNGGTCTGCTTTCAGCAGAAGTAATTTTTCTTTGCCCAGAGTGACCAGAATATTTGTTCCATCACAGGAAAATGTTCTCAAGACTAAAAAGGAAGAATAGCTCCAGCCCTGAAGATTCCAGGCCCTCACTGCCCTGGAATCACCAGCCAGTCCTTGGCAGCTATGGTACTGCTCTCTTACTTTGTTAACAAAGGTGTTGATGGTAAATTTGTTAACCTTTGCTACCAAAGGTGTTGATGGTAAATACATCCGTGAGTGAGGAGTGTGGATACAGCACCTTGAAGAAAGGAAAAGCTGCGGCTGTACAATCTGTGTTCCCCCTGCACACCATCCTCCTCCTCTGACACTGTTTGCCTTCTCCTGGCATGGAGAAGTCTGAGGCAGGAGTCTCCCGTGTAAACAGGGAGCACCAAGCAACCCATCATTTGTCAGTTAACCCCAGCAAAGGGCATTGATATCTCTGAAGGAGGCAGATTTTATTTCAAGTGAGGCTTCATCTGCCTCTGACCTTGTGGAGTTTCTGTGGGCACAAGGAGCTCCCACTGCACTTTACCTCCTTCCAGACTGAAACCGAGCAGGGGCTGAGCTCTCACCAACAGAGCTCTCACCAACACAACAGCAGATGAAGTGCAGGTTTTTTTTTGGCTAGGATAACAATCTGGAAATAGAAAGGAGAATGATGTTTCTTTTTTTGGGTAACTTCAGCTGTATCTGATGCTTTGAGCAGTAAAATTGTGAGCCTGTGCAAGGTTGGAATCATCTTCAAAGAGCAGGCCCGGAATGGGAGCAAGCCCTTGACCCAGCTAATACAGGTTTCTGCACCAGAGTGCAACCTACTTGTAAATTCCTTGTGGGATGTGCTGCTGAACCGCCCCCGCTCTGTGGGAATGTTGTTTTCCAGAGGAGAGTGTGCTCAGTGTGCTCCTGAAGTTCATGTAATGGCTTTCTTGTTTATCTGCTTGAAGAAATCATCAGAGCCATCAATTCCTTTTCTCATTAAGGGATCTATCAGAATTGTTGCTCCAGTGCTTTCCACCTGAGAGGAGAGGCAGTGATTTGTTCTGTTTTCTCTTCAAGCTTCCAGCACACATCCCGTTGACTGCAAGGGATTCTTAGGGAATGGCTTAGTGACTTCCATGGTTTCTGGTCTTGAATGTTTCCAGGGGTGAAGCATCCTCTCTGGACAACCTGTGCCAGCATTTCACCACCCTCATTGTAAAAAACATCTTCCTCAGAGCTAATAGATGGGAAAAGCAGGGCACTGACACCCCACTGCCTCAGCTACAGGCACCAAATCCAGAGGACTGGGGTTGTTTTTCACCTGGTGCAGTCTTTTAGACTGTCGATGGCATTCATGACTAGATAAAGAGTATTTATTTCCAATTTAGTCAATTGAGATGTAACAGCATCTCTAAAATAGCTACAGCACAGGGGAGTTCATGTAAACACCAATAATATCCCCAGGTTTACCTACATAATTTCCTTCTCTGTTTGCAGACTGTGACACAGCATCCAGCTTGTAATGCTCACACAGTGATCACTGCAAGAGTGAAAAATACAGCTGGGTTCCCCCATCCCTGGCAGCTACAGTACCATAACAATAAAAGCACATTCATTAGAAGCACATTTCTATATTATCAGTCATAGATATATTCACAGGCCTTCAATAGCACTGCGTGCACAGGTGGTCAGAGACCAGGGCTGGGCCCTTCAGCAGGTTTTGACCACAGTGAAGGGCAGAATAAGAAAGGCAGAAGAAACATCTGAGCAATGTGGGACATCCTCCCAAAGTGCAGGGGGCAGTGCTGGCAGCAGTGTCTTGTGAAGCTCTGAGCCACCAAAGCACAAGGGGAAAGCCCTCCCTCTGCTCCATCCCCAAGCTGGAAGCAGGTGCCTGGAAAGACCTTTCAAGCCAGTGCAGTAAAGCAGAAAATGAAGCTCTGAGCCTTTCAAGGGAATCACTTGAGCAGGGAAATCTTGCTGGCAAAATGTTGTTGGTCACCGAGCGAGTCTGGATAAACCAGGTACCGAGCACTAAATCTCTCTCTGGTAGTTTGGAAACCCCTGGGTGCTGGCATTTGGGGATGCAGCAGTAACTAGCAACTAATTACAAGAAAGAAAGGGGAAAAAAAAAAAGCCAAAAATGCTTCTTGTCCTTTTATTCTTTGCAGCAGACAGGTGAAAGGAGTATTCTGCCAGCAGTAGCTTTTAATTATTTCATGACTGCACATGCCTCTTGTGCTGCAAGTTAGAAATGTCAGTTTAATTCTCTTTTAATTGCCTCAGCTCTCAGGTACCTGAGAGAAGCTGTTTTTGCAACTGCTCCTGGGCTCTGAAAGCAGCTGATTTCTGGAAAAGCACTCAGTGTGTGCCTCTCCTTCGGAAAGGGGCTCTGTAGAGAGGAGAGTGAGGAGTGCAAATATTTTTGACACGACTCTGTAGTTCCCTCATCCAGCATGCTCTGTGTTTGTGTAGATGGTGTGTTTTGCAGGCCTCATCTGGCTGGCAGAGCAGAAGGTTTTGGGCTTTTCTTTGTGTGCAGTTGAGGCTCTTCAAGCTTTCCAGGCTCCTCATCTGCATGAGGCCAGGAGGCCTCTGAGCTCCTGCACTCCCAAGGCCATTGCAGGGCAGCCAGGGCTCCAACTTGTGGCAGCTTGGATGTGGGAGAAATTCTGCTCCGTTTGGAATTTTAGCAGGCAGAAGGCCAGTGCCAGGCACAGGGCCTTAGACACGAACGGTTGCCCTTTTCCTTGGTGTCTTGGGTTGCAATGTATAACCAAAAGCATGTTTTCTATTCCCAGTGTATTGAAACCAGTTGAAGAGGTCGTTTTTTTCTTTTAACTCTTGGGGGGAGGGGGCCGGTGCCTTTTGTTAGTTGACCAGCTGTTAAAACCAGGTGGAGCAATGTTCCTTATCTCTTCCAGGACCCATCCTCCCTCCAGGGGGATATCTTCTGTTAATGGGTTATTAAGGCTCACCCCATGACTGATAACATGACATCATCCCACTGTAAGATGCTCCACCCAGTGGGAGGAGCCAAGCATTCCTACCTCGATAAAAGCTGAAATTCAGCATGGCAGGACAGCCTGTTTTTCACTGGATTCCCTGCAGAAAGACTGGACCCATCTCACCACCACTGGACCCTCTCTACAGGATCATCTCTACTTCAACAGAACCACATCTGTTACTCTGGGAGGACTTATTTGGACTGCTCCCAACACCTTGACCAGGGTGTCAGGTTGTATTCTGACTCTGTCAGTGTTTCAATGACTTTTTGATTTTTTTTTGTTTGTTTGCTTTACTGCACATGTATTTTTTAAAATACTCCTAGAAAAGAACTGTTATACCTATTCCCATATCTTTGCCTGAAGTCCATGAATCGCAAAATTATAATAATTTGGAGGGAGAGGGTTTATATTCTCCATTCCAAGGGAAGCTCTAGCTTTTCCCTGGCAGACACCTGTCTTTGCCAAACCAAGACACATGGGGAACTAAACTCACCCCCCAGGTCCCTGATGTCAGTTTGTAAGAGGTGTTTGGCACTCCAAGGGCAGCCAGGGTTGCAACAAGTGGTGGCTTGGATCTGGGGGAAATCCTGCTCTGTTCATAATTTCAGTGGGCAGAAGCCCAGTGCCAGGCACAGGGTGGGCCTTGGAAACGAATGGTGGCCCTTTTCCATAGGCAACTAAACTCACCCCCCCAGGTCCCTGATGTCGGTTTGTAAGGAGGTGTTTGGCACTCCAGGGGATCTGGATTTTTGAGCAGGAGTGGGTGCCAGCCGTGAGGACCGGAGCAGCTGAGCAGCTGTTTCTTAATGGATCTAGGTTTGGTTTTGCTCACATTGATTTTTGCTTAGACCTGACCTCCTTTCTCCTTCTCATGGCTACAGTGTTCATTTGAAAGCACAGATTTTTATTTTCTACACTCTGTTAATGCTTTTCCTGCTCTTACTGAGCAACCAGGAAACACCGTGCCGATGTGATGAATTACAGAAGTTCTGGGGCTCTGCTAGCTCTCAGGTCTTGTGGCTGTTTCTCCTGGCGAATGCCAGGCAAGAACACCGTCGCTCAGGGATCCTGGAGAAAGACCAGTGCAGCTCTCTAGAAGGAAAATTGGACACAAAAAATGGGGTCTTGCATCAAGCAAATGCCTTGTGCCACAAGTCACAAGGTTGTGGTGTCCTCGCATCCCTCCCGGCCCAGGCAGCGCCTTTCTCCTGCGCCCCACCCCGCACACACTGCACTCCCCCAGGAACCAAGGACTTCAGGGTTTTCCCCCCAAATCAATGACCACTGTGCAATGAAAAGAACAAGCACTTCTGATTTATTAATTCTGTCCTTTTATTTCAGCAGAAACATCTCATCTTAACTGTCCTAAATTAGCAACAGCTACAACTCAAGGGTCTAAAGAACATATTCCAGAGGAATATATTCCAGATCTAGTGTAAATAATGTTATCTGTAAGAAACAAAAAAGGCTTCGTAACACTTTTCTTTAAAATACTAATCTCTAAGCCTTTAGGAGTTAACTTAAGGAAGGTGCTTGGCTTTATGTTGCTTCTTCAGTTAAACATCAATGTGCAATTTATTAATTAAACAGGAATAGAAGGCATGAGATGGCCTTCATCCTGTTATCTCTACCTCTAGCATGGAACACTACTAATTCTACCCTTAATTTAACCTACACAATTAACTCTATTTTATTCCTATTTTTACTCCTCAGGCTCCTAGTAGGCCAGGGCCCCATGGGAGGGACACTGAGGCGCCCTCTTGTTCCTCAGTGCTCCAGCTCAGGTGTCTTCAGGCCACGCTATGGACAGCCCTGGCCACATTTCAGACAGCTCTGGCTTCCTTGGAGCTGCACCCCACCTAGGCTGGAGGCACTGACAGGCAGTAATCTGCTTCTGCCCCTGCCCCCTGCCCACTGGGAGCTTCCAGCAGGCTTGGTGAGGGGCTGTGGGGGCAGCAGTCTGGAACCAGGCCTGGAGTGGAGGCCTTTGCCCACCATGAGGGGCTCTGCTGGGCAGAGCTGGGGCTCGGCCTGTGGCTGTGCACGGGTGGAGGTTGCCGTGCTACACCCAGGCCTCGTGTGGCTTCACAGGGGGCCTCTGTTCTGCCATTCCCCAGCTCTGGTCTTGGTGTTGTGTGGGGGCTCCCACTGCTGTCCCTGAGCCCGTGCCCTGGTGCAGGTGCCGCTGTGTCCCCGGCTGCTGGCTGTGTTGCCGGATCACAGCCGCCACCCTGCTCAGGATGCCCCGGGAGCCGCGCCGCAGCGAGCGCAGCAGAGCCCGGCTGCGGGCCCTGGGGCCGTGCGGGGTCACTGCCCGGCTCTCCCTGCTGCTGCCTGCGCGCCAGAGGGAGCAGGAGCTGCTCTCCTGGCCACCTCTTGTGCCTGGGCAGTGGCACACACAGGGTGGTCCTTGCCCTCATGAGCCCCGGCCAGGGCAGCAGCTGCCAGGGCACCAGATGTGCTGGGCAGGTCAGCATCTGCCTCTTCTTCTGAAGACGAGTCGGGGTCCGCCTGGATGGTGTACCACCAGCGGGGCATCACCCAGAGGGCATGGGGAGGGAAGACATTCCACTTCTCCTCTGACAACTCTTCCATGCTCTTGTCTTCCCCTTTGGCAGCTGATTGATCTCCAGTTTGGGGAGAAAGCTCCAAGAGTCCTGTGCCTTTGCAGGGCTCCAGGTGTCTTGGTTCATAATTACGGGACGCGTAGTCCCTCTCATCCCTGCTGCTGCCGGCATGGACATCCTCTGAGGTGTCCTCCTCCTCACTCACCATCCCTGGCAGGAGTATCCTCTCTGCTGCTATTGCCCACTGCCTGCGAGCTTCCACCTGGCTTAGTGAGGTGCAGGGGTGTAAGTAAGCCAGAAGGGTTATGGAACTGGAGACCGCTGGCCAGCTGTGAGGGGCTCTGCGGGGCAGAGGTGAGGCTTGGCCTGTGGCTGTGCACGAGGAAAGGTTCCCGTGCTCTACCCAGGCCTCGCGTGGCCTCACAGGAGGCCTCTGTTCTCCACTGCAGCCCTCCTCTGGGTCCTCTTCCCCCTGGGGCAGCTTTTGGAGGATTTCTACTTCCAAGTCCTCCTCTAGGCTGAACCAGGACTTCTCCTCAAGTTCTGATGTTGCCAGAACCGCCCCCGCTGCTGGCCCTGCCCCCTGCCCACAGAGAGCTTCCAGCTGGCCGGGTGAGGGACTAGGGGGGCAGCAGAGGCTGTGCGGGGCAGCAGCCCGGCTTTCTGCCCCTGCTGCAAGGGCTGCTGCTGCCGTCACTGCCCCTGTGCCCTGGTGCAGGTGCCGCTGTGTCCCCGGCTGCTGGCTGTGTCGCCGGATCACAGCCGCCACACTGCTCAGGACGGCCCGGGAGCCGCGCCGCAGCGAGCGCAGCGGAGCCCGACCGTGGGCCCTGGGGCCGTGCGGGGCCGCTGCCCGGCTCTCTGCTGCTGCTGCCTGCGCACCAGGGCCGGCACAGGAGGCACGGTGCTCGTCAGCCTCCTGCGGGGCTGCCCGTGGTTCAAAAGGGGAAATCTGTACGGAGGAGAAGAAGGATGAGGACGAGGGGGCCCTCTGGGGTGGAAACGGCCCCCCTGGCACAGCAGCTCCTTCCCTGATGCCAGGCCCAGCCCTGGTCTTGAGGCAGCTGCGTGCTGCCGCATCCCTCACCTTCCGACTCCTCCGCAACCTCAGCCACGTCTTCTTGGGCTTCACGTGGGTGCTCATCTCCTTGCCCGTGGACATCACTGAATAGTTCCGACGCTGCCGTCTCCCGAGAAGATGCTGTCTCCTGACGGAGCTGCTCTCCTGGGAGTGGGCACCCCGGGCTCTTTGTGCCCTTTTATAGCCCCCTGGTCAGGGCGCGGCCCCAAGGTCACAATGGGATCTGGGCACACACAACACCCCCGTCACAAAGGGGATTGCTCCGCCTGGGGTGCCAAGTGTCCCAAAGGGCTCTGGGCAAAGTTAAGAAGTCCATCATTTCTCCCTTTATATGGTGGAGTAAGACATAGGAGAACTCACACAGTTCAGGAGTCAAAAGAAAAGAATCCGGAGATGAGCTGTTGAACACAATTTTGAAAAGAAGGAGACCAAATACCCGACATGGGCTGGAGTACTTCAGTGTCTCTTTGGCTTTAGTTGAATTCAAAAGGTTTCCTTCCTAAAGTGGAAAGATGTAAAATACGGAAAACCCTTTCAAGTTTGCCTTTTCCCTCTTGTATCTTTTGTCTAAGAATACCAGAGTTGCTTCATCTTATAAAGGGCACAAACTGCTGAAATGCTCTGAATTGCTGAGAAGTCTTGGCTGAAGCTGGGTTTAGATGTGATTCTGGTCAGGATCCCCTTAGGCTCAGCTCTGTAGTGATATGAACTGGTACTGTAAGCTTGACTTAACAGAGGCTCTGGCTAAAGGAGTCGGGCTTTGAATGCTTGTGACTATTTCACATCCCTACCTGCTGCTTTTCTGGGCACAGGTGCAGTTCCAGGGGCTTGAGGCAAAGCCCACTGGGCAAATTCCTGTTGCCTTTGGCTCCCTTGTGCAGGACACTGGTAGAAATGTGGTTGTTTCTGTTACTAGAGTGATTTTCCTCAGGTGAACTCCTTGGGCTTGGATTACAAGGAAAAATGAGGAGATTCACTGCCCATGGATTCTCTGTGCAGATTTGGATCCTCTGGGCAGCTCTGGGATCCTCCAGACAGTTTCTGAGTCTGCTGGGCATCTCCTGCGTTGTCTGGGAAACTCCTGGATCCTCTGCAGCACATTTTGGGACAATCTAGAAACTTCTATATAGTATTGGGCCCAAATCATGGGAGGCTGAAGAGCCCGTGGGGCTGTTGAAATATTGGGGAGTGTTTGTGCAAAGTGGTCAGACATGCTTTAAAAATCAGTTTAGATATCCTGAACACATTGCGGAATGTCTATTATTTGCATGCAAAGTTGCATTTAGAAAGAATACACAGTTTGAAAAACAGTCAAACATTTTCTATCACTTGATATAACTTTTAAATAACATTTTACTTAAAATCATCACCTTAAGTCATTTTCATACCTTTTCTATTATGTGATTTATAACATTAAACTGAGCTATCGTCTATATTGATTTAAAACTAAACTCAGTTTATATTTTTCACCCTTGTTAAATAAAACCAATATTCTCGAAATTACCTTTCCTCTCCTTTGCAGTGTATGCCAGTGTTGTAACAACACTCCCTATTTGTCCCTCCTGACTATACTTTGCTTTTCATTATGGAATAGTTTTGGGCACATGGGCGGGATGCCTTTGGATAAAACTAAAATCCTCCTAATTAAAAGCCTCTTTGTGTAAGGGGAGAGTAAGGAAAACACAGAAGTTTTCAGGTGTATATTTGTTTTTACATTCATTTTATCTTTGTTTCAGAGGAGTTATTTTATAGCTGCACCTTTTAAAATAGTGAGAAAATTAAATGCCATTCACTTTAGATATAGGGAGGAAGGAAGGAAGGAA
>VXBB01025225.1:49136-89936 GCA_013399915.1 Illadopsis cleaveri | reverse complement strand
AATGCTTCTTGAACTCAGACAGGCTTGGTGCTGTGACCACTTCACTGGGGAGCCTCCTTCAGTGCCAAACCACCCCGTGGTGAAAAGCCTTTTCCTGTTATCCATCATAAGCTCCCCTGTCACAGCTTCATGCCATTCCCTCGGGTCCTGTCACACTCACACTCCAGAAAGGCCTCATGGACTTCTGGCAGCACAGAACCCAGTGCTGCCTTCTAGAAAAACGTGAAGGCTGGGTGGGGGGACTGGGAATGGGGATCTCGAGGTATTTTGTCTTTTAACACTTCTGTTCTTTTTGCCCACAAGGCTACCACGGCCCCACGCATCCCGTCCACACGGCTGGCGCTGCACCACTTCGACACCAGCTACAGCCTGCACCTGGGGGCCCTGTGGCCCTCGGTCCGTGCTGGCCTGCTCTGTGAGCAGAAGTATGGAGCCCTCCTCAACAACTTTGCTGCTGCTGACCCCCAAGAGCTGGAGCTGCTCAACGCCACCGATTTCATTTCCGAGGCCCACCAAAAGGCGCAGCAATGGCAGCAAGGTGCAGCGGCCAGAGGGTGCCAGGAGGGCTCTGGTGAGGGCAGGACTGTGATGCAGGCAAAAATGATGACACAGGCAGAGATGTCCCCACCACTTTGCGCCTCCATCAGCTCCAAAATCAAGTGTTACACCTTCCCCAGGGGTGACATCACACGCTTTCGCCCTGCACGGTGAGACATCCCTGACAGACCACCACGGTCTTTGCCAGCATCAGGGGCTGCTTCCATGTGTCCCCATCCTCACTTCCAACTGCTCTTTTATTTTCTTTTTCCCCTCCAACATTTGCTTTTGTTATGCAAACTGATGATTTCCAGGCCGGATTCTCTGGGGCTCCTTGACTATTACCACATGGATGCAGCATCTCTCCTGCCTGTCCTGGCACTCAATGTGCAGCCGGGTGACTTTGTCCTCGACCTCTGTGCGGCTCCGGGTGGGAAGACTCTGGCTCTGCTGCAGACTGGGTTTTGTGGTGAGTGGGGAAGGGTGTTCCCTTGTTCCCGTGTATAAAACAGGGCTGGAGGAGTGTACTGCACCCATTCATGTCTGACCATTAATAATTTCTGTGTGTAAGAGCTGGGAATGAGATGTGTTTCTGCAAAAGTGACATTCCCAGTGTGCCTGTTCTGTCCTGTCAGGGCATCTGGCAGCCAACGACATCTCCATTTCCCGGACAAAGAGGCTGTGCGAGATTCTCCACAGCTATGTTCCCAAAGAAGTCAGGGATACTGTGAGTGTCACGTCCTATGATGGAAGGGACTGGGACCATGTGAAAGGTGGCACTTTCCATAAGGTATGTGTTTGGGAACCAGTGAAGATAAACTGATCAAGTTCAATTCCCTCCTCTTTTTGAGGAAGACAGCAGCTTATCCTTCCATATATGTGTAGTTTTCTGTAATCATAAATGCAGAGAAAGAGAGAGGACCAAGCCACATAAGGAGTAATATTTCCTTCTGCTATCCCTTCCTGCAGGATCTGGTGTATTTGTGCATCTAGAGTTGTACCTTTATTTGCCTGTGTAATACTCCTTAGAAATCCTGTTCTTGTCCATCACCTGGAATGGGTTAAATGCAAAGATTAGATAATTCTGCCTTCTCAGCCACAGGGGCTGGATTTGGTGTTCCAGGGGCTGGGTTGGGTACTCTACGAGGCATTGCTGCAGCAGCAATGCCCGTGTGTGCTGCAGGAGCGTTGCCAGGGACACACAGAGAGCAGGGACATTAAATGAGGACATGAGTTAGTGCAGGGTGTTTTGCACCATTTTTGCACGCTCCCAAAATGCCAAAGCAGCCAGATAATTGCAGTTCAGTGTGATGCACACCTGTGTTCAGGCACAGAGCTGTTGGCAGGGGTGGAGGAGCTGGGCATGGGGGCTTGCTGAGCTTGACCTGTGCAGGGGGCTGAGGTGGGACCTCTGCTGCTGCAGGTGCTGGTGGATGTGCCCTGCACGACAGACAGACACTCTGCCATGGAGGAGCACAACAACATCTTCCACAGGAGGCGAACCAAAGAGCGTCAGATGCTGCCCATGCTGCAGCTGGAGCTGCTGATGTGAGTGAGCTTGGTTGTGTTGTGTTCTCCAGGTGCTGGGACAAGCTCTCCAGCACTGAAACCTCTTCTTACTCTGTCCCCAACTGGGAAATGGGGAAACCATGTGTAGTTTTCTGGCAGTAGTTGAAGCACATCAAATCACAGTAAGTGTAAGAAACTGCAGATGTTTTTGGTCATATCACTTGTCCTTCTGTCCCCAGCAGTAGCTGTAGGATACAGGGAGAAGGCTCTAAGGAACAGGATGGGTACAGTTGTTTTGCTGGTGATCTCCTGGGTCCCAGCAGTCAGCCCTGGAGGATTTCTGAGTGCCCACCTATCCCAGCACACGGGAGGCCGTGTGATGCTGGGAGGTGCCACAGCTTGTCACTGTGAGAGTCTCATGGCAGCACATGAACTGCAAGAATCTCTTCCCCTGCACGTATATCCCGTTCCTTTGGATGTGACTGCAGGATTACACCTTCCAGCTGCTCTCCAGTAGCATCTCCCATGTTAAATTCTTTATCAATATCTGTTTGACTCTTTGCCCTGGCCCAGAACACTCATGTTGCAGTGACACAGACTGCCGAGCGTCTGGAGTTCTGTGGAGTCTGTCTGTCACTTGCTATGAGGTCCCTGTTGGCTTCCCAGTTTCGGTGGTGGGGATGCCCGTGTCCCTGTCTCAGAGTGCCCCTGATCCCAGTGTGTGTGTTCCCCTTGGCTGCAGGGCTGGGATCCTTGCGGCGAAGCCGGGAGCAGAGCTGGTGTACTCCACGTGCTCCCTGTCCCCGCTGCAGAACGAGTGTGTGGTGGAGAGGGCCCTGGACATTGCAGAAGCCCAGTTCAACATCAGGATCCATGTTGAGGACTTGAGCCACTTCCGGACGCTCTTCCAGGACACGTTTTGCTTCTTCTCGGAGTGCCGGCTCGGGGAGCTTGTCCTGCCTCACCTCACAGCCAACTTCGGGCCGATGTATTTCTGCAAATTGCGTCGGATGTAGAAGGGGTAACAGACTCTGTCGGCTGTCAGGGAATAGTCCAATATTTAAGGGAAAGAAGAGTTGCTTTATATTTATTTTTCTTTCTAAAATGTCCCAAAGGAAGCCTGCTTTTTTACTGCAGACATAGGGAATAAATGAGAAAGACCTGCTGTGGCATTTCCTGAATATTTATCTGTTTGAGACTGAGGTGTTTAATCTAGGAAAGAGAGAGAGGTCTCATCAGAGAGAGCGATTTATCTGTCTGTGTGGGACAGGATAAATGGCCCTTCTCTCTTCCTCCTGTCTGACTGCTTTGATCCTACATGAGCAGGTTTGGGTTAACAAACACCATCTGGAGATCTCAGCCTTTCTGTCCCACATCTCACCATCTGCATAAATGAATTGCATCTGTCTATCTCCCGCCTTCAGAGAGAGCAGCCTGAGGTCCTGAAACCAGAGGTTCCCTGAGTGCCCCTCCTGTGGGGTTGGAAATGTGCTTGGGATGCTGGAGATCTGCTACTGTGGAGAGGCCAGTGACTTGCCATCCCTCACAGCTAGGAAGGCTGTGGTTAGGTGTGAATGTTCCCATGCTAGATGCCATTTAATGTCCAGTGGGCAGGTGTTCTTATGATTTTGAGTAGTAACTTTACTTATAGAATCATCACCATCTGTGAAGGATTACTGGGATTTATAGTAAGAGTTGCTCAATAGTTACATGTTTTTGTGAGGAAAATACAGTGGTGGGAAGTGATGGACACAGCTGTATTCCTCATGGAGCAGCCCACAGTTACATCCATATGAAGTTACTCCAGTGCCAGCAAGAAAATAACTATTGAACTTGTGTAATCCTTTCCTCTCAGCACCGCCCTGCTTGTGCAGGAGGCTGCACTGATGGAAATAGAGGTGAAGGGGTGAACCCACATCCATGGCCATCCTTGCTGGAAGTACAGTTCCTAGATTTACCACTGTTTCAACCTATCTTAAGCCAGTCCTGCAGGGCATTTTGGTTCCTTACAGGATATGTGTTTATTGGTAAGGACAGGGGTCAGGAGGTGGCATTTCCTTCCTCCTCCCCTCCTCAGTGTAGTCTCTGCACTGCTGGTGGCAGTTGTGCAGCACTGTCGCAATGGGACACGAGATAAAGATGCTTGACTCCAGTCAGAAGGCAGTAGAAATCAGAAGGTTTATTTACAATTCATTCAGCCCTTTTATAACATGCTGCACTAAGAAGACATGTTATTGGTCCAGAGGACTGACACCTCTCCCACTGGCTAAGTAACAGAAATAGCAAACAACACCTGTTGTTATGGGAAAGGAATATTGTTTACACAAGGTTGTTTTGGGAAAAACTGTTGAAAAGTTTCCCTTGAGAAGAGCTACCTCTTGTCAAGCTCAGAAAATATCAAGTCCACACAGCACTGTCCCTTCTCTTTGGGGACCACGGTGACTATGCCACTCTCTTGTCACGGCTGAGGGTCTCCACCTCCTTCATGAAGCGCAGGCACAGCTCGTCCTGCCAGGGCAGGGCCACGCACTGCACGGCCACGGGCATCCCCACAGCTCCTGACACAGCCTGCAGCCAGTGCACAAGGGAGGGGTCACCTGGGGGGCTCAGACCTCCAGCAGATTTTGGGAACTTGCTTTAGGCCTGTGGCTCATCCCAGAGGGTGGGGAGGTTGGAGTTTGAGCCCTGTTAGTGTGCTGGGCAGAGGGAAGGCTCTTGCTCTTCTCTGATAGAAATGGTTGCCAAATCTTGGGTAACATGTTTGAGACACCTTCCCCCACACACACCCCAGCCAGCTGTGCTTTGAGCTGTCTTGTAGGCAGATCCCTTTTCTTTCAGCATCCTCATCCCTGATCCATGCTCCACTGACAGCCTGGGCCTAGTTGAAGACAACATGGAGCAGGAGGAAAATGCAGTGTAGTGCTGTGGGCTGTGGCTGTTGCAAGGACCTGCTCCCAAAAGCTTTGCTGCATGGCTCCTTGCTGGCTTCAGCCTACCCAGCCTGTGGGCCATCCTTTAGTCCCCCCAAAACTTAGTGACTTACCTGTTGAGGGCTTGGGAGAAAAGCAAGGGATGTGTTCAAGGGGGATTTGGGGATTAGCAAGGGGTGTATAAAGAAGATACGAATTTTTTTTGTGCTGTGCCCATACCGATGGAGATAATTAGGAGCCCCTGATAGTGAAACTGTTACCTGAACTCCCATCATCAGTCTCTGCTCCACCACTTCCCATACCTGTTTCAGTGTCCGGTCCCAGGGGTCATCACAGCATCCTTTGTAAAGCTTTAGCTCTTCCTCATCAGCCTCTGTCACGGTGCTGACGGGAACAACCCCGGCGGGGAAGTTCAAGAGGTTGTACAGCATTGTGGAGGAGACAGCAGCTGAGAGAAGGAGAGGATGCAGGCAGTCACAGCCTCCTGTCTTACTTCAAAGTTACACATTCCATATTCACTGAAGCCCTTGAGAACTGTGTCTGTGCCCACTTGCTCAGAGAGCTCAGTGTAGTTGCTTTTCCTTCCTAATTCCTGTAAAATGCTAGGATGGGCAGTGAAGCTCCATGGTAGTGGATGTTTCCCTCCAGTCTCAGCCACTGTGGTTGGTTCTCTGCCCCCCTGGGGAGGCCCCAGAGTCACTTACTGAGGAGTTTCCCAGGGTATCCCCTGGTGAAGGCAGGCCCCAGGACAGGGCACAGCACAACGTCCAGCTGCAGTTCCTTCCACTGGGTGATGAACTGGGAGCGGTACACCTGGGGGAGGAGAGGGGCATGTCATGGAGCCATGTCCATGCCTGGAGTCTCTCAGCCTCTCCAGGCAAAGCTGAGGAGGCAGCAGCAGGCAGCAGTGCTTGAGGGATGAGGCAGAGGAGCATCTGTTTGCCTCCACAGCTTGTGGCCAGATCGTGGCCAGGAATTGGAAAGGTGCCACCTTAGCCATCCCCACTCCCAGGACAGCCTTCGTTGTTCCTGGGCATGAGCATTGCAGGCAACCAAAGAAGTCCTGTCTGGGCCCATCAAAAGCCCATCTACCCCATTCCTATCCTTCTTTGTGCCTTTTTCTCCATCCTGTCTCCTCCCCAGCAACCCCTCCCCTGCACAGTCCCTTTCCAAACCGATGACTCTCTGACCTGGCGCTTGCCACAAAGCCTCAACTTGTAGCATGATGCCAGAGAGCAAAGTCCTTGAAACACACCTGTATTTGATGTTGATGATTCCACATCTCCTGCACTGACCTGCAAGTGGAAATCATAGCAATTTTTTTAAGCTTTAAGAGGAGGAGGAATTGCGTAAATAGTCCTCTGGGTTGATAAGCCCTGGTGATTTTAGCAATTGCTTAAAACAATACAGCCCTCACAATCTTCCTTAAGTTTCCTTTGGCATCTGGCCAAGCAATTTAAGCAGTAAATGTCTGGAAGTGCTGGAGAGAAGGCTTCCCTGATGGGCCTGGATTTAATACTCATCTCTTCCACAGGCTTCCTGTAATGACCTTATCTATTCAAGTGCCTCATTCCTGTCAGGATATCACTAGGGGCAGTGACAGCATGTCCAGGAATGAAGGACATTTGCCCCTGCAGAGACCAGATCACAGCCTGTTGTGAATCCAGTCCCCCCAGCCAGGGACACCTAGAGGAGAAGGTATCACCCATTTCCATGGACATCCCTGGGGACAATGCCATCTTACCTCATTCCAGCCAAGGCACTCAGGTAGTCAGCCAGGCGGGGAAACTGGAAAGGCACAAGGTTCCTTAGGGACATGACTTGGGGCTGCAGTAACTTGTGTCACCCTGGGAAGCCCCAGTTCCTGTCCTGAGAGACAGGGACTCACCAGAGGTTTGAGAAGCAGAGCCAGCAGCTTCTTCACCAGCCTTGGCATCTTGCAGGAATTCACCTGTGATTTCAAGCCTGGATCTACAATATCTCCTGTGCTGAGAGATGACAAGAGGATGGGGTCATGCCAAAGAAGCTGTTTGCCCTTTCTGAGAGACCTGAGGGTTGTTTTTTTGGGGTGGGAGAGCTGGGCTCGTTGTGCCTGTCCCACGCTCATGGTGTGGGGATGGAGGTGTCGGCAGCACTGCTGCCTGAGGGCTCCTACTTACAACACATCCAACCAGGCACGGCCTCCATCAGCAAAAAATGTCTTCAGAAACAGTTCAGTCACAGCATAGGGGACCCGAGGAGGAGAGAACAGCACCAGCTGCACCAAAACACAAGATTATGTGGCTGCCTGGGGATGTGAATAGTTTCCAAGACCCAAATGTGGATATTTCTCAAAGGCAGAGAAGCACCTCCCTGGGCTCCATGTGCCAAGAGAAGCCCTGGTTCAACCGTTTTCCATCCAGCTATCTCCCCATGAGATTATTCCTGCTGATTGCCCATGGGATGCACTGCTCCCTTAGGCAGAGGGGTCTCTGCCTGGTGTTATGTGGCTGGAGTAACATAATCCCATACCTCAGCCAGGTCATTTTTCCCACAGATGTGGTTGGGAGCTGTGTTTAGTTTCTGAGGGGTGATTTTCTCAGTGAGGAGCGAGGCTGGGGATACCTGGGGAGAAGAGAAGGGGGTAGTGGTGCTCACCTGGTGCCCAGCTGCCTCCAGAGCACGCCTGGTTTCCTTCACTGCCCTCCTCATGCAGGGGGGCAGTGGAAAGTAGCCGTCAGTGTCATAGTACCCGACCCGCAGGGGAGTGGAGCTGGAGTACACCTGGAGCAAAGAGACACCAGTTTAGCATTCCTATTCCCAATGGGATTGCTGTGAAAACCCTTTGGACATACACCATTGACCAGGTCTGGGACTGAGACTGGATCCAGCCCCACCCACACTATATCAAGAAAGGAAGAGGGGTCCTCTCTAAACCTTGTGACACAGTGGGAGGGTCTCCCCTACTCCTTGTATTTCCCTATTAAATTCTTAGATATGAACTGTTGGCCAGTCTGGGATTGGACTAGGATTGGATTCAGCTGTACCAGGGCTCTGTCAGGAGTTTAGAAAGTACGGGGGTCCTTTCTGAGCCTTGTGACTCAATAGGAGGGTCTTCCCTGCCCTTTGCACCCTTGTCCTTTGCACCCCCAATCTCCACACAAATCATTCCAAAGTGACACTAAGCTGAGTTTCCTTTGTATGCTCCATCTTCATAATAAGTAACAGAGCGAACCCTGTCATTGAACTTTGTCACCCTTTTGCAAATTTATATTAAAACCTGCTTTTTCCAATGCCTTTGACAGTGATTCTTTAGGTGACCTAAATCACTCATTTGTGACACCCACCCTGCTGGGGGTAGGTCTGCTCCCATGCTCACACCCTCTGCAGAAGGGGGCAAGAGCTCCAAATGCTAAGGAGTGACTAATATTCTGGTTTGCTGTTTATAGTTACCCTTTCCAAATGTCTACCCCTGCCTTTTTCTCCAGAGAAAAGGAGGAGCACAGCACTCTAGACAAGTGTATTCAACCACTGCTAAAAAGTGTGAAGGTGGAAAAACCTGAAGCTGGTCTGCTGCAGAGAGAAAGGGAACACCCTCAGTTAAGACATTTGCTGCAGCAGTTTCTGATCCTGTCTCATCTTCCCTTAAAGATGTCCTGCTCTTTGCTCCCAGTGTTGCCTTCTTCCCCGCTCTTTCCTGGATCCTCTCAACTCAATAAGCTGCATTCCAGCTGAGAAGACAGACAGGATAACTACTGATTTGCCTATTATTTTTTAATGAGAATTATGAATTGTGCCCTCAAAGAGATCTATTTTACTGATCAAACAGTAAAGATAACTGGACCCTTCAGGAGGGTGTGTGGCACCCTGGAAGGAGCTAGGGCTTGCTGAGTGAAGGGCTCACCTGCTCATTGNAATTATTTCAAAAATTTAATTGAGTAGTGCAAAACAGGAAACTTTGGCCAAAATAACACAAACTTAAACCCCAACAAATCTTGGTTTTGGTTTAGCCAAAACTATTCCATTTTGGCATCATTTAACCACTTTAACTCCCCTTTACTTTTCACTCCAGGCTAGATTCACAATGAAAATACACCCGTTTCCCACAAAATCCAACCATGCTCTCTCCTGGGAGAGGTTTTGAGCAAAGCCAGTCACCCTTTTAAGAGCCACCTCCTCTCCTCCCTCCAAGTACTCACCCATTACTTTTCCCTTTCAGCCAAGCCTGACCATGAGCAGGGTTGGAAGGGCAGAGCCAGCACCCACCTGAGCCTCTCGGCCGTGGGTTTGAGGCCGCAGAGCCCGCAGAAGCTGGAGGGCAGGCGGATGCTGCCGCCCATGTCGGAGCCGATGCCCAGGATGGAGCCGCCCCCTGCGATCAGAGCTCCCTCCCCTCCCGAGGAGCCCCCGGGGCCCCTCTGCGGGTTGAGCGGGTTCAGTGTCTGGCCAAAGATGGGGTTGCTGCATTCGTAGCTGGGGAGAAGAAAGCCAGGAGAGAGGCTGTGAGGAAGAGCCAAGTGCCTTGGGTTGGTTTGTTTTCCCTTGCAGAGAGCCTGTGTGGCACAGCCAGCCCCATCCTTTCATCCTGTAAATCCCTCAGGATACAGCTCATTCCCACCAGCCTCTGCTCTCCCTCTCATGCACCAGTGCACTCGATTTCTCTTAACTCGTGGTAGGTTTTTCCCCCTCTTTATCTTATTTGACAGCTCCTTCAGTTGAGATTGCTGCTAGATAATGGAAGAGGGACTCTCCAGGCCATGTCTCAGTAGCCAGGAAGGAGCCTGTCCAGGGACCTACAGCCTGGGATTTTCCTTCAGAAGCACAACCAGAGGGAAGATTTTTAATGATGTGTGTCACCTGAAGAGGGACTGAGGCACATTGGTCATTGCAAACGGGATGGCCCCTTGTTTCTTCAGGACCTTGACCAAGACGCTGTCCTCCTCCATCAGAGTGCCCAAGCACTGCACAAGCCCACAGGTTGCCAAGTGGCCCTGCAGAGAGGAGAAGTGACAAGGGACACAGTCAGTGCAGATCCCTTGCTCTTTTGGAAGGATCATCTGGCGTTTCTCCAGGGGTTGTGTGTTTGGTACCAACCCACTCCCTTGTGAGCCCTTGCTTGAGGACTCCCTCTCATTCCATCCTTGGCAGAGAGCTGCCAAGCACTCATTGGGTTAAAGCTTCTCCTGAACCTCTCCTTGCTCTTTTCCTTGCTCCTTTTCTTCCCTCACCCAAATGCAGCTCCATACTTCATAGGTGCACCAGCTCAGGATCAAACCCAGCATCCTGCTGTGCAAGTGAATCCACCAGTGGATGTTCAGGGAAGCAATAATCCCAGGTAAACAAAATGTGTGAGACTTTTTCAGTTAGCCTTGATATTTGGGGCTTGCTTTGGGCTTAAAGCCCTCAACTTTAGTGCAGCCTGTACTGTGTCACGTATCAGAGGAGAAATCATTTGTGTCTATAACTATTCATCCCTGGTTTTTCTCTGCTGATGGAGGTTTGTCCTGCTTTTGGCTGGGGTAGAGTTTATTTTCTTCACAGTAGCTACTAAAGGGCTGTGTTTTGGATTTTGTGCTGTAAACAGTGTTCATAACACAGGGATGTTGTTGTTATCACTAAGCAGGGCTTGCATAGAGCTTCTCATCCCACCTCAGTGAGCAGGCTGGGGGTGCACAGCTGGGAGGGGATAGCCAGGACAGCTGACCCTAAGTGACCAGAGGGACATTCCATACCGCAGGGAGTCAGGCTCAGCATATAAAGCTGGGGGAAGAGGAAGGAAGGGGAGATGTTTGGGGTGATGGTGTTTGTCTTTCCCAGTTACCATCACACATGATGGAGCCCTGCTCTCCTGGGGATGGCTGAACACCTGCCTGCCCATGGAATGTGGTGAATTAATTCCTTGTTTTGCTTTGATTGTGTGCAGGGTTTATCTAATAAACTGTCTTTATCTCAACCCACACGTTTTCTCACTTTTACCCTTTCTATTCTCTCTCCCACATCCCACTGAGTGTGGAGGGCAGTGGGTGAGTGAGTGAGTGCCCACTGAGTTGCAGCTGCCTCAGACACAGCCAGGTTTCCTGTGCTGCAAGCAGGGAGGGGGATTGGGCCCCTTTCCCATTCTCCATCTCCCACAACTTCACCAGCCAGCCCAGCCCACGGTGGGACACTCCACAAACACAAAGGGAGGAACCTTGTGGCCGATGTGATCCTTGATGCTGACGGGGACGCCGTAGAGCAGCCCTTTCTCCTTGCACTGCTCTACTTCCTGGAGTTGCTCCTCACACTCTGGGATAAAGTGTCGCAAGCAGTTTGTCTGCTGGGTCACTTCCAGGGCCTTTGTTGGACGTGTGGAGGAACAGGTGTTAGCAAGGAACAGCATCATTACAGGGCTGCATTCAGCAGCTATCTTGATCTACGAAACACGGCACGAATCACCCCCTCCCCAGATCACCCCAGCTCAAACCATCTCAAAGCACTGTCCAGTGATGGATCTGACCCAGGAGACAGAGCATGTTTTTCTCTTAATGTCTGCTGTATTAAAGGCTGGTCATAATCCAGCTTCAATGAGCCTTTTCAGTCACCAGCACACACACCATGGCATGGAGAATATAAAAGATTTGCTTTGTTCATCTCACTGTGGATGGACACTCACCTTCTCTAAGTAGGTGTAGAGGACAGTCCGGGGGGACAGAGACCCTTCCTGGAGTCTTCTTGTGAGTTCCAGCAGGGGCAGGGACAGAATGGCATCTGTCTGGACACTGGGGTCCTGCAGAGGGAAGGTGAAGGGATCAGGGCAGCAGCTGCAGTTAACCTTTGGCTCAGGGGATAAGGCTGTTAAGTTTTGTCAACATTATCAACAGAGCTTGCTGGAAAGGCAGATCCTGCATGTGGGGATTCAGACCCTGAGCTGCCAAGTGTTTTATCCTGAGTTTGGATATCACAAACAGGATGAAAACACAGGAGCCCAGGTGTAGAAGGGTTTGTGCATCCACTGCAGCAGAGGACATGGCAATGCCTTCCTCCTGGCACGGTAGAATTTACCCCCTGACCAAGACATAAACTCAGCTGAGCAAACACTGCCTGGGGCAGAAGGTACCAAAGTTCTTGCACACAAGTCTCAGGCTATCCTTTCATCCCTCAGAACAGATACAGGCAGTGCAAGACAGCCTGGGCTGAGAACAAACATTTAACAGCTCAAGCCCATCAAACCGCAAGAAAGTCAACAGGTAAAGTCAACAGTCTACTCAGGTAAAGAAGACTGGCAGTGCTCAGTGCCACCAGGTTTTTAGAGGTTTTATACCATGTATTTATATTTATACAGATCTATATTTAAGAAAAAAGGTTGCATATATATGTATCACTTGTGGCTAGTGTGCTTTATCTCCGGGTGTGTTACCTGTATAAACATGAGCTGGTTTACCCAGAATGTATTCAGAAGTGAATAAAGCAGAAAGGAAAGGTAGTTAGAAATGATGTTGCAGTAGGAATTCAGGGCTATGCTGGTTGGATGCCTAGCTCATTCACTCCCATGTCACGTCCTGGTTGCTCCCAGGGGACACTGAAAACCCTGTGCTTCATTTAGACCAGGCACAGTGCCACTGAGAATGCTGCCTTTGGAGACACCCCTAGAGCTGTCCAGAAGCCAAGTTTTAGAGATAAAGGTATAGGGGTGTGAACAGATATGCAAACTTAGAGTTAAATAGAGGAAAAAGCTTTCTTGCTTCTACCCATTATTGGTAAGAGACAATTCCAGATCGTGAAAGAATTGGGGTTTGGATCAATGAAGATCCAGTGCATCCTCACTTGTGTTCAAAAACCTCTTCTCAGTGAGTAATTCACATTCCCCAATCTGTAGACTCCCACCACATCTCATCCAGCTTGAGAAGGGCAGTGATCTCCCTTTCTCCCGAGGCAGCCTTTCCTCTAGTTGAGGGCTGCTGGCGTATCTCCTCCTTATAAAAGCTATGGGGCCATGAGCTGGAAGGAGGAGCTGAAGGGCAGCATCAGCAGCCACCCCAGTGGGACTCAGACACCTGAGGAGGACAGGTTACCTGCTCCCTGAACTGCTGGACAGCCTTTGCCATTTTCTTCATGCCCTCATCCCGGGTCCTCCGAGCCTCTTCCATTTTCTTCTGGATGGTCTTTCTGCCCAGCCATTTCCAGACCACCAGGCCTGCCACAGAGCCGCCGAGCAGGGCGAGGGCAGCAGAAGTGTCCACCTTCCTCTCTGGCAGGAGCTGTCTCAGCTGCTGCTGGATCATCATGTGTATTTCTGGTCTCCGAGGATGCAGTGAGCAAGAAAAGCAAGGCAGGTGCAGGCAGCCTTCCTTGACTCCCAAGGCCCATCCCTCTCCCCAGCACCACTATCCTGGGTCAGCAGATAGTTCCGAGGGTTCAGTCCAAAGCTGACTCCTGCAAAGCTACTGTAGGTGGAGCTTGCAGTGAAAATGATTAACCACAAAATGGGGAAGGTATAGTTTGGCCAATAACCCTTGTGTTCATTGGGGTGTTGGGTTTATAGGGGCTTTCTGGACTGTGGGAAGTTTTCCACTGGGGAGGACTGTAGGATCAACTGAACAAATGAAGCAAGGAAATTGCTGGTCTCCTGTTTCCTGTGTAGCCTGAGAGGACAATGGGAGAAGAGAAAAACCAGCTTGAAATAAGGCTACCCTGCACAGAGCTGGGGAGTGGTATGCTGAGGGAATGCATAGCTGTGCATGGCTGGGCTCACAAGTCCCTTCCGCTGCTGCCAGAGTGGCCAGAGGATGTTTTGGCACTGCCCTGGTGTCCTCATGCACCAGAGGGAGAGGCTGTTTCACACTGTGACAAAACACATTGATATTGCCTTAGGAGTGGAAAATCCCACAGGCTTGCAGGCCAGAAGCAAACTATTTCCACCAGGCATTGGAGTGGCTGGTGTCTGACATCTTTCCTGCACAAATGCCTCTCACTACAAGCACCAAGAACCACACACTGAGCTGAAGGCAACAGCCCAGCTAACATCAGCCATGGTCTGCCTGCAATCTCCTCTGTTGCTTTTGGATGGTGGATCCTCCCTACGGGTCCCCTCCTTGGGAAAAGTGTTTGGGCAGCTATGGATTGTGCATTACAAAACTTTGCAAGCTTCAAGCAGAGTGTGGAACTGGATATGGAATGGAAGTTGAAGAGCTCTCTCCCTTCAGGGCTAAGTGGTCCTCTAGTGCTCAGTTTTCCAGTGTCATGTCTGTTCTTAGCAGTTGTAAGAATTTACTGCTGTTTTCTGTCACAATTTGTGTCAGCTGGGAATGTTCTTATCTTAGTCTTAACTAGAGAAATTTATGGACTCTGAACAAATCTGGCTTTGGTGTCCTTGAGGAAACATTCTGGAGCTGGCAGCACTGTAGTAACAAATTGAGCTGGCCTTTTCCTGGGTCCATTCCAGTGGCACCCTTCCTTGGGGGATGGCCCCTCAGCTATGGCACTGCTGGTGTGAAAAGAGCTGCAGCTTGGGGACATGCCTGCAGCTCATCCTGCTCCTGTTCCACGGTTCTGACTGCAGCAGGAGCTTCCAGAAGGTGCAGAGTGGTGCACGTGAGTAGAGTCAGCATGTAGTAATGCCCAGCCCTCTCCCTATCCTCATCCAGCCTCCAAGAATCCATGCAAACACTTCCTGAGGCAGAAGTGTGTTCTTTGCCTGTGTGACAGCATCATGACCTCTGTGATGGGCTGAGCAGCTGTGGGAGGGTTTCCTCCCTGTGCTGGGAAGTGTCAGGGGATTGGCCTCCTACATCCGCCTGTGCCCTGGGATCAGAGCCCTGATCCTGCCCTTTGGACACTTGGTAAATGTTTAACACAGACAGACACAGCTGTGTCCGGACTGACTTGGCATTTCAAAGGGCAAATTTTTCAGCAGGCACAGCTGCATTTCCAGATGGCCGGATGCTGCTGGGGAAAACCCTTCTCCTGTCAATGTGCCAGCATCTCCACACCCTTCATGAATCCGAGGTGTGGCTCCTCCTGCCACCACAAGGCCACAAATCCAAGGGAACCTAAAGGAGGGAAGCAGAGGGATGTCCCAAGTCAAATCTCAAGTCCACAGCAGAGGAGACAGACCTGCCTGATTCATAGGTCAATTGACTTCTCCGTGTTGATTTTGTCACCTGAATTGATCCAAGACCAAGGTCAAACCCACTAGTGGAGTTCAGGGGAAAGCCATGACCTTTTCACAAGGAGAGGCAGCCTGTAACAGCTGGTCTGGGATCTCATTGTGGCATCCACAACATGCTCTTCACTTTGCCCATGCCAGGAAAAGGTAGTTAAACCAAGACAGAGGGTCCCCTCCTTCCCCCAGCAAGACCTGCATCATCTTTGCTTGCAGGAGCAAAACTGCACTGATTCATTCTCAGCAGGTTCAGCTCTCAAGCAGGCTGGGCCTTTTCTGAAATTCTTATAACTGAACTGTTTTCTCTCTAAATTAGTAAGAAACGTCTTTGTCAGTTTCGACCCCATTTGGATTAAAATGACAAAGAATAAGTCCTGACAGCTGTGTCTTGTGTTCATGTATTTGTAACGAAACACTCTGATGCTCTTTTCAAAACTATTTACAAAATGAGGCATGTTAACTATGCTGCTCTGAAAGAATTTTTAAGACATTTTGCAAAATACTGAAATCACAATTAAATGGGCTGGACCCCTCTGGGGAACTTGTTCAAGCTGGCTCAGAGGGCTGAATAAGTGTTTGCTGCGAACTCTCCAGTTTCTGACTCATTTCAGCCTGGAATATCCATTGGAAACATAATACTTTCCTCAGTTCCAGTCCAACTTCACCAGCACTCACAGAACATAACAACTACTAAGAAACTTTCCCCTACCTAACCTGCAACATTCCAAACTCCAAGGACATCAGTTGAGAGATGAGAATCTCTCTAACAACCCTTTTTCACATTGCTCAACCAGGACCCTGCTGGCTTTTCCTGAATAAACTGTGATATGATGGGAAGAGAGAACTCCCATAGCAACACTCAGACCTCTGACAGCAGGGCCTGCTTTCTCTCCTGACCATCCCTATATTTTCCCCACTTTTTATGGGTATTGCACTATTTTCCTTCAGATTTTCCATAGCCAAGTGGTATGAATCCTACTTAGAACTTGTCCAGCAAGGCAGGGACATGATCAGAATGCGTGCTGCAGAGAGCTGTCAGTTCTTCACCAGAAGTCCAGGAGCATTCCTATTTCTTCCATCATGTCTGGTGTCTCGCACAGGTCTGTCCCCACTGAGTGACAGCTGTGACTTCAGTGCCCTGATGGTGAGGGACTGGGATGTTCCCAGCTGCTGCATGACTGGACACAAATCTTACAGCAGGAAGCTGGGCTTTCACTGGTCTCCCATGGGCAAGCAGGGATTGTAGGAAGCTGGAGAACAGTAAGAACAGGAGAACAGGAAAGAAAAAAAAATAAAGCAAGAGCAGACTGAGATCATGCTCAGAGGGGTGAGGATTTGTGCAGTAAACAGCCATTTCAGAGTGAAAGATGTAACCCTAATTCTTGTGTGGTTTTTTGTGTGTTTCAAGGGTGAGCCTTGTTATGTTCAGGTGTTTCATTTCACCCGCTTTTTGAACATTTGCTTTAAGCTTCTTCAACTATCACCTTCCTTGAAACTTGTTTGAAGTGAATGTCTGGGATCCTGGGAATGTTTGTGTCCCTAATTTTCTCTGCCACTGCCTGCTACATAGCGAGCTCTGTGTGTTTTGGATACTGTAAGGGGACACCTGACCTGTTCTAACCACTCATGTTCTCTTGGTGTAAGTCCTTCTAGGGAGTTTTATTTGCTCCTGGTGTTATGATTATGCAACAATGTGAACTGCAAACTAATGAAAATGTGCTGAACAATCAGGCAAAACCAAATAGAAAACCTGGATTTTCTGATGCCTCAATCTCTTAACCTTGCTTGGTTATTTATCTGGCCACAGAATGAAATGTGGATTAAGGAGGCCAGATTTAAATTACTAAAATCAGGAGGGAGGAGGAAAAAATGATCAAAGGCCACAGCCAGGATATTGTGCTGAAGATGAAAGAAACTAGTAAAAACAAAGCCCTTTTGACCCAAGCAGCATTGGTACATAATTCTCTGAGACAGACCAAAGCCTGGACTTTGCTCAGCGCTGGGCAGCTGGACAAGCCCTCTGCAAACACACAGTGCAGCTCTGCAAGGGCTGCACAGCCTGAGCTCACAGCTCCTGGTGAAGGGGCTGCAGCAGGGCTGCAAACAGCAGCACTGTGCTGGTGGCTGTGGAAGGGGCTGACATTCTTCCCCCTGCTTGGAGGAGGCCTGGAGGAAGAACTCTCTTGAAAACTTGAAGTTATGCCCTGCTAAAGGCTTTTCTCTGCTAGTGTTTCAGCACCCGACGTCACCAGAGCGCTCTCAGCATCACCCTCCTCAATTTCCCCTACATTTATGCAGCAATGGCAACAGATGTCATGAACAACCTGGCTGGAGAAGGGCCCTAAATTTTACCCAGAAAGGTGCTTTGCTGTCTGCCCAGTTGAGGCATTTACCTGGTCTGTAAATTCCTGAACGGACCCCTAAATCAGGTCCAAACATGTATCTTATTTCTGTCACACTTTTTCAACATTTTTCTTGATGTTTTCTCTACCTCATCCACTTCAGTGCCAGGAGAGTTTTAACTGAGCATACATGCTCTCTACTTCAGTGTCTGCTGGATCATATGGAGAAATTCCCTTTGTCTGCTGGGTCTGGGAGTGAGTGCTGGAGGGTCCTGAGATCTAGTGACTGGCTGGAGGCAGGAGAGAGGAGAGTGGGAAGAACAGCAAATCCCTTTTAGAGACATCCTCAAGGAGCAGCTGGAATGCACAGCACAAGTATGCCTGGAGAAATTCCTTTTAGAAGCAGGACTTTTTCACTTGGTTCAGCCTTGCAAAGATATGAAGGGATACAGGAGTGAAGGACACAGACCTTTCCTTGCAAAACAAGGTCCGTGCGTGCTCAGGTCTAGCCAGGAATGCTACCTGGGCAGATTACTTGATTAATGGAGATATCCCATCTTCCCTTTGACAAGACAGCTATGAACCCTTTGATCGTGGCCTGAGAGGGTCACAGTGCCTCCACAGGCTCCCCCCATGCTGGGGCTCCGTGGCTGGTGCCCCAGGTGCAATCCTGCAGAGGCAGGGCATCTCGTGGGAGCAGGGTGTGCCAGGGAGCCTCTCCCGGATCCACACGTGTCAGAGGCTGGTGAGTCAGGTTGTGTGACTGTCACACTCCCTGTGTGACTCAGACCTGCCGGTGGCCACAGGAGGCAGCTGGATGACTGGAGCACCCCTGCACAGCCCCAGGGAGGCAGATGAATACCAAGGGCAGAGTCACCCCTTCTCTGTCCCGGCAGGCTTGGGGAAGGAATCACCCTAATGAGCATTGCTAATGATGGTGCCTTATTTCAACACACACTTGGTTATTCATCTCCTTCATCACTCCCCCTTTGTTCTCCAGCCTCTTCTTCCACCCTGAGAGTGAAGGATGGGTCAAGAAACAGTGCACAATTGTCACGGTGTTATTGGAAGCACCCAAAAGAGGAATGACCCAAATGTAGCCACAGAAATGCTTTCTCAGTTTTCCCTGAAGTGTTTGTAGGCAATAAACCCTCATCTTTTTCCATTGCTTAACTGGAAGAAATAATGAGGAGCAGGAGTGATGAGAGACCATTTAACATTTCTCTCAGCTTATGGTTAAACAGAGAACATTAAGCTCTGCAGTACTCCATGCACAGCTAAACTGCTGGATGGTGTGGAGCTCTAGACAGCAAATGAGTTCAGGAAGGGGACAAGTTTGTGGAGGAGAGCTCTCTTGGCAGCTATTTAAACTCATGGGCTGACTGCAAGGCTTTGCCAAGAAGTCCCTTAGCCAAATAATGGCACAGCCAGAGAGGGAATCCTGCACTTACCAGGTTTTACTCTCCCACAAACATCTGCTCCTGCCCACTGTTGGAAATAAAATATTGCAATAAACAGCTCTTTGGTCTCACACCATACAAAAAATAATATTAAAATGTTGTTATTGGATCCTTTTGGTCCAGCATTAACTTATTTCTTTTGGTTTTTTTGACTCAGTTTAACTCTAACAATGAAGGACAGTTTAGACAGAGATTTTTGCTGACTACTTTTAAACAGAATTTAGTGCCGCTTTATTAAAACATTAGTTCAGAGCTTTCAACTCACTATCTATTTTGCTTCATGTCAGGTAGAAGGTGGCTGGAATGAAGGGCAGGGAATGAAAAGCCATCACACTGGAGGCTCCTAGAAATCACACATTTCTCTTCGTGCCACGGGCAAGGGTCTCCACCTCCTTCATGAAGCGCAGGCACAGCTCCTCCTGCCACGGCAGGGCCACGCACTGCACGGCCACGGGCAGCCCCACAGCTCCTGACACAGCCTGCAAAAGTCAAGGGCAGTGCTGAGTCAGGGCACCAGGCAAGCACGGGACACTGCAGGAAGGGAGGGCAGAGGAAGGCAAATGAGGGCACAGCTGCCAGGCTGACAAACACCAGCCCTGCTGCATCACGGGGTGCTGGAACAGTGGATGCAAACTGCGCTGCTAAACAAGCTCCCACTCTCACTAGGGGATGTAGACAAGCCTGGGGACAATGTCCCAGAAGTGTCACTCTGCTGGTTGCTAAGACTTGAGCTCTTTTCCCGCTGACCTCTTTCAGCCTCTTGTCCCAGGGGTCTCTGTAGTGCCCTTGGTAGTGCTTCAGTTCTTCTTCATCAGCCCTTGTGACTGTGCTGACTGGCACCACCCCGGCAGGGAAGTTTAACACGTTGTACAAATTGGTGTAGGAAGTGGCAGCTGGAACACAGAGCATGCAAAATGGCAAAATTTAATGTGCTGGGCCAGCAATGACCTTCAGATGATAACGCGAATTGCAGGAATTGCAGACTAGAGTTGCTGGTCCAGAGGAGGCCCTGAAAACATGCTGCCTCAATGGTACTTTTAATGGAGAGGTTTGAGGCCCAAAGAGCAGAGACTGACCTGTGTCTTCACTTGTCACTCATGTGGAGATTAGATGTGCTCTGGGAGGGACCAATTCAGAGTCTACATCTATCCCTGGGGAAAAATCCCAGCTGTCTTTTCAAGATATTCCTGATGTCCAGTTACGTAACACCACTGTGGGGATTTTGGATCCCAAAAGGTCATTGCTAGAGGGATGGAGGACCTTGACTGCTGTAAGCTATAAAAAAGGCCTTTTTCTGCAAGTCACATGCAATGAGCCTTCCTGCTGTTTGCAGAGTCTTGGGAAATGTGAGACAGCTGCATCCAAAAGAGCCTGGTCCAGTACCAAAGTCTACCCCAGCTGTCCTCACTGCCACTCTCTGCTGCAGGAGTAGCTCCGGGGCTTTCTGCAGCAGAAAAACAGGGAAAACTCACCAATGAACAACTGGGAGAGAGGGACCACTAATTGCTGCCCCATAATTATCCAAACATCTTCAGCTCAGATGAGGTGGGGGTGTGAGAAGACCCACCCAGAGGCTTCTCCTTTGCTTTCTTCCAGAGGGAAGAGTGAGCACCGTGCATGGTTTGGGGAATGTCCGTGGGACTCAAGTATCCTGCTGCAGCTCTGCCCATAAACAGGACCTGTGTGTGTGCAGGGGCTCCTCAGGGGACATTACCAAAGAGCTTCCCAGCATAGCCATGGTTGAAGGCTGGCCCCAGGGCAGGACAAAGGATCACATCCAGCCTCAGCTCCCTCCATTTGGAGATGAATTCCGTGCGGTAAGCCTGGGAGGAAAGGCAGAGAGGGTGGCAGACAGGTCTGTTGGACAGCAGTGGCAGAACAATGCTGACACAGAGGAAAAGGAGGGAGAAAGCCTTCCTGGATACAACAACAACAAAAATTATGATAAAATCTGAGCTGTGCTTTGAAAGCGTAAAAGATTTTGTTCTTCCATTTTTAGGTTTCCTGTCAGAATACCATGTGCTGCCCAGACCTAGACATTGATGCTAGGTGTGTGCTTCAGAACTGATTTATTTGAGTATTAACCCAATCCTTTCCATGAACAGTTTGTTTCAGAATTATATTGAATGGAGATCAACAGCAGTTTGTTTGGATGGCTAAAAAGTCACATTTCCTAAAAGTTTTGGTTATTCTGGTAGGAGTATTAAAAAAACATGAATCCAAAATACTTCCACAAAGCCTTCTTTCATTCTGCATGAGGATACAGGTAAGGAAAGGAAGCAGCAAGAGACATTTAGGCAAGCCCCAGGACATCCCCCTCAACACAGGAGGCACAGCTTCAGGATTGTACTGCAGCTGCAAGAGAGACCTAGATTTGTAGTCTGGTTTACCACAGCTTTGCTGAACATCAGGCAATGAATGAATCCATCCCCAAAGAGATGTCCCACTTTGTCTCAGCAGACACAGATGGAACCACAGTACAGTTGCTTCTGCAGCCATTTTCTGGCTACAGGGACACATCTCTCCCATAGCCCAGCCCCTGTCCTGCACAACCCTTTCACAGCAAGTTTTCTGTGCAAGAGTCTTCCAGCTCTCTCACAAAAGACCTGGCCTTGGGGCTATTTTTTAGTCTGACCTCAATTTCCACCTGCAGTCTGAGATCCTTCCTGCTGAAAGTTTAACAAATGAGATGTGTTTCCAGGAAATACAGTCACTGCAGCTAACCTGATTATTTTTTTTTTCCTGAGAGAAAAGCTGGGCACTAGCCAAAAGTTTTGAATCAGCTCTTGTTTGCAGTAGATGAAAACATGTGAATATGGTTTCACTGAACTGCAACAATTCAAAATACCTTTGAAGCTATCAAATCTTCTAAAGTTTTCTTTTTTAGTTTCTTTTTTTTTTTTGGTGGTGGTGGTGGTGGCTCTTTTTTGTGTTTGTTTTGTTGGTTTGCCTGTCTTGGTTTTTTTATGTCTATTTGTTGGGTTTGGTTTTCTGTGGGGGTTTTTTCAGGAGTGGCAGAGGAATCAGTTTTCACCATAAAAAAACCCCATGCCCATTTCATTTCAAACACTCCCACCAGTGACCAGGCAGCTTTTCAGGAGTTTTTCCTCTGCCCTATAATTTGTCAGACCACAGTGCACACCCATGGAGTGAGTGGCACTGATAGAGGCTGGTGGTGCAGGCTGGGGGGATGTTTCTCCTCAGGGAGGATTGTGAGGGTGTTCCAGGGAACACAGACCCTGCCTTGTGGGAGGACACCAAAACAGCCTCTTCAGCGTTGCAAAACACCAGCTGAAAGAGGATACTCTCCATAAATAGATGGAGGCGGTGGAAAATACCAGAGAGGAGAGGTGCTATTTAAACCCAAGGACAAAAATAAAATAAGGATAAACTGGAAGGGAGTAAAGAGCACGGGAAACATGAAGGTTTCCAACCATCAGGGCAGAGACAAGAGGAGGCAGTCAATAAAATCAAACTGAAGCATAAGACTCAGCCAGTTTAAAAGAGGAACGTGGTCAGCTTGTGGCAGCACTGGATGCAGCTGTCCAGGAAAAAGCTTCCTGTCTGAGGTTCCTTATCTCAAATGAGTTCATAAGGAAGCTACCTCAGTCACAGAGTTCATGTACAAAATTTTTGACTCCTAATGTCTCTGCCTGATAGTTCAAGCATGGCTTTAGTTCAGAACAATAACACCTAATACCTGAAAGGAGGAATTCACAACAAGAGACAGAAAAGACAAAGTGAAGCCTCATCTTTAGTGGCTGCTCCTATGCTGGTTTTGCTTAGACAATGCAGGGCAAAGTATGGTGAATAATTTCCAACCCCAAGTCCATCACAGAGTGCAAAACAATTGTTTAGAAACTTCGGAGACCTATCACTAGAGTAAGAAAAATAAAGTAGAAAATCACATTACCGCCACTGCTCCATGCTGATCCCAGAGGTTTTTGGCAGATCTGGAAAGGTGGCAGAAATAATGAGCTGTGTGACTGTGGCAACAGAAAACAATTAAGAAAATGCACGGACAGCCCATTGCTCTGGAAAAAAGCAATGGTACCACACAGCTGATCCCCTGGTGCACACGTGTTTACAAGTACATCAAAAGAGCTTTTGTTAAAGCATGCCAGAAGATCTGGATAAAAATCAGTCTTCTAAATTCATTTGCTACCAGTTTGGTGTGTCTGTGCCTCTTTTAGAGGTGCAGGGACCTCACACCACACTGCAGGGGCAGGCAGAGACCTCTGCATTAACTTGGCACACGATGCTCTGGGTACTACCTGACAGGGAAAACAGCTCTTATCTCCCTGTGCTGATCTCCATGGAGTCATCCAGCTCTGTCACTCTGAGGATCCTCAAGCTCTTAAAACAACCCCTGGCTGAGAAGCCCTGGATGAGCCTGTGGTGAGCCCCCGTGGTGCAGAGGCAGCACACACTCACCTGGCTCAGCCTGTGCCCCACAGCCCCGGGGCAGGGCTTTGCACAGCCAGCTGGCATCTGCCTGCATGAGCAGGTGGGCACAGCCAAGCACATCCCCTTTCTCCAGAGCCATCCCAGGGTGTCTTACCCCACTCCACAGAGAGCGCCGAGATCCCGAGCAATTCGTGGGTACTTTTGGAGGAGAGAGAAAAACCCGGGATTAGTCAACAGCAAAGCAGCTGGAGTAGCTGGCTACCCTGTGACTGGATTTTGGGCATCTGTCTTGTCCTAGCAGAAGTGGCTCTGAAGGACAGGCCAGTTCCAGTGAAGTGGGTTTACTCCCACAATAATTTACACATTTAATCACTACAACTCATACAAACAAGGCTCTAGACCACACTACTAGTCCTGGAGAGATCTTCTGGATGTGGGAATGCTGTTTAGATCCTCGCTAGTGATATCCATTCTCCTGGAGCTCATTGCTGGAAGAGCTGTATGCTCAGAGGTTTCCTGAGAAAGGATCATATTTCAACCTCCCCATGCAAAACTCCCACAAAAGGCTGTCAGACTCACTTGATAAGTTCAGCTTGGGTTTAAAAATTACATGTATTTCACTATGAAACCCCTCAGGCACTTAACATGAAGCAGCCAAGCATTACTGGGTGGTACAATTTACCTCCCTGCACAAGGAAACCTCCCCACCTTGCAGATCTCCTATAACACAGGTGAGACACATCCATACACTTACTATGGGTTTCAAAATGATAGCCAAGATCCTTTTCACCAGAGCAGGAAGCCTGTAGGTGTTGTACTGGGATTTCAGGTTGGGATCCACGATGTCTCCTTTGCTGGAAGGGCAGAGAGTGAAAAATCAGGACAAGTCACCTGTGGACAAGTCACAGAGCAATAGTAACAGTGCTGCTCCCAAGGCAGGGTTTGTCTTGGAGGGGAGTTGGTAGAAGAAAAATCTGCCCATTTCAGTAGAAAACACTGAGCAATAGATGCTGAGGTATAAATGTTCATTGCAAGTGACAGATAAATCAGTTCTTTACTGGCTGTGTCATCAGGGCCATAAAGTTCTGGGGGGCTTTGCAGTGGTGGGGACAGCACAGCCTGGGACAGGCTGAGGTGAGAGAGTGGCTGGGTGGGAACCCACAATGTTACCTCTGTGTGTGCACTGCTGCTCATGCTAAAGTCACCCTGCCAGAAACTGCTCCTCTGCTGCTCATTATCCAGTTTGCACACACAATGTAAACGCTCTGGATGCAGCCACTGGCCTCACAGTTGCAGGTTTCACAGCCCACACGGCAATGGGGGCTCACAATATTTACTGAATATCGAAATATTTACTCACAAGCACTCCACCAGGTGGGTGGCCCCATCTGAGAAAATCCCTCTGGTGAACAGCTCATCCACCACGTAGTCAATCTTTGGCAGGGCAAAGGGAACAAGCTGCAAGAAAACCATCCCTGTCCAAGAGGCAGCAAAGGTGAATGACTCACAGAGCCCTCTGTGAGCCTCCCTGCCTTACCAGTGGTCAGTGGTTAGTGGGAAGTGGTGAGAAACTTACACCCTCCTTTGCTGCTCTAGGACAGCAAGGCCTCATTTTCATCTGCCTGCTGTCCTTTCCCATTAGTCCTATCCAAGGCATTAACACATATTGGGACCTGGCACAGGCTCCACTCCTGCACATTCTCAGAGAAGAATTCTTAGAAACTTCAAACCACCATTTTTTTTTAATTATTTTGCATCATTGGAGCAGCTGCCATAGAGAAATCTCCAGTGGTGGAACCACAGAAAAATGTGGCCTAAAATAAGTCCCTGGAGGGTCAATTGTTCTAACCTCCTTCCCACTTACCCACTAAGAAATCTGTAAGCTGTGTTTAACAGCTGAGGGATCATGGAAACTGTTTTGACATTTATGGGAGCACCAAGCACAATGGAAAAAACAGTGCTTGGGGTCACTTGGAGATATCTGAACATAATTATCACATCTGCTAGGCTAGAAGTGTAAGCAAGATCACTCCAGTTTAGAAAACAAGCTGCTGCATTTGCCTTTCTCTTTTACAGGGAGCAAAAGTGGAGATGGAAAGTGATTTGTCCAGACTTTGTTAGGAGCAGGGAAACAGCTGCAGGCAACCACAGGCATGGAAACCCACCGTATGCCCTGCATCCTGGAGGAGCTTCCTGGTGTGCTGGACAGCCCTTTTCATGCTAGGCGAGGGCTGGAAGTACCCATCTCCTTCGTAATACCCGACACGGAGAGGCTGGGAGCTGGTGTAAACCTGAGAGAAGAGGAGCCATGGCTTGCATCCAGAAGAGCAGGACTGGACTGTTCCCAGGGCTCAGGGAGGCACCAACTGAGCTCTTCTGGGCTGGGGGAATGATGAGAGGAACAGGGCTGGTGAAAAGCAGTGCTGTCCAGAACACAGGTCTGCAGCAGCTGTCCTTGGTTTGGTTTTTTTGACACCACCTCCTGCCTGCCAACCCTGCTGCGTGGCTGCTTCTTGGGGTCACTCATGCTGGGTGCCCTCTGTCCACGAGGATGTGTGTTTCCCTGGATCCTTTGCTATCTTGGACATGAAACCGGACAGGAATCTCCGGAGATTGTACTTGGTTGTTGGGCAGATGGAGACATGGGAGCACCTCTGAGCCTTACCTGCTCATCAAAGGGGATGGGGGGCACGGTGGGGTCCAGCTGGAACATCTCCTGGCAGAGCAGAGCCTTCATGCACAGGGCCAGGCTGTCCACGTCCCTCGCCATGGGCCCCAGCATCGCTGTCACTGTGAGCACAAAGGGCCTGTCACTGCAGCCAGGCTGTCACAGAGGTACTGGTGGGGCTCCAGCAAGGGGGAGTTCCAGGTCAGGGAAAAGAAGTGGGGAATGAGTATAATGAGCAAGGAGGTCCAGCAGGAATGATGTGTCAGTCTCAGAGCAGAGGCAGCCTAATGACCTCCTGGGCCAGGCTTCTGCAGTTATGAGGAGAGAGGGCTGCAGCCTTCCTGCCAGTGCTGCCTGGCAGCAGCTGAAGCTGTCAGAGTCTCCTGGCAGCATCTCCAGTGAGACATCCCAGGCCTTTGGCATCCACACCTCACACCTCTCCTGCTATGTACTGCACTGCCTAACTCCATTCCATCACTGTGTTGATTTCATTCTGCCGAGCTTCAGCCAACACCAGCCACCACACAGAACAGAACAAATGGTGCAAATTGTCATAGCACAAAGCTGTTTTAATAGCTCACTGCTTTGGCCATGAGGCACAGGGAGAGAGCAGGGCATGCACACTTGCTGGCATTTCAGTAGTAGTAGGAGGGGTAAAAAGCAAAGGTTTGACACAGTAACATGTCATCATGGACTTACCTGATTGCATTCCTATGAGAGGGGAAACGACTCCCTGTTTGCTGGGAACATAATGGGAGAAGCAGATTAGCATCAGGCTGTAGGGCAGGTCATCATGCTGACTTGCAAACTTCCCATTTGCCCTCAACCAAATCTAGGAGGGAAGAAGTTCCTGCAAAAACTCGACTCTTCCTAGGCTATGAAGAAGATTTACATGGCCTGGAGGCTGCTAGGGATAGTATTTATTATCTCTTTCCTCTGCTGCAACTAATTCCTTATCTATGGGCAAACCGCCTCTGATAAACAGAAGACACTTATGAGCAAAGCAAGGGCTGCAAAACATCTGCAAAGGAGATCATCCTGTAGTATTTGCTTTCAGCTTTTTGGCCAGCGCTATTAAAATAAGCCTTTGCTGTGATACAGATTGAAGCCATCTTGTGTTATTAACAGAGCAAGTTCAATGCTAACTTAACCCTGGAGGAAACCATGGGCATTACTACAAGGTTTGATGCACTGTGGGGGACACTCTGCAGCCTCCATAGTGGATGGGAGAGGAGGACAGAAGCTGGGATGTACCTGATCCTGTTGCCCGTGGGTTTGAGGCCGCAGAGCCCGCAGAAGCTGGAGGGCAGGCGGATGCTGCCGGCAACATCCGAGCCGATGCCCAGGATGGAGCCGCCCCCTGCGATCAGAGCTCCCTCCCCTCCCGAGGAGCCCCCGGGGCTCTTCTGGGGGTTGAGCGGGTTCAGTGTCTGGCCAAAGATGAGGTTGCTGCAGTCGTAGCTGCGCAGAGGAAGATCAGCAGGTGAGTGAGGTACTTCTGCCTCTGCGAACCATAAATACAGGGCATAGAGCACCGTGCAGGGATGGGTGTGGAATTAAGGTGGAATTGGCACGAAGTAGATTTGTTGAGACAGCTGAATTTAAGAAGAAAGAGGCACCAAACACAAGAGAAATCATTTGAGATCGAAGTGAGGAGGCAATTAATGTGCATGATTAGCTTGGCTAGCAAGAGGCACGTGTCACAGTGTTTCCATGAAGGCAAACATGGCATTACTTTATCATGGTCTGTGGGATGTTGGTTTTCACAAAGGGGATTCCCCCCTGGTGCTTTAGAACCTGGACAACGACGCTGTCTTCCTCCTTCACTTGGCCCAGAAATTTCACCATCCCTCCAGAGGAGATGTGGCCCTTGGGGATGGGAAACAAAGCTCTAGGTGCAGGAGAAATGTCACAGCAGGAGTTGTGACAAAAACACACCTAATTCGTGATGCCTCTTGTAGCAAAGTTCCCACCTAACTTTTTTCAGAGGCAGAAACAGGACCTGACTATCCCAGATCAGAACAGGTTAGAAGTTTCTGCAGAAACCAAAATTTTAATCATAAAAAAGCATGTTTGCTGGTTTGACAATATTGGATCCGTAATATTGGATCTCAGGATCCTTGTCTGAGGGAACTCTTAGCCAGTCCTGATGAGGATGGGACAGAGGAACTGGGGATGTACCTTGCAGTTGATGTGGTCCTTGATGCTGATGGGAATGCCATAGAGCAGCCCCTTCTCCTTTTGCTTCTTCAGTTTCTTGAGCTGATCCTCACATCCATGAATGAAGTCTGTCACACAGTTCACCTCCTGATTCACCTCCAAAGCCTCTCCAGAAGAGAGAAGAGCAGCAAGACAGAAGAAGGGATGGGAGGAGACATCACATACTGAGTTTTAAAGCTGAATTTTCAGCCTTCTCAAAACTTCAGCATTATTGAGATCTTGCCTAAAAACTTTATATGTTTCTTACTGAGGTATTTTTCTGCCCTGCATTCTGTCCTGCTTATTTGCTTGTAGGCCACCCTTCAGACATCACAGTACCAAAAATTGTAATCAACAGCGCTGCTGGTTCTCTCAGCAAATGAGCTGATTTTTAATTTGAAAGTCCCACCATAGGAGAGCCCTGCAGCATCCCTGCCATGATGGAGGTATCACTCACTTTGTCCATGTAGGAATAGAGGACACTTTCTGGGGACAGGGACCCCTCCTTCAGCTTCTCTGCCAGCTCCACCATTGTCAGCGAGAGGATATGTGAGGTCTGGGTGCCTGGGTTCTGTCAGGGGTGGAGAATTGGGTACAGAGGGAAGAAAAAGACAGAAAAGTTGGTAAAGGCTGCAAATACCCAATTCTAACATCTCCCCAGCAATCACCTTGAGTGGAAAATTGTAGGATATATGCCCTGTAGACATGCAGACCTCCCACAGAGCACTGTGTGTGCTGGAGTGGGGAATTTACAGATGGGGAATTTGCTGAGTCTTAGTTAATAAAACCAGAACCAAAACAGGCAGAAAACTGCACCTTGACTGGAGAGTTGCATGAACTTGTAAGAGTGTTTTGGCCTGTCTCTGTTTACTCTCTTACGGGCCTTCACTCTCCTTCTAACTCTAACTTACTGAATAGCAGTTTAACCAGCTGAAGTTTTACAAAATTTATCATTAACAAGGGGAAAAAAATAGTGTGTGGGCTGTTTGCAACCTCCCTTCCAAGACAAGAATAGCAGGAGGTATTTCTTCTGGGTTTAAGGCAATTCCAAAGACCTGACCTCCTAAAATCCAGGTGCTTCTTTACCTGGGCATGGGCAGGAGGAAATGGCTTTTGGTCACTGATATGTAGATGTTGGAAGGATGTGGAACCCTCTTGTACTTTGAGGATGATTGGCCAGACAGATCCTTATGGAGGGGCAGAGGAAGGAGGATGGGAGAGGAAAGGCTTGGCAGTAGGGATGGATGAGGGGAATGGGCATGGGAGGTCTGAGGTGGTGCCCTGATTGAGAAGGTCCCAAGCACCAATTTTTCTTTCATCCTCAGGATTTCTTCAATGGCTCTGTATAGAGAAATACTTAATTTACACTGTCTTTTGTGGGAGGGCCTTTTGAGGCAATGGAGGGTGATGATCCTCACAAAACACTGGGTTGGTGATACTCCAAAACACACCCGTGCCCCAGCCACCACTCACAAAGGAATTGATCAGAACTCCCCCATTTCTTTGGTTATCCAAATTATAACCCCTTCCTTGCATTTACCCCAAATTTACCTCTTGCTTAAGCCTGCGAGCTGCCTTCTCCATTCTCTCCAGGGCCAGATGCCGAGACCTCCTTGCCTCATCCATCTTCTGCTGGACCTGCCTCCTTCCCAGCCATTTCAGCAGCACCACAGCTGCAGCTGAGCTGCAGAGCAGAGCTGAGAGGGCACGAAGGTCTCCCCAGGATGGATCCAGGACCTGCCACAGCCGCTCTTGGGTCATGATTTCTGCCTCTTTTAAGTCCAGCAGCAGACACCTGGCTCTCCCACCTGCCCCTCAGAGGGCTGATGAATGCAGACCCTGGGCTCGCCTGCTGTGCAGGATCAGCTCTGGAGCAGAGTTGCTTTAACAGAGCCCAGGAATGGACTTTGCAGACCATGGACTTTGAAAGGGTCAGGCTGTGAACCCTGTGGTCATTGTGCTCAGCTCACTCAGCCTGGGGGGTTTCCCCACAGCAGGGGTGTCCCCAAGGCTGTGTCTCCCCCAGCCAGTGGTTTTACCTGGCTACACGCAGAGCTGAAGGCCAGCAAAGCCCAGCTCTGGGCTGGCCCTGCTGTACCCACATGTAATAATTAATGAACAATTAAGCCCCTTGACAAGAAGTGCTCAGCCATCATCCTCGTCCCTCAGGCAGCATCACCTGCAGCCCCCTGAGCCTGGGAAAACGTTCTGCTTGTCCTGGGGAACCTCATATAGGCAGTCAAAGTGTCCCTCTGGGGAGATGGGAGTTCAGGAGAACCAAAAGAATGAAGGTGCAACAGTGACTCTGGAAATGCAGTGTGGAAGGAACTCTCTGAAGGTGCCTTCAAGGAGTGACTGTTCTGTATCATTTTCAAGAAAAGCCCCTTTGAAAAGCCTTTTGGCAACCTGAATCAGAGGGTGAGCACTTTTGGAAAATCCCCTCTGATGGATCCAGAGTCTGCTCTCCTGTTTCTAACCCATCCTCCAGCCAGCAGAATGCAAAGGAGCTGGAGCATGTGGATTGCCATGGATGCTCCCCCTGCCCAGGACGGTTCTGTGGCTTGGTGCAAAAAGGAGAGGCTGAAAAATTAATCTTCTCTCAGTTCCCAAGCACCTGCAAGCCAAGGAAGGGACAGGGGATGCTTCTGAGAGCTCAGAGCCAAGAGGCAAGGCAACCTCCCTAGATCTGTAGAGATGCTGGCTCTGCTCCAGTCAGCTGGGTAGCACAGCTTGTAAGGGGAGAGTGTCCAGACTAACCATGGCTCTCTGGTGGAGGAGTCTTTTTTGGGGACTGAAGCCAGTGGTCGTGCTGCTATATCATGTTACCTTCTTCTCTGTTACAGACATGTCATGTGGGATTATTCCTGTGGCAGCAGGGAGGAAGCTTGAGGAAGACACGAGACCTTGCAGAGAAACTGCTGAGGGGAAAACTGAGAAGGATCCTCCCTGCCAAACAACTCAGTGTGGCTGTCACCAACCTCTCCCCACTGATTGGTCTTCATTGCCCCAGCCCAGCCTGAAGTGCTTCAGTGCTGCCACTCACACCAACCTCCTGCTGCCCAGGCTAGGCCGGGAGCAGCCTGCAGCTGGCCCTTGTGGCAGCCTCAAGTCCCCAGAGCCACCCAGCAGCTCTGGCCCTGCCTGGTGCACTGTCCCAAGGCCATGGCTGTGGCTTGCTGGAGGGCTTCGCTCAGGGCTTCCAGTGAGGAATAATTCCAGCTTCAGGTTGACTGGTGGCTCCAGGGCTTGGACTCTCACACCCTGCCCACCTTCATGCCAGAGAGTGAGAGGTTAAACTAACAGGGATGTGGTGCTCGGCTCCGGGAGCAGGGGTGCAGGCAGCACTGCCTTTCCTGGGACAAGTTCTCCAGGCTTGAATTTTAAAGCAAACATATAACCTCATCCAGCAGTTTCTGGGTGGGAAGAAAGCACCTGTAACCCCACCCAGGCTTGGCTTTACATAGCCTTCAGTCATGGGATGCCTAGAGCTCCCTCCCTCCTGTTTTCAAAGCCTGCTGATAAAGAATGGGGGTCCTCACGGGCTGCTTTCTCCTTGGCTGTGATAAACACTATCCCAAGCCCTTGAAAACACTCCATGCTTTTGCATGGTTTGAACTACAATAAGACATTAAAAACTCAAACATTAATCCTGCCAGAGCTTTTTTTAGAATCTGCTTTTGACATCCCTGCATCCGGAAAACACTTTTGCATTGTGGTATTCCTTTCTGGAACACCCTTGGAAACCTGCTGGGAGCACCCAGTGCTGCCAACCCCAGCGACAGTGGCTGCCAGCAGCTGGAAAATCCTGCTGGAAAACCTGGCATGGGCCAAATGGGAGGAGATGTGCAGGACAGGCTGTCCTTCTGACCCTGGCACGCTGCTCAATACAGGCTTCAAATGGAAAGGGGGTGGATTTAGGTAAGATGTCAGAAATTCTTTCCTTGGGGGTGGTGAGGCCCTGGCACAGGTTGCCCAGAGAAGTTGTGGATGCTTTATTCCTGGCAGTGTTCAAAACCTGGTTCGGTGGGACTCTGAGCAACCTGGGCCAGTGGAAGGTGTCCCAGCCTGTGGAAGGGGATTGGAAGGAGATATCTCTAAGGGCCCTTCCAATCCAAACTGTTCTGGAATTCCATGATTTCTTTTTCATGCTGTGCAGGGTGCCAGCAGCCCTATGCTGTGGGAAGTGGGCCAGCTCCATCCCTGCTTGCCAGAGCAGTCTGCACACAGCTTCAGCTTTCCCTTCTGACTGCTGGTCTGTGCTAGGGAAAATGCCAGATTTCATCCTCAGGGAGCTGAGAACAGAGGGGGAAATCCCTGTTCCTAGAGCACTCCAAGTAGTAGTCTGAGCATCTCACACAGACTGAGTCCCCGTGCCCCAGTTTCCTCATTTGGAAGAGAAAGCTCATGTTCTTGTATTTCCCTGAGGTGATTAAAATCCACCCCAACCCCCCCACACAAACAGAGACTTGAAATAACAGACTCAGATAATAAAAAGCACTGTGTTAGGACAATGATTGGAAGAGCTCCACCACATCAGAGCTCGCCTTGCTTTCTCCTTGTTCCCAAAGCCAGCAGCCAGCCCAGCCATCACTGCATCCTCACTGAGGGCAACAAGAGTCCTGTGACGCAGACCAAAGGATGGCCCACGCTGGTGTTAGCTGGGATCCTGCTCCAGCTGAGTGCCTGGGGCTCAGAAGAAACTGTTCTTCTTCAGGCTGAGGGTCTCCACCTCCTTCATGAAGCGCAGGCACAGCTCCTCCTGCCAGGGCAGGGCCACGCACTGCACGGCCACGGGCATCCCCACACCGCCACGGAAAGCCTGAGGCACAGAGAGAAGGAGAGGGCTTGGGGATGTCCACGGGAAGGGATGGGGGAGCTCGTGCCCCTGTAGAACCTGGCACCACTCACCTTGGCCAGGGTCCTGTCCCACCAGTCCTGATAGTATCCCTTGTAGCCCTTCAGCTGCTCCTCGTCCTCATCCGTCACCAGCGTGACAGGGACAACGCCAGCAGGGAAGTCCAAGGCGTTGTAGAGCATGGTGTAGCTGATTGCCACTGGGGGAGAGGGGGAGCTTGCAGTGCCAGCCTGCACAGGGAAAGCCTTCACCCCTCCGTGTGTGTGAGATTCCAGCTAATGGGGCACTTGCACTGGGAATTCAGGGGCTGAGGGATGGAAATTGGCCCTTTGGCTCCCACTGCTCCGGGGGGGTTGTTCCAGGTGCACCCCATGGGCTGAGCTGCAGCTGTCCCAAGAGCTGAGCTCTTCCTGCTGCTGGTCAGCACCCTGGGGATGTGAGGGGAGGAGGAGGAAGGCTGCTCATGGGTACTGGCACAGTGCCACAGCAAAGGTGCCCTGCCAGTCCCCTACCTGAGGCCTTTACAGGGTAGCCGATGCCGAGAGCCGGGCCCAGCATGGGACAAAGCATGACATCCAGGTTCAGCTTTTTCCACTGGTCAATGAACTGGTGGCAAAAGTCCTGAGGAGGAAATGTGCTGGTGGTCAGTGGGGTGGATGTACTGTCCCACAGCGGCTGGCTGAGGCTGTCCTTGGGCATCCAGCTGGGATCTTGGCTCTTCTCTGGGAGCAGCCAACAGGCTACATCAGGCCTGATCCTGCTGAAATTCAGCAATGATTTGCTGCCTGGACAATATTCCTCCCAGCTCACAAAGCATCCTCTCCCTGGTAAAGTGCAGGTGGGCAAAGACTGAGTGCACAAGCACATGGTGACTTGGGACATGGCCTTTTGTTTTTTGGAAAACCAGAAGGGAAATAAAGGCAAGTCTGATGACCGACATTTTTATATGCAGGTGTCAAAAATTCAGGTCTGATTTGGCATCGTGAACTTGCCAAACTGTTGTCTTAATCTTTAAATGTGCTGAGAATTTGCACATCCAAGTGAGATCCAATGAGGAGTGATGTGTTCCCATTTTACATCACCAGAGACCTGATCATCCTCTAACCTTGAGTGCTGAATCTGCTTCTTCCCAAAGAGAAATCAAACAAAAACTATTTAACCCCAAACTGTAATACTTTACCTCGATTTCCTCATGAAGACTCCAGACTTCCTCCACTGTGCTGTAAAAGGAAATAAACTCAATGAAAGCCATCCCTCCCTGTGCATACACCTTCTTTCTGCCTTGTGGGGTCCCTACCTCTTGGCATGATGGATGCATTAACCAGTGCTGAAGCCAACATCATATTTCATTCTCACATGCTTCATCCTCTTCCTAAGCAAAAGGCTATGACCATGCTCTCATTCCCACCCTCAATTTCCCAACAGTTTTCCAAACCCAGCAGGGTTATGGTGTTGACACAAATTGCTCTGTTTGCTCCCACCCTTGCATTTTCTGCCTTGCATTCTCTTAGACACATGCAGCTGCAGCAGTATCAATAATGTAGCAAACACTGCTGCAAAACAAATCTTCACACATTTGCTCAGGCTCAGATTTACTCACTTTTCTGTCATACTTCTTATGAGACTTGATAATCGAGGCACCTGAGCAGGAGAGAGTGAAAAAAAAAAAAAATGAATCCCAGCTCTGTCCTCTGAGACAGCTCAGTCACAAATAGAAGCTGTTTCCTCAGTGTTCAGGCCAGACTTGTGGATTTTTCCCACAGTGGGGAGAGACAGAACAGAAATAGCATCGCTCCAGTTTGGAGAGGTGTCTGACCACAGCCAAGGAACAATGACCAGAGACTTCTCTATGAGAAAGCCTTACAGCAATGGGAGACAAGTTATTCACATGCAGCTTAACTCTGTCTACACTAGAAAGAAATGGACCTTACGAAAGGTTTGGAAATCCAGAAGAGGAGAGTTTTCAGCCAGTGTGGTGCCTCTGCCACCCACAAGAACATCCTCGTGCCGCCTTTCTCCATCTCCCCTTTGCTGAAATGAAGAGGGAGGTTAAGCTGAGCAGTGGTAGGAAGCCATCACAGCAGATCAGCTTTTCCCAGGCCAACCCCTCTGAACAGCATATCTAAGTGACAAAAAGAGGATTGCTCCATTCTGCTGGGCAACACTTGATTCTCACAGCATTTACAGAGTATTATCTCCTAGCCTCCTTCCAAGGCTGGTAACAATCCCAAAGAGAACCAAAGTGCAGCTGAATCACTTAAATGTTAAGCCCCCACAGTGCCTACCAGCCACTACCTACATCCACTAGATCTGCTACCTGTATCCCAAGTCCAGCCAGACCCTAGGGAGGATTTTTATAGACAGGCACCAATCCCACTAAATCCAGGCCATACTTACAATTTCTTGACAAAGGAGCTGCCTCCATCTGCGAACATTCCCCTGACGCAGTAGTTAAAGATCACATGGTCCATATTTGTGAGTTCAAAGGGCACCAGCTGGAAGGACAAAGGAGGAGGGTATCAGTGGCACAGGCACTGTTTGGGAGAAGCCACTGAGGGTTTGAAACGGGCCAAGCTGGGCAGAGGATTTCCTGACAAGCCCACAGGAAAACCTCCATCCTTCCCTGAAAACAATGTTTTCCCTTTGAGCAACAACTGCTGAGTCAAAAGACACGGGATGGGCTTGTCCCTTATCCCAGCAGCCCCAAGGCCCTACCGTGTGGCCAGCCTCCTCCAGGAGCTGCTTGGTCTGGCGGACAGCGCGCCTCATGGCTGGGCTGGGCATGGTGAAGAAATCAGTCTCATAGTAGCCTATGCGGAGGGGTTTTGTGCTGGAATACACCTGCAGGCAGAGGGAGATGCTGGCTGGAAGGGTGCCAGTGGAGCCAGCAGCACAACCATGCCACGGGTCGAGCCTGGAAAGCAGCACTTGGCTTTGCCCAGGTGCCCACCCATGGCTCAGGCGTTTTCAGCCTGCAGGTCTCCCCAGAGATCTCTTGGAGAACCCTTGGAGGTTCTGTACCTCTTCATTGAAGGGGAGGGGTGGCACTGTGCTATCCAGGCTGAACATGTCCTCGCTCAGGAGCGCCCGCAGGCACAGCGCCAGGCTCTCCACGTCTTTTGCCAGGGGTCCCACTGCTGCAGCCACTGCAAGAGACCACAGGAGAGCATTCATGGCTGAGGGTCTTTCAAGGGCATGTTTTGCAAAACCAGGACCTCTTGGCACTGTTTTGTCTTAATCTAGTGTTGGCAACAATTCCTCTTTAAGAATTTGGCAGGGGATGCCCACAAGTGTCTTCCCACCCACAGGTCCATCATTATGAGATTTGCTATCCATTAACATGCACACTGATGTTTCCATTTCATGACTTAAAAAAAAATAAACAGAAAGCTTTGTCAATCATGACACGAGGACAACATCAGACACTCCCTTTGACTGCTAATCCCACCCTCACGAAGCAGTGACAGACAGGCCACACCCTGTGGGTAACAGGTTGTATTGTGGTTTATGCTACACAAACAGCTCCTCTCAGCTCATGTACAAAAAAAAAAAAAATCATAGTATTGGGGCAGCTCTCTGAAAAAATCCCTGAAAGGGAACCCGCTTCTCTCTAAAGGTGATGGAGAAAGTGCCCCATAACAAGCTGAGGGTCCTTCTGACCCCTGCCCTGCTGCTGAGGGACAGACATCAACTCCTACCTGCCTTCTGCCCAACGACTCCAGACATTATTCCTCTTTTGCTGTAAAGAAAAGAGGCACACAAAATACAGCAGCTGAGTAGCTTTCATTGAAGGGAAAGGCTTTAAGCAGTAGCAAGTATTAATTAAAACTGCAGATATGAAGGTTGACTGAAGGAAGGGCCCAGAGAAAGCTCAAGAGACACAGTCTAGGCCTGAGTGACTTAGTCAGGAGAACCATCCCCTCAGCATGCAGACGAAGAGGGTTCCCCACCTCCATTCTGGGGGAACCAGTGCTTCCCTCCATACAGACCTCAGATATCACCCAAGAAGGGATAAACGAGCTCTTCCCAGTTCCTCCCAAGTTTCCCTTGCCCACAGGAGTAGGAGCATCCCAGCATAGTGGTTGGTAGAGTGGGTGTCACCCAGAGATGTCACTGCATTTCTCACAGTACCTGAGTCTTTTCCCTGTGGGTTTGATTGCACAGATCCCACAGAAGGCAGCAGGAAAACGTAGGCTCCCTCCTACATCTGTCCCAATGCCCAAGATGGACCCACCACCTCCTACAAGTGCTCCTTCTCCACCAGAGGAGCCTCCGGGGGTTCTGGTGTACAGCAGAGGGTTGCGGGTCTGACCAAAGATTAAGTTCTTGCAGTCATAGCTGAAGAGGGAGAGAGAGAGAGATATTGCAAATGAGGAATTCAGGAGCCCAGTCACTACTAAAAGACCTTAAGAAAGCTATCAGGAAATTCACTAGTTGTTACACTGACATTATTTACTGTGGTTGTGAAGACCATGAGGCTTTTCCTGGTGGTCCCAGAACCTGAATTCACTGACAGCTTATTTCACAGACATTAAACCTATCCCAGAGTGAACCTCTGGCAGCACAAATACATCAACGCCCCTGGACAGTATTCCTGTTGAGGTAGGTGAGTGCCACAGGTCACTCAAAGCTTGAGCACAGGCCAAATGCCAACTGCAGAGATGTTTGACGCTGGACTTCCCCAGAAAGTGGTGCAAAATCTGATAATCCCTGGGGCAACCTCTTTGTGTGGCTTTTTTGAACTGTGGTCAGTCATTGCCATGTCACCTTAAGAAAGGCATTTCATAGGGCTTGGGCAATGGACACCCACAGAGGAGCTTTGCTAGAGCTCATTGGCAGGACACAGGGACACAAGAAGGGTGGCTGTCCAGCAGAGCACACCTGAGCACACCACATATCAATGACACCAAGAGTAGCCTTGCCAGATAGGCTTGGGGGCAGAATAATTTAAGACCATTAGCTTAACTAGCTTCCCCTTCCATGAATACGCATTTGCATTTTAGAATTAACAGGATCATCGATGAGAGGTTAATTTAAAAAAAGACAAAACCAGTTTCTCTTCTCTCCTCTTCCTCTCCTGCTTCTTTATTTCATGTGGAACTAGAGGTAATTTTTATCCTCAGTGCAAATGTGTTTACTTTATAAAGTGAAATTTATAGACACAAAGAATGGAGACCAGGTGTTGTTATAAAAAAAGAAGTGGGAAATGAGAATGCGACCAGATAGAAACCCTCTCTTGAGAGGAGGAAGAGAGCACTGCTGCTATGCTGAGGGAATGGAGCACCCACCCACCTCAGGAGGGACTGGGGAACATTGGTTTTGACAAAAGGAATTGCCCCCTGTCTCTTGAGCACCTGCACCACCACGCTGTCCTCTGCTGCGGGTTTATTGAGGTTTTTTATGAACCCCATCGTGGAATCATGACCCTGGGAACAGAGACAATGAGGTTTTCAGATGGAGGACTGCAATTCTCCCTGCCCCCATACTTCTATTTACACATTTAAGTGCACACCGTGCATCTCCAGCAACCCACCCATCACACGCACATTAAATGTGTGTTGATGGCAAACCTGACCACACTTTGCTGTTGGCTCTCATGGCAGACAGGAGCAAAGCCCCTCCCCTGTCCAGGCAGCCCATTCCACATCAGCTATGACAAAGTCAAGCCAGGTGCTGAGGTCAAAGCTCCCCCCTCCCCAAACTTCAACCCACAGGGATTTCGGGATACACGCGGAATTGTGCTGGTGGCACCTGGCAGTCGATGGAGTCCTTGATGCTGACAGGCACCCCATAGAGCAGACCTTGCCTCTCCATCAGCTTGGCTTTGCGGACCTGGTTCTCGCTTTCCTGCAGAAACTCCGTGATGCAGTTGGTTTCTGTGGCAAGTTGGAGGGCCTTGGGGAAAGCAGAACAAGCCCACAGGTGAGTCACAGCCCATGGTGCTGCACAATGACCTCTGTTCTGCAAAGGACACCTGCCTCTCCCCCTTTTTCCTCCTCCCCATCTGCACAGTTGCTATCAGAGCAGTCCTTCCTGCTGCTCTTCAAGCCAAACTCCAAGGTGGACACAGCGGGGCCACAGTTCCAGCTTGTGTGTCATGAAGGGAGCACTCAGCTCAGATGAATACCACAGCCTGTTCTCTTGTTTGAGCTTCTGGGGTGGCATAAATGATAGTTCCAAAAAGGGAACCCAGGAAGTGATCAGAACATTAGAGCAAAAGCAGAGAATGAACATCAACACTGACTTTTTGAGGTTTAACAACCCTTTTGGAGATGGAGGGGAGACAACAGCAGCACTCTGCAACTTCCATAAAGGTATACCTGCCCTAGGGAAGGTGTGGGCTCTTCCAGGAAGGCATGAGCCCTACAGATGCTGCTTGCTGCTCTTTTTTTCCTCCAAGCCCAGTTGAGAGCTATGGCAGCCAGATGCCCAGCTCTCTAACCACTCACAGAAAGCCACAAGAAGGGCCCACCACTAACCAGTGCCCAGCTCAGCAGCATTTGAGCCAGGTTTGAACCTTGTGTTGCGCTCCTCCCAAAAAAAGCCAGCCCCACCTTGGGTGAGATGCTGCCCTGCTGCCCGTGCTCCTCACCTTGCCCACATAGGCATAGAAGACATGGTCTGGAGGGAGGGAGCCATCCCGGAGTTTCTTGGAGAGCTCTGGCAAAGGCAGAGAGAGGATGGAGGCCGTGCTCACGGAAGGATGCTACAGGAAAGGTTGAACAGGCAATGTCACACTTCTACTTCAGCTGATGGGTTCCTCCTCCTTTCTCCTTGGTCCCCTCTGTAACTCGCCCAAAAAATATCTGCCATTTAGTTGCTGAAGGTGGTATCTGCCTCAAGACCACATCCTGCTCTACCTGACACCAGTGAGCATGGTGTGAAACCCTCAGGGCCAGGACTACCCCTGGCTCTCTCAGCCTTTCTTCCTGTTCAGACCAGTCACACCAAGCACCTGCTCATTAAAATAAAGCCTTTCACACAGCCTTGTTTAGACAGGTCATGGCCAGGCCTGGGGGAACAGCTTAGTGCAGTGCTGTTGCTGAATTACAGTGGGAGTTGGCATCATGGTTATAGAAATTGTTCCATCAAGGAATGAAACTAGAATTGGAGCCAGTTCTTCTGGCACTGTAAGATATTTGCACAGGGAAGTGCAAAAACCAGGGAGCTCCAGGGCTGGTAATTTTTAGGTCAGCAGAGGTTTCTTCACCACCTACCAAACATCATGAAAAATCTATCAAACCTCACGTCTCCAAGCTGGACTCTGAACCTGAGTTTGTGAGTTTGCTCCCGCCCGAGGCCGGACTGCCTGCCGAGACCGCGGGGCACCATCGCATCCCTGCCTCCAGCTGCGGCTGCACTTTGGCCTCTGCTGATAACACATCGCCTCTTCCTTCCTTCCTTCAACCAGCCTGAGCTTCCCACCACGGCGACGGGGAGCTTTCCGACAGGGATTTCCCCCTCCTAGCTGCCGGTGACTGCTATCGGAATAACGGGTTATCTCCCGCTGCTCCACGCAGCGTTTCCTCCCCATCCCTGCCACAGCGGCGATCGCTGCGATGCTGACACACATCGACTTTGAAAGGGAAAATAATAATACTTAATCCCCGCAGGTCCATATAAGGAGCCGGGAGAGCACCTGACAGGCGGGCGGGGGGCTGGCCCTGGCAGGAGGGCAGCAGGCCATGGGGAAGGGACCCAGGTGAGGAGCCCCTCCGGGGGATGCAGCGGGGGCCGCGGCTCTCGGCGCTCACCTGCTCCCGAAAGCGCTGC